>CM076582.1:823305731-823905731 GCA_034641835.2 Pinus albicaulis | reverse complement strand
CGGTTCCATGCCAAATAAATGTGACCGCGGGGGTTACTGGGGTTGGCATGTGGCCACCCCCTCCCCTAACCTTGACATTAAAAACATGTGGTTAGAGCTGGCGGATAGTTTAGCGCGCCCACCAAATTCATATTTTTGCTATTTTTAACTACAGTTTGGTGCAGTTCTCCACATTTAGTGGAGGTTTTGTAGGTGTCATCGTGAAAAAGGCTAAGAGGTTCAATTTTCGACCATTTTTGGTGAAACAAGAGTCTACCTAGGCTAATTTGAGCATTCTAATGCCATTGGTATAGAGAAAACAACCATTGGAGGTTTGTAAACACATGTTTTTGCAAAATTTTGAGCATAATGAAAGATGGACATGCCATTGGGAGCTAGACAAGAAGATGTAGCCCAGGAGGGGTGAACTGCTTCATCATGCCTACTGTATAAATATTATGTGTGGTCTTATTTCTCTCTTATACACAGTTGTTCAGTGTTATTTACGCTTATTTTCATGCTTATAATTCACAAATTCATCTATGTTTCATGGTTAAATTCCTCAATCCTTGTGCAAAAAAATGGAGACAAATATGTAGATGTTTTGTAACTGAAAATAAACTTAGCACAACAAACTAATAAAATCCTTTCAAATCACCAATTATGATAAATAATTAGATAAATCATCATTTTTCTTATTTTTCTCTAGGAATAATTAATAAAATTGTTCTTTAGTTATTATTCCTTCTTAAATTTGACTAAATCACCTAGAAACAATTAAACAAATCATTATTTTTCTATTATTCTTTAACCACATTCTTGAAAATAAATAAATGATTTATTTGTTTATTATTTCTAAATAAAGTTATTCAACCAATTTAAATACCCTTTCCCTCCAACAAGATATGATAAAATATTCTGAGCGGTTAGATCTAGATCTTGGTTAATAATATTTTATTATTCACCATTATCGAGGATAAGTCAATATTATGTTATAAATAGAAATTTTTTTCAATTCATTCTTGACTTTGATCACTTTAATTGTCGTGCTTTGATCATTCTCATTGTTGCTACTATTTTCTTTTTCTTCTTAAGCTCTCATCGACTTCAACAAATTTTGGGTTTTTTGCACAATTGAGAGAGAGAAACTTCTGTAACTAAAGCATTGAGGACAACCAAGAACCCATCCCATTGAGGGGGACTGGTAAAACTTATTTGTTCCCTTCACCGGGTGTAATAATATATATATAATTATGTAAATGTTTTCTTGTATATTGGATTCATGGAGTAAACTACTATTTCTTTTCACTGTTTAACTGATTTTAATGGATAGATCTAGTTTTTTTCAGCATTGGTTCTAACCATTGATTGAAGATCTAAAGAGTTAATAAACCATTTATGTTGTTAGGTTTGTATGATAGGCATAGCTAAAGTGAGATATTTCTGTACACTTGCGTTAATAATTTACGCTAATAATCACGGGATGCACTTGGTGGAGAGAGGACACTAGAATCATATATTGAGGATGTTGCATCATGTTCACCATCGGATCCTTCATGTGTCCAAAATAATAATAATAAAAAAAAGGAAGATTTGGATGTCATGGTAGAAGAATACATGAAGAATGATCCAGATGAGAAAGTGAACTAAGTGCATCAAATGTATACTGAGGTTTAGTTCCAAAAAATGAACAAGATGGAGCATCACTCTCTTCTACAAAATCACTTGATATCGTCAAATTCAAACCATTCGGTCTCTAAAATCCATGTACATCCCAAATCATACATTTCAAGCCTACACATGATTTTATCTGTCTTCTTGATGTGCACATGGCTCCATTGGAAGTATTCCTATACTTGAAAGATATTTTGTTTTCAACTAGAGTAGGAGAGAAAAAGAAATTAAAAATTAAAAATAACAGGAAAAAAATAAAATATCAGGTGAAAAACTCCTTTGAGGCATTTGAGATTGGCTCATTGATTAAAAACCTCCATGATGTGGTCAATGGGTTGGAAAAGAGAGAAAAAAGAGAAAGACATCTCATTGAGGTAGCTATTTGGCCTAAAAGAAAATAATGAAAAATATATATATATTTGCTCCATGTATCTCTCTCTGTGAATGGAGGTGCTCTCCAACCTCTACAAGAAACAAAAAAACTTTAGCTACCAAAATAAATTTTGATCAAAAACCTATTCAATTTAATTCAAACATTGGCTTTGTCCTCCTTTGCTTAGGTGCGCCAATAGGACCGAGGCCATGTCAATCCATCACCATAATCCATTTTCCACATCCACCCATCATTTCCAAGGCTTTCCCATTCATTTTCCTTGTTTTCCTAGAATTCTACAAGAAGGATCCCAAAATGCTACAGGAGGCAGATCAGATTGGAAAAATGGTCCAAACTATTCTCTAAGAAATGTTGGGATAGGTCCACCTATATCACCTTCATCACTCCTCCACTCCATCTAGCCAAGGGTCATCTTCAAATTCCACTTTTCCTTACATGAAAAAATCAGAAAAAAGAATTGGTCATCAACTTTTCTAGCACCTCCTGATGATTTTAACTCTATCCTTATACCTCCTATGAATTTCCATCAATCCAAAAAGCACTAATGAGGTCTCAAAGAGGAATTAGATGACTACTATAGGAATAGGATTCCTCCTGTAGCAGCCTGTACAATTACAATAAAACTCAACATCGATTCTTTTTTTCACCCACACAGTAGAAGATTTAGCCACCTTGAGCATCATGAAGCCATTTCTTAAGTTGATAAGGGGCACACCCTCCTTAGGAAGCATTCCATCCACTCCACCGGTAGTATATTGGACACTGGAAAGAAACATACAAAAAACAACCTTATCAATAAGAGAAACATCAAGATGTGAAGACTTGTTCACAAGTAAAACAAGGAAATTAGAACCTCCATAGAAGCATGGATTGATCAACAACTCAGAAAAAACATGCATGCCTCTCCATCAACCATAAGGTATGTACAAGTATGCAATGTTCTTCACCTCTTCTCTTGAGTGTGTTATGGTTAGAATTTTTTTGTCAATGTATGAGAGGTGAGGTTTTATAAGCCAAGGATGGGTCAGGAGTCTGAACCACCCTCAACCGGTTAAGTGCATCTAAATCCCTCAATCATGCAATGTGGAAAAGCTAAATTAAGAAGGGTGTTGATTATGAGGAGTGGGCACAATAGTTAAAAGAGTAAATTTGTGCCAATTCCAAGTCACCCAACAAGACCGAGCCCACTATCATAGAAATAAATAAAATAATAAGGATTAAATTCAGTTGTATCGATGTTAATTCCCAAAAAAATTAGAGAGCCACATTGAGGCACCGAGGGTCGAGCTATATGATACCCCGCGCTGCCTAGGGTGCTACATAAGAGACACATAGTTGATTTTTATATGATATAAGATCAATTTTGTAGCTGTCAATTTCTTGTTTCTATGACTACTTGAGTTTCCAATATGATTTTTCCTTCCTTTTCAAGTTCTGATACCAAATGTTATGCAACCATCTCACAAAACAATAGAAATAATAGATCAACGACTTAAAAAATATCATCCTCGAGGGGGAAACCTCCTTTAAATTATATAAATGAACAATTATTGGATGATACAAATAAAAAAACCTAATTTCTATATATATGAGTCTAAGGGGTCAAAATATAATCAGAGCCTACAAAACAAAAATAATTTAAGGGAACAACAATAACAATAGTGGGCTTCTATGGGGTAGAATAATAAAAATATGGGGACTACATGGACACAATAATGGAAATAAGGGGGATACACTAGTATTATAGGTACCCAAAATCCTTGGGCTTCTCCACCCAAGAGTCTCATAGCCCTTTTGTACAATTTGTATTTCTTTTTTTCACTTCTTATTCACATGCATCTCTTATTCTTGTTTTTCCTATTTCTGCATTTAGTATTGAAGCTTATTTTTCTGTAGGATTGGGGTTAAATGATTGAAGTGAGTTATTTTGCAAGTTTTTTACAAATTCGTAAGCATGATTCATCCTTAGAAGATATTTGAAGAGTCATATTCATCATTCAGCTGCTTGGATTACTCTACTAATTCACAAATCTAGAATTTCTGGAAATGCCTTGTAGAGAAAAAGTAGTAATTTTATGATATTTTGTAGAACATGTTAATGAGCTTCAGTTGAGTTTATTCCACTTGTATTGGGTCATAAAAATATTTAAGTTAATATCAAAATTTACCCCATTGAATTTTCACTTGATTAGCTTAAGCATTTCATAGGTTAACTAGCTCACTAGTTCTTGAATTTCTAGTTTTTAGAGTAGCATTTTTCTCCTATTTTTTAGCACGTGTTAATAGGGGTATTTTTGAGTGATTCCACTTGGAATGGATTCCTAATATATCCTAATTAATAAAAAAAAGGTCTCATCCCATTTACATTTCATTTACTTGGGCATTCAATGATTTATCTCATCCTGTAGCAAAACAAGACCACATGTAACAATTTTGTTTCACATGTATCACTCTTGTAGCAAGTGTAAACTTGACTACATTTGCTCCAAAATATTGGTTTTTATATCTTAGGCTTGAATCATGACCCCTAGGATCTAAATCCATGATTAGGGAAGAATAGAAACTACTTTGAACATTCATTTTTACAAAGAAGATTAGGACTATTTCCTTGAATTCATGCTCTTAGGATTTCAATTACAAATTGTTGTTTTTGCATAGGAATGGTTTCTTTGAAAGAATTTTTTCACCTTCTAAAATTAGAATAATGATTCACATTCTCGAAAGTAGCACAAGGTTTACATTCTGAAAATAGGAAAGTACTTTTCATTCTTACAAATAACATAACATTTACCTTCTTGCAATTAGGATTCGTGTTTACAATTGAGCAAGTAGCAATCCATTTCTTGCAAATAGACTAACATTTCCATTTCTGAAATTAGTTTAGGCTTTGATTTCATGAAATTCACTCCATTACATCAGATCAATTAAATAAGGACACATTGAATGATTCACATATAGTTTCTATACCTATTATGTTTCTATGTACCCCGAGTTGATAATTGAAGTTGGTAGCCTTGGGAGTTGCAACATTATTGTTGCAATATTGTGGATTATAAAGATAAGCTCTTCCTCTCATAAAGAAGTGAATGGTTAGGGTTGAGAGACACTAAGATGTTTGACAGCATCATGGGGGCCAAAATATGGTACTGCCAGTGGATTCATGGTGTTCACAATTAGTGGAAACCCATCTGGACACATAAATATGGACATGGTAGGATCCCACTAGAGATTCTACACATAGAGAATTTTTCCATAAGGTCATCAATATGGAATCTAGCATAATCGAATAGCCACCTTATGAGAGATGATTTATTTTCGGAAATCCACAAGAGACATTTTCTTACTTCTCAGAGGATTCATGCTAGAAACTACCTCGGGTGGATAGGAATACCAATATATTGGGGATTAACGGAGCCCTTAATCACCAATCCATAAATATCATGCCAGATTATTGGAAGGTATGTGATGGTCAGGATGACTGGAGAATATAGATATCAAAAGAACGCTGGAACTTGGATGAAACTCCTGAAAATTGGGCCATTTTTTAGCAGTCTTTGTAGGAGAGACATATCCCAATCTCCTCGATGCCAGATTAACTTAGATGGGAATACAGGGAATTTGGAACCTTCTAAGTCTAGGAAGAATATAAGATTAAAGAAAACTTTAATGTATTATCACATGAGAGTATGATCTAGGAAAAAGTAAGGGGATGGAAACTATGCCAAAAATGATCTCAATTTTTTATTGTTATTCGATCCTACATGGATTTTAACATGGGATCACCTACTCAAAAAAGGGTATGTGGGACCCTCTCGATGCCCAATTTGTAAAATGAGTGCAGAGAGAACTAAGAATATTTTGATCCCCTATCCAACAATAAAATAAGTGTGGTTATAAGTGAAAAATGCATTTGGGCATTTAGATCACTCTGAAAATAGTCTAACCACCACTATAGATCAATGGAGGTCGAAAATGTTCAAAAACCCCACAAAAAATATCGTTTGGGTTCTCGTGTTGGGTGTTTTCCTATGGAACATATGGAAATGGAGAAACATAGTAGTTTTAAAAAACTAGGAGCCATCAACACAAAGCATATGGAAAACGACTAAAGAAAATATATGTGAAACAATTCTGGTAGAAAGCTAGGCAAATGAATACTAGAATGCAGATCCGATTGAATATAGGATTCTCTTGCCTCTTAATTTTTCTTAGTGTATGGTATATTCACTGTTCATTCCCAAGAAAAATTTTCATGTTAAATCCCCATCCATTTTTCTTCCACCTCCATAAGGCTTTCTTAAAATTAGTTTTGATGGGGCATCCAAAGGGAATCCTGGCCCAATGGGATATGAAGGAATTTTAAGAGATTCAAGAGGAAATCCATCGGGAATCTTCACAGGCTATTGTAGATCCATGACTAATAATGAAGCAGATCTCACTGGTCTTGAAAAGAGAATCATCTTGGCTAGGAGGATGGATTTATATAGGATCCAAATTTCAGGAGACTCTACTCTAGTTATGAAAATGGCCCAAACACTTATTGATGGCTCTCCACCATCTAAAATATTAAGGAGTTGGAATTTATAAGCCTAGGAACCTTGGTTTAGATATATTAGTACAAATTTTCCATATGTTATCACCGCACACATGTTAAGACAAGTGAATAAAGTGGCAGACTGGTTGGCGAATTGGGACAGTAGTGTAGGCCATCAAGATATGACATACTGCTAGCAATCAACCCTGAGCTAACATGACCTGGACCAAGGATAAAATGCTACTATCTCTTGATTAATCTAAGATGATAATAGTCTCTCCGATGGTGGTGGAACAGTGGTAACATGTGTTTCCTCGGGGAAGTTGAGCTCACATACGTGATAGACATGAGAAGGAAATTAAATGATAATTTCCAACTGGACTTATGGACATCGAACAATCTAGAGAAAATGGGATCGTATATTATCTAAGCACTACTAGGATATGGAAGAGTAGTTAGCAGGGAAATGAAAAGATGAATTATGGGGGAGAGTGTTTGCTCGGTATTCCAGGATCGCTCTCTTAGATATTCAAGCATGCACCATGTAGTTGTCGAAAGAAAATGTATCCATGTCATAAGTAAGAAGAGAATGAAAGAATTCATTTGGGATCATGGAGATGTAGTTCATCACCATCAAACACCCATGGGTAGTAAAGAACAATAAATTGCATCGATGGGTGCCTAAATTCCTTGTTGGGATTTGGCCATGTCTGAAATCGATGGTGCTAAGGTACCTTTTCTCCTTTGGTTGTGTGTGAGTATTGGGGTATTGAGGCCTTTAGTATTTATATGTCACCTTTTATTCATAATGTCTTCTTGGGATGGGAGTGTGTTTATCCCAAGTTTATTTGGGGTTTAGTTTAACGTTTGGGTTGTGCTACATTTTTTTTTAAACTTGGTGGGTTTCGTAAGTGGAACAATTTCTTTTTATGTGAGAAAGGGCTAGGGCTTGTTTTGAGTACTTTATTTTTTATTTTCTTATGGATATATTTTCGTGTTAAATTTTTTTATGAAAGAATGTAGAATTCGCTTGATACTCTGCTTCTGACCCTTGAAGAAGGATTTGAAATATGTGGGTCGACGAAAAGCCCTGAGCATTTATTTAAAAAATTGGGAGGGAATCTTGTTTGTTCCTAGTGTGTTTGTTGGGGGGTTTCAACTCTAATGGTATTTGGAGTGAATTGGGGGGTATATTGGTGGTGTTTCTACCCCTACATTCTGGGAGCTCAAGTTTGGGTGAATCCTGGTTATTTTTTGTGTATATGTGCATCTCGGTAGTGCGTCCTCGTTAGAAATTCAACACATATCTAGGATGGTCATTAGTCTTCATTCATGGAGATTATCAGCATCAGAACTGTGGATATCATTGGGATAATGTGGCAGTGTGGTGGTTAAACCCCAGGGATAATTATGTTGTATAGGGATGTTGCGACAATATGGTCGACCATGTAGAGGAGGAGATCAACGGGGGTTGAGAGGAGCTGGAGGGAAAGAGGGGAGGAATAGAGTGATGGTGAGTTGGGGAGTTTGGAGAGGGAGGGGAACATGAACCAAGCCCAAGCCCACTCCCAATTTCATGTGATTCAACCCCTCTCTTTGAACACAATTGGAAAGTAGCTGGAATCCAGGCCGCCTTGGATATCCTCCAAGAACACTGCTATGAGGACATAAGTGAGCTTGTGGCCTATGTCAATGATGTTCAATACAGTCAAAATGAGATTCTGGAACATCTAGCCAATGTGCATAAAATTTAGTGTGATACCAATGATCGTCTGAATTAAATTGGGATGAGACTAGAACATAATGATTTTCACCTGCAGAAGGGCATGGCCGAATAGCAGGTCCACGGGTCCATCATATTCATCCGCCATCTTGATATGCACTCTACTGGGTGCTTGTTAAATTTGTCTCTATTTTGGAATATATGGCCCTTAGGCCCTCTCGAAATAAGATTTGAATGGAAAATATTTATGCATTATATTTCGGCTCTCCTAGATAAGAAATTCTTTGAGAGTGAAGACGTAACTAAATAATTTCTCATGATTTTTAAATATTCCACTTAGCATTCATTGCATTGGGTGATGCTCACAGTGGTGAAGAAGTGGGATTGAAACTAGTGAAATGAATCATATAGCATCAATCATCACTTCTCGGGCTTGCACCGGGTAACCAGGACTTCCTAGGAGGTCACCCATCCTAGATCGCCTCTGGATCAGTGTGATTAACTATGTATTTTCCCCAAAATCAAGCCCATATCTTGTTACCCAATTTTTTAATAACTTTGATGATGAAAAAAGATGAAATGAAAATTTTAAATGCAAATTTACAATAATAGTGTTGAATGATAGAAATTTTTAATAATAAGAATGTTGTCAATGACAAATATTCTTCCTTGTGATCAATCTCAAACTATTTTCTTCTACTATTCTTATTGTCACCCTTGCTAGATTTGTCATATTTTCATATCATAAACCATTAAAATCTTTAGCTCTACCTGTTGTATTAAACATCATACCTTGTCTCTCTTCCTCTCCAATATTAATAGGTTGAATTACTATAACAAAAAAATCAATGTACATTGTTAATAATTTTTTGTGCTTACACTGAAATCAATGCACATTGTTAATCCAAATACCTTAAAATTAATGTACCATCATACATCCAATTACATCAAATCATAAATCAACATCTACATTGAAATCAATGCATCTAATGAAAGCAATCAAATAAGATTCTACACTGAAATCAATGGATCTAATGCAAGCAATCAAATAGAATTAGAAACCAACATCTACATTGAAATCAATGCATTTAGTGCAAGAAATCAAATAGGATTAGAAATCACCATCTACACTTAAATCAATGCATTTAGTGTAAGAAATCAAATAGGATTATAAATCATCTACACTAAAATCAATGCATCTAGTGCAAGCAATCTCAATTATAATCAGAAATGAATATCTACATTGAAATCAATGCATCTAGTGCAAGAAACAAATATGCTTACAAATTACCATCTACACTGAAATCAATGCATTTAGTGCATTAAATCAAATAGGATTAGAAATCATCTACATTGAAATCAATGCATCTCTTGCAAGCAATCAAATATCATTAGAAATCAATATCTACAATAAAATCAATGCATCTAGTGCAAACAATCAAATAGTATTAGAAATCACCATCTACACTGAAATTAATGTATCTAGTGCAAGAAATCAAATAGGATTAGAAATCACCATCTACACTGAAATCAATTTATTTAGTGCAAGAAATTAAATAGGATTAGAAATCATATACACTAAAATCAATGCATCTAGTGCAAGCAATTTGAATTATAATTAGAAACAAAAATCTACGTTGAAATCAATGCATCTATTGCAAGCAATCAAATAGGATTAGAAATTACCGTTTACACTGAAATAAATGCATTTAACACAAGAAATCAAATAGGATTAGAAATAAACTACATTTAAATCAATGCATCTCATGCAAGCAATCAAATATCATTAGAAATCAATATCTATACTAAAATCAATGCATTTAGTGCAAACAATAAAATAGGATTAGAAACCATCATCTACATTGAAATCAATGCCTCTAGTGCAAGCAATCAAATAGTATTAGAAATCACCATCTACACTTAAATCAATACATCTAGTGCAAGAAATAAAATAATATTAGAAATCACCATCTACACTAAAATCAATGCATCTAGTGCAAGAAATATTCTTCCCTCTCTCCCCCTCCATCTATATCTATATCTCCCTACATCTATCTTGATTTTTCTCTTTATCTCAAACCCCCCAAACACACACACTCTCCCACACCATATCTATAAATATCTATGTCCCTCCCTCCCTCTTCCCATATCTCTCTTCTTCTGTCTCTTCACCTTCCATCTATATCTCTATCTTCGCCTTATCTCCCTCTCCCCCACTTCTATCTCTCTTTCCTCCTACTGTCCTCTATCCCTCTCTCTCCATATTCCTTATCACTCCCTCTCTCTCTTCACCTTTATATCTCTATGTATTTCTTCTTACCTCCTTCTCTCTCCCCCTCCAACTGCATATGTCTTTCCCTCCCTCTCTTCACTCTCTCACATCGTCTCTTTTTATTCCTCTCTCCCCCTTTCTCTCCCACCAGTCTCTCTCTCTCTCTCTCTCTCTCTCCCCCACTCTGTTAATATATCCCTCTGTCTCAGCTTTTATCCCCACTTATATCCATATCTCATTCTTTATCTCTTTATCTCACCCCAAACATTTACACTCTGTCTCCATTTATCCCTTGTCACTCCCTCTCTCTCTTCACTTTTCACTCTCTATGTCTTTCTTCTTCCCTCCCTTTGTCCCCCTCCAACTCCATCTCTCTATCCATCCCTCTCTCCTCCTCTCTCCTACTATCTCTCAAGTCCTCTCTCTCATCCTTCCTCTCTCTCTAGTTCTCTCTTGCCCCCCTCTCTCCCATCCCATCTCTCTCTCTCTCTCTCTCTCTCTCTCTCTCTCTCTCTCTCTCTCTCTCTCTCTCTATATATATATATATATATATATATATATATTTATTTATTTATATTCCCTCCAATACTCTCTTTTCTCTCTCTCTCTCTCTCTCTCTCTCTCTGTTACTCTATCCGTCCCTCTCTCCTCCTCTCTCCTCTTCTCTCCATCTCTCCTTCTTTTTCTCTTTATCTCACTCCTGAACATACACACTCTCTCTCCATATATCCCATGTCACTTCCCGTCTCTCTCAACTTAACACTCTGTATGTATCGATTCTTAAATCCCTTCCCCCCCCTCCAAATCCATCACTCTATCCCACCCTCTCTCCTCCTCTCTCTCATCCTACCCCTCTCTCCCTTTCTCTCCTACCGCCTCTCTCTCTCTCTCTCTCTCTCTCTCTCTCTCTCTCTCTCTCTTCCCTCCAATCCTCTCATTATCTTCCTCCCTCTCTACTTCGCTCTATGTCTTCCTTCTTCCCTCCCTTTGTCCCCGTCCAACTCCATCTCTCTATTCATCCCTCTCTCCTCATATCTCTCAAGTCCTCTCTCTTGTCCTTCCTTTCTCTCTAGTTCTCTCCTACCCCCCTCTCTTCCCCCCCATCACTCTCCTCCTCTATCTCAAGTGCTCTCTCTCTCATCCTTCCTCTCTCTCCCTTTCTCTCCTACCTCCATCTCTTTTAGCCCATCTCTCTCTCTCTCTCTCTCTCTCTCTCTTTGTGTGTGTGTGTGTGTGTGTGTGTGTGTGTGTGTGTTACTATATCCCTCCCTCTCCCCTCTTCTCTCCATCTCTCCTTCTTTATCTCTTTATCTCACCACTCTCTATGTATTTGTTCTTCCCTCCCTCTCCCCCCTTCCAACTCCATCTCTCTATCCCTCGCTCTCTCCCTCTCTATCAAGTCCTCTCTCTCATTCTTGCCCTCTCTCCCTTTCTCTCCTAGTTTCCCCTCTCTCTCTCTCTCTCCAATCGTCTCATTATATTCCTCCCTCTCTCCTACTCTCTCTCACTCTCCCCCCACCCTCCATATTTGTGTCTCCCTCTCCCTCTCTTACCCTTCTCTACCACTCTCACTCTTCTCCCCCTCTCTTCATTTCTCCTCTCCCCTCTCCTTCGGTTTATCTTCATTTCTCCCATATAACTCCCCATCTCTCCATCTATATGAATCTGTATTTGTTCTTCCCTCCCATATATTTCTAGAGTTAATATGTATCATGGTATATTAATATATATTATAATATACGAAATTTAATGTTGTATTAATCCAAAGATATTAAATTTAATAATATTAATATTATAATATATGAATATGAATATTAGATTTAATAATAATAATAATAATCTTTTGATATTAATATTAGGGTTAATAATGTTTTTTTTGCATTGTATTAAGACTTCAGTGAAATAAAACCTCGTTTTTGAGTGTTCAAAAATTTAAAGATGTGTATTGAGTCAATATAAAAAGAGGTTTAATTTTTTACCATATCTCTCATTTATTTATATTTATATTTATTTACCATGGTATTTGGCCGAGAGGCTTGGTATATACTTAGATGTTGATTTCTAATCATATTTGATATATTTTTATGTATTTACCATACCTCTTTATACATTTTTTATATTTCTTTATTTTCCATACCTAGTTTATAAATACGATATTTTTCCCATAGTATTCAACCCATGGTAATAATAATAATGTGTCCCATGGTATTAATAATAATGTGTCCCATCGGCTTCACCTTAAAAAACCTCCTTTTTGAGTTTTCATAGATATAAAGAGATTTATGGAGTAAATATAAAAAGATGTTTTATTTATTTACCATGCCTCTAGTCTATTTATATTTTTATTTATTTACCATACCTCTGGAGTAAGTATAAAAGAGAGTTTTATTTATTTACCACATTTTTGGTTTATTTATATTTTTATTTATTTACCATACCTCTTGAGTAAGTATAAAAGTAGGTTTTATTTATTTACCATACATCCACTTTATTTATATTTTTATTTATTAACCATATCTCTTCTTGAATGTTAGTAAATAAAAGCCAACTAACCGAGCAACTCAACACAAATCTAGCTAATGTGAATCATAATGATAAATGTGTTGATACCGAAGATTGATGTCCATGAAACTTTCCCAACTATTCAATCTATAGAATTTTGCTAATTACATTATCAATAATAATAATAATAATTTCTTCTACAATTATAATAAAACATTCATAATGTGAAGTAAACTCTATCAAATATAAATTCACATAAAACTCCAATTGAAAGTAAGAATTCATCCATCTTTCACTCAAGAATGAAATTTGAAACCGAAAGAACTCATTAAATTCAACCATTTTGATAATTATATTATTAATGTATTTAATAATATTTTGAATATTGGATTATTATATTTGATATTTTTAATTAATAAAATAAAACAATAAATTTAATTAAAAAATTGAACATATATATTAAATTTAAAAATTCTGAAATTACATTATTTGTTTTGAAAGTTTTAATTAAAATGACAAGTACACTACATTGAACAAACAAATGGAGTTGTTTATGAAAGTGGTGGAAATGGATTCAACACCATCAAAATTTTTTAAGGCACTCAAGATATTGAAGTTTGATAGCAATAACCTGAATATACAAAAATCAGGGCTGGATTTTCTTAAAATTTTAAGGAATTTCTGTGATTTTCAAGTAAAAAAGGGATGGTTTTTTTGGGACTATTGTACAAATAAAAATATATGGAGTTGTCAACTAACGCAACAAAATATGCCGTAATCCGGTAAAAAAAATTAAAAGGTTCAGGTAGATGTAATTCGGTAAAAATAAATAAAAAAATCAAGTAGTTGGAGTGTTTGAATCGTCTTTTTAATAGTAGAAATAGATTCAAAGTCATCAAAAACTCTAGAAGCACACAAAATCCTGAAATTTAACAACTATAACACAGATTTTCAAAAGTTTCTACCAAATATTTTCATATATTAACAACAAATAGATTAATTTAATTTTTTATCAACATTATTTTTAAAACGTATGCACTATATATATTTTATATCCTTATAAAAGTCACAATGTAGGAAGTGAAAGGCATGGTCCATCCGCAGCGCACCAACTTGAGCCAAAACGTACAATGTGGATATATAATAACATCTTTTTATCCAAACACGTACAATGTATATGTCCAAAAGTCTTACGAGTAGTCTTATGGGCCGATAATTAAGACGTTTAACTTTACTTATTTATTATATTCTATCTGTGGTCGGTAGATTTCGTGGCAACGAACCTGATTATTATATCACTTACTTAAGATTGAGATGTCTATTGAAGAATGATGTGAAGTGGTTTTAAGATTCAGATATTTTTTAATGTGTTGTTAGTCTGATCAATCGGTAATGTTGGATTTTTAATATTAATAATTATTAAAAAATATTTGAAATTATTAAATATTATTTAAAATATTTATTGAAGTGTATTTGTTTTATTTTTTAAATTTATTTTAAAAGATGATTTTATTTAAAAAAAATATGGAAAATCAAAGTTTTTTTTATTAATATTAAAAAAAATAATTAGTATTAAAATAAAATAAAGACTATATGATAGCTATTTGTTATTTAGTTTAAATATAGCTAAATAAAAATAAAAATATTAAATTTAAGATGGTGGTAAAATTTAAAATTGAATCAATTTAGATTTTATTGATTTGTAAATGAAGTTTAGCAGAATTTTAATATTTATATGTTAAATAACAAATTATCTAATTATGATTAGAAATAATCAAGATTTCAAATATGAACAAGAGGAATATGAAGAAAAATAGAACCCATCAAAAACAAAATATTGAGCTAGCAACTCATGTGAACTACACAGAAAACAAAAATTATTACAATTAGAAAGCAATATGGCATGAGGTCAACCTCTCATAGAAAATCCCAATTTACTAAAAAAAATATTAAAAATCACCAATTAATATAAAGTTCATTTAAAAATATATATATCTTTAATTTTACTTTTAATAAATATTAATGAAAAATAAGATTATAAAAAAAATTGCAAAATATTACATAACCCAGCTCTTATATTAAGATGAAAATTATGAAAAAAATTGCAAATTACTATATAGACATAGTTCTTACATTAATATTAAAATTTTGATTTTAATAAGAATTCTTTTTTAAAAATTTAGTTAATTAATAAGTGAAATTTTAATATTTTATATATTTAGAAATCTTTAAAATTGAAAATGATAATTTTTAGAATGGTTTATCAAAGTATTACATATTTGACAAATGAATTTATGATGTATAAATTATTTTTGAATAGATAATTTTTTGGAATGTGTACTATCATATTTGATAATTAAATTTTTGATGTATAAATTATTTTTTTTAACATATAAAAACCTAAAGGTCGAAGGTAGAAATATAAATTATAACCCATACCTTGGACAAGTTTTTAACATTTAGAAGCCATTTTTTTTAAAGAGTTTGGTGTCCGTTTCCCAACTTAATTAATTTGTAACTTCAAATATACTAAAAACAATAATAAAATATTCTTGTCAGTTTACTATTCAAATCTCAAAGTGATAAAATAATTATAACTTGTAAAAATAATTAACCTTGCAGTAAGAAAGCCTTCCTAAATATGTGATAGGTGGAAAACATGGTCTCTAACGAAATTTCAAGGTTTATTCTTTACTCCGCACAAAATGCTTACAACTGCATGGAGTTAAAGCATGATCGAGTTCAATGCATATGGGTTATTGTGTTTTTTATTTGACACCATTAAATTTTAACTGTTATTACTATACATTTTAATTACAATTTTAAATTAACAACTTACAATTATCAAGGAGAAAGGTTGATATGATTTGACATCATTAAAAATTCCAAGTGTTATTACCATATACAATTACTAGGCATTTTCTAATAAGATTTTTAAAATTTTAACCAATAGCATTACAGATAAATGCTAATAATTTTTTTATTTTTTTTTGTAATAAATAAAAAAATTATGAAGAAAGTTTCACTTTATAAAATTGCAAATTGTTTGTTTTATTTGACCAAACTAATAAGTGATCAACTTTTTACCAAATGCACAATACCTCGTATAAGAACAAATTGATATAAATTTTATAGTGAAATTAAAATTACAAATGGCTCAATTCTAAAAAAAAAATTATGAGATAAAATATCTATCACTTTTAATTTTATAATAAAATGGTTGAAGATAAAAAAGATTAGACATACAATATACTTTCTTAGTTTTTCAAATTATAAAGATTGATAATTTGGCAAAGGTTCTTGTGATATTTTTTAGAACATAAAAATAAAATGATAAACAAATTCCAATTAATTCTTTATCTTTTTTGTTATACCATATACTTTCTTTGTTTTTCAAGTCATAAAGATTGATAATTTTGCAAGGCTTTTTATGACATTTTTTAGAAGGTAAAAATAAAATGATAAACCAACTTTAATTAATTTTTAATATTTTTAGCCTACAATATAAAATGAATAGTGATTAGTGATAGGGTAGGGTAGGGTAGGGTAAAGAAAATGTCAAACTCCCTGACAGTGATAATGACTACTCAAACCACAACAACTTAGCATGGTAATTATCTCAAAACTCACACTACCTAACAAACCAAAAAAGTCACATTTTTATATTCAATAAATCATGTCAATTTCAATCCAAAGTCTGATAAATCATATCAATCCATGTCCGTTTACTAGATGTTAATCACTATCATCCAACAGAAATCCAATGATTCGGTATTTGTTAGGAAGAGATATACTGTAGTGTAATATATTCATTAATGATCTATGATTTGTATCCAAATCCAAACGAGGTGATTCCTAAATAGCCAAAAGTAGAGAGTTCGGAGTGACTGCAACACACATAATCTTCAACATGAATATGGAGCTGCAACACATAACATGGTACACATGACTAGACACACAGATAATAACTTGTTATTTCACATTATCAGAGTGACTGGACGGTCTACCCCGTGCCACCATAGCCGGCCATAAGATTATTCCATGGAAAACTGGAATTGTGAACATTTCCATGATAATACTCGTGAGAGCCATCAGAAGATGATGTTCCCTGCCTTGAAGCCATCCTCTGCAGTAAAATTGAACAGAGAGAGCGTGCTAAAGCAGAGAGTTGCTGAAGCATTAGCGGTATGTTCCTGCTTGAGGGAATGGATAACACCAACGAGGAGAGGAGGTCTAACACCCGCAACATGTTACAAAGAATAGATTACGGTCCTTCAAGTATATATATGTATTCAGAAGGAGAAAAGAAATACCTCAACAGCGCCCCGATTCAATGCTAAATTGCTGAGATTGGAAATGAATGACAACAAGAGACGGGGAAATTTGAAATGGCTCACCCACTTCTTTTTCCCATGGTCTGCAACAAGCGATGTAATCCGTATTCCGCCCTCTAAATTTTGTAATGGATATCACATATCATTCGTTTTTCTTCCTCCGCACCCTCACTGTTGTTCTTTTACATCCAGGTCGCGTTCTTATAAAGCCTAATCGCCATCTTCTTCTGCGGGTTTCATTTCCCTAAAAGTACGGCAGCCCACACCGGTATTCGTTGGAATTTCCGAAAGTGCACTTTACTGGCCGAAGAAGGGTTAGCTTTCATGACCTAGGGGGTGGCCTAGGTTCTGTTTCTTTTATAAGAATATAATCTGTAAAGTAATTGATTTGGACTTACTTGCAGAACATCAAACGATAATTCCGAACCCTGTCATGACACCTGGTTATGTACCACGTCTCTTTTCTCTTTTATTTGTTATAATCTGAAGTCACAATTTTGCCCGGAAAATAGGAAAATTTTAAGCAAGATTTTGGTAAAAATATTGTAGAAATTTTAAGAAATGGGTCTTGAAAATGTCAAAAATATCAAGATTTCAAACACTTATATAGTAAGAATTTCTTTTTTAGATATTGCGAAATTAAAAAAAAATAAAAATTCTAAACCAAATTATAGCTTCCTTACACAACGCCATTTTCTTGGCTTTTGGCTTTGGGTGCATTCCATAAAACAGTTAAAAGGCCCCACAACCATGAGTTCCTTTAAACCAATTCAAAAGCCCACATCCATGATTTCCTCTACAAAGATGTTTTTACTTGGATTTATGAAAATTTGTTCTTTGAACAGTTGTCTTTGTTAGATTTATGGAAATTTAAGGCCATGCAATAATTGAACATACTATTTTTCTCGAGAAAAAACTAGTAATTAGGTTTATGAAAATATAAAACCATACAATAAATGTGCGTACTACTTTTCAAAAAAAAAACTAATAATTGAACATATCATTTTCATGAATGAAAAATTCAGGAACTCACATCCATGAGTTCCTCTACAAAAATGTCTATTTAGATTTACGAAAATTTAAAGGCCCGCATCCATGAGTTTCTTTAAATAGTTGTCTTTGTTAAATTTTTGGAAATTTAACGCCATATAATTTAATTGAGCATATTATTTTTCATAACAAAAAATACTAATAATTAAGTTTATGAAAATATAAGACCAGTAATTGAACATATCATTTTCATGAAGGAAAAAAAATGTATATGTATTATAGAATTATAAAGATTTGGGTGATAACAGAATAACCTGTTACCGCCTATCAAACTTTGCTCTAAAAACTCTGCTAAAAAACTCTCCAAAAAACTCTCCTCCTAAATCCTATTTACATTTTACATTATGTAGATCTGTTGGCCAAAGGCGGAAACAGATCGTTCAACTAATCACATAACCATTGTAGAATTTAGCATTCGGCGTTCAAAACTAGGCAGCTAACAAAACCAGTCGTAGCTAATCTCCAGCGTTTTGCCCTTCACGGATTCCGTCTTGGATGCCTTTAGATCAATTGTGTTGTCCTGGCTAAAGCTGCTTAAGACAAGGTGGTGATCAAGGAGGTTCGGATCTACCATGAAGATCTCTTGTGCTAGAAATGGTGCAAGATCCGATCCTGCTCTAAGATCAGCGGTCACAGTAAGCACTCTAACTATCAAATAACCATTGGAGATATCGATAAGTTACAAAAGTTATTTAAAAGTAAGAAATCATGTAACAAATATTTAATTAATGCTAAATTGAATTAAAACATGAATAATAAAGGTTTATACGAAATATGTCACCGTGCTTGGACTGGTGCAAGATGAGAGTGCATAAAAGAGGTGAAATAGAAGTAAATGGTTATGATTTAGGAAGGGGAAAATGGTAAAAATATAGCAAATTAAGCGGCTAACATTTGGAACTCCTTGCAAACATACAAGGGCTCCTCTAATTGGAGCAATTGCTCCACCTCCCTCTCCATGAGGTACTAGATCTTCTCCTGATGTGACAAAACTGTTACCTCTTGCCTGATCTTCCCCTTCATAATTAATCGACGTTATCTCATCATCATTAAGAGGCTCCTTGTCTTGATCCTCTTTTGAAAGAGAGATATCCATGTCTTCCTTTTGAGAAAAGAGCTCTTCCTCGATTGGGGATCTTGCCTCTAGAAAGGTATTCTACAAGTTTCTAACCCCCTCAATAGAATTCTGGAATGGAGTTGGATTTATGGATCCTTCCAGCTCATGCAAAGTTTTTTTTCTTTTAGGATTGGCTACCTTAACCAAGGATGTTTCATAATGTTTCAGATCAAATCTTTTCAGTAACCTCCTAGCAAACTTTTCATAAGTAGATACATTTACATGATTGAAGGAAGAAGTTCTATAAAACCACCAAGCATAAGCCTTACATTCAAGATGCATCACTGCTACTCTAATGGCTTCCTATTCTGAAACTTGGTGCTATTGAAAATAGATATCTAGCTCCTTCACCCAAGCCTTAGCTATGCATTTAGGTGACCCATCAAAAGTAGGCAGAAAGAATCTACCCAAATCATTTTTCTTGCACCTCTTGCTTCTATTGTGATTGTTAGGCCTTCTATCCTCCTTGATTTAGAAAAACCCTTGGAATTTTAGATGATCTTTGAACCTCTGAGATTGAGATTCATACTCTTGAATATAGTCACCAAGCGTCTTCTCCTTTGGTGCATCTCCTTCCTCCATCTCTCTTCCTATGAATATAGACATGGTATTGCGTTGTGGATATGATTTTGTGGCTAAAATATCACAACTATAATATGAAGAACTGGAGCTTTCTTCATGTGCAAACATTTTAGAGGTATATTCATGTCTTTGCCTCCTCATTCCCTTTATTCCTCTATTAATCTCATGGATAGTTTGGAGAAGAAGTTCTGAAAAATTTCTCCCTCCATTTCTCCAAATAATGGAGTCTTGCCTTTGTCTCTTATGTAAGCCTTCTCCTTTATGTGAGAAGCTTCTTCTTCTTCTTATAACATATATGCAATGTCTTCACAGGCTAAACCAAGATTATGTTCCGATACCATTGTAATATCCTAAAATAGCAAAAGCGACAATATAGCACATAAAAGTGGAAAAGTAGTAGTAAATATCAATACATTACATATGAGCCAAAATATAGATCCATGATATTAAGTATAACAACAACCAATGACTACAATATCTTAGGGATCAAGTCCCTCATGCTAAATACACCAAAATATGAGATGCGGTTGCTACACAAAACATTGAAGAAAGTACAATGCAATTTTAATGACTAATACTGTAGCTTGAAAACGTAAATGAATGGATCTGATAATACAAGGCTCAAAATGGAGATATATGCTCCTAAACACTTTTCCTAGATAACCGAGGAAGGGTTCTGGAAATACACAAAATTTGGAATGATGATCTAAAGCCCTAGGGATGCATAATCATTGCAACTAAAGCACATAGAAGGAGGTGGACGAAAATGGTGTAGATATGAATGGAACTTCTCCAATAGACTCTCTTAGGGAAGGGTTGATCCCTCAAATGAAGATCTAACCTCCCAAATGGTGCACTTCACCCTCCTCTAAATCTACTCAATAAAATAACAAAGTTTGAGAGTAAAACTAAAATGTAGGAGATGGTGGTGACTTGGCCTAGTGCTAAAATATGAAATGAAGCCGAAGTACCTTCCTTACTAATCTCCTAATGGAAATAAACCTTCCTCCACTGAAGACACAACTTCTGAAATGGCCCAATGAAACCCTCCACTACTGCACCCTGCAGCACAACACAACTCTAAACAGAAACTGTGCTGTAGAAGAAGGTTGTAGCTCGGTCGAAGTTCCCCAAGGATGAAGGTGGGATTCCCGCTCAAGAACACCCTTGTGCTAAACAACAGTGCAATATTAGCTAAACAGTTGAAGAGAGCCACAAGTCATAAGAGACCATAAACAAATAATAATCCAAACATATCCTCCATGGATGCCATCCCCTTCCTAATATTATTGGTAAGTTTCCTCACCCTTGGCCCCACTCATTAAAGGCACTACTTCCATGCAAAGGATCTCCCTCCAAAATTTCTTTGTCCCTCATTGAATTTTCACTCCCTCCATACCAGCGCTATTGATTTGGTCAAAGTGGACCCAATCCACATGTTGCATCCCTTGTTCACACATAGGGGAGCTTTATCTAGCTCTTTTGATGCCTTCCATTCACATTTAGAGTGGTTTTATTCCTATTGAGGATATTTATGGGTCTCCCTACCCTCTTATTCTTCTAACTAAGAAGAAAAATAAAAAATTAATATCCCAATTAGTTGCATGCTAATTTAGGAATATTACATCTAGAAAATATGTGGGTTTAGCTATGCACATATGGGCCCACATGTCTGTATGAGAAAAATTTGCATGATCGAGCATGAATAGTGAACTACCAAGCTTCTGGTCTTCAAATAGGTCCAAGAGGTCTTGCAAAAATTCCAAAGAGGTCTTGAGCGTCGTCTAAGGTGGTTATGAAAAGAGGTGGTCGTGCAAATACAATAGTTAAAATAAATAAAATAAACCAATGGAGTCACAAATTTTTTGTTAGTGTTTTGTGGTAATGGAGTAACAAATAACGCCTCCTTAATAGTTGGTTATTCCCTGCAAAATATCATAGATAGAGTTGGTGTTGTTACTATACAGACTTAAATAAAAAAACCATTGCGAATGGTGAAAACAATGCATCTACAAACATAAACTAAAAAAAGAGAGAAAAAAATAAACTAGTGCTTAATGAAGAAAAAATGTCAAGAAAATAATTGAAAAAGGCTCCCTTCATTGACTGCCAGTGCTAGAAGATGAATACTAAACATTTGAAGAGAATTCTTTGATCTATTGTTCTAAAAAATCCTCAGCAAAGATGACTCTTTTTTGAATCTATTTGCAAGATTCTCCTCTCTCTCAAAAGAATTATGAAGACTCTCTGAATGGTGGACTCTTCTACTCTCACTAATATTATGGATTATTTAGAAGAAATATCTTCAACATTCTAGTGCTCTTACCTCTTCTTCTTGAAAAATGAAATGTGGTGTTGCTCTGATAACAATTTTCCCAACATAACATTGTCTCATGTTTTCGTTCTCCCAAGGCTTGTTTATACAAAAAAATTTGAATCCATCTTCCCTCTCTTGGTTCATGAATGCTAATGAATCAAGAGTAGGACAAGATGAATCCATTGAGGGCTCCATATCTTTAGAGCGAATCAAATCCAATTGTCCTTGACTAGCGCATTTCAGGGAATCATCCTCCAAGTGTGGGAAGTGGTCGTGTTTTTTTCCTTCCTATATGGTGCACAATCCCAATTTCTCATAGGCAGTCTTAGGAGAAATTAAATTTTTAGAACTTCCATAATGTATTCAGCTAGAAAAAATTTATCTGTACGTTCTTCTAGACAACCTTAGATGTCTTTTATAGTGTACGGTTTTATGATTGTTATGCGGAATTATGGATTACGGATAAAACACATTCCCTAAATGTGGTGCACATTTAGAAAAATATATTAAATACTTTGCAACTATTTTTCTTAACAAGAAATAGACACACATAATATATTAATAAACTTACTTGGAGTCCAAGCGCTTCCTATTCTCTTTCTGTCGCTCTTGTTGTAGCTTCCAATCCAAGCTAATCGCCAAATTATTTCCTGCAAGTATGAAAACTAAAAAACAAAGAGATTGAAATATACAGATGGATATTCACGTTAATCAGTTAAATCAATGAAACATGAAACATATACAATAGATAAGAATCCATAATATGAAAGACTGAATCTTATAGAGATACATATGTGGGAAAGTAAGCATAAACCTTTATTAATTGATAGAAGGGGAGGTTACAACCAACGATTGATTTGATGTCACCAACTCCAACATCATCCCACACTCATCAAAATGAACATCCCTCCAGTAGAATATCACTCAAATCAAACCTTCAATTGAGATTTCAACAACATTTCTCTACCAAATTTCTTCCTTCCCAAGCGCTAGGATCTGTGCTCAATTTATAGATGAGCTAAAGGTAGATTCACAATCAATGAATTTCTAATAATATGAAAGACATGTTCCCAAGCTCATAGGTGTTGAATGGACACATGGATTCAAATTTTGACACATATGCACTCTTTTAGAAGGAAGTGGCCATGTGGAGATTCTAGAACAATGAAAATTTCTCTCCCAATTGACCAACACACCCTTGAGTGTCGGGAAGTGCTTTGTAGATCACCCTTGAATGGAGGTGGCTGCATATACAAAGCAGTTAGCCCCTTGAGAGACTACTTGGTGAGCTCATAGGTGATATAAAATGTATTTCAAATCTTGGAAACCTTGCAATGGAAGTCACGGATGATTTGTTATTATTCTTTGTCTTAGGGCATGTAGCAACTAAAATGATATGGGATGATAGACCCTATTCATTGGTTCTAGGGATGATGTCCAGTTTAACGAGGTCATTCAAAATGGTGCCCAAACTAACCTATAACAGATTTCCCCATAAAGAATGAAGTCAGAATAATAATAACAATATTTTTTAAATGAGATGCTTTACATTGTGATGGGCTCAAGCTGAAGTGGAGTGTCGACCTGCATCAATATTACAATACATTACATCATGATATATCCTCTTGATCACGAATTGTTGAGGGAAGGCATTCCCATGCTTAGCACATAAACTATCTAATAACACGTACATAGTGCAGAAAGTCATCTACAATGGAATGTTTCCCAATATAGACATGCCTATAGATATAGGCCCATGTTCAGATGATGATCTGTATGTAAGGTCACCGTATAGATGATGTATACAACAATCCTAAAATCATAGCCCGGATGGCTAAAATTAGATCCGGGGTCTTCTTATCCTATTCACTCTATCGTTCAGGTACAAGTCTAGCCATGCAAATATATGATTTGTAGTCGAACATGGTAAGACATCGTTTGATTACCATCCAATGATGTGGGCTATTACCAAACACGAGAGAACCACCATTTATGTTAATGGCCCTCAAGGTACTGCAGTAAATTTCATAATGTATGAATAAATGATTTGATGTCAAACGTAAAACAAAATATTTCGATCAAAAGTTCGGAAGCGAGGATCTTGTCGATGCTGTAACAAGCCTCATGGTACTGGAATATGATGTTTCTAAGTAAACTTCTTGGATGGTGATTTGTCATCGATAGGAATCTACTTTATTGCGAAATGGGAGTTACTGATTTCGGAGATAAAGTATGACTTGATATAACAATGTTTAGGGATGAATGCCATGAGAATGAAGGTTTATGATTATTGTAGAAGGATGAGTATTCACTAGATGAATTCTCTTGAACATATCAGTGACACTGAGATGAGTTGGAAGCATTGACCCAAAACCGAAGTGAAGATATAATGAACCATAGGTATAAATGAACTGTCAAGAAGATTACTGAACCGAAACAGCCACAATTATGAAGTGAAGTGTCATGTTCAAGAGAGACTTGCTACCGTAAAAAGTTTTGTTCACTTTCCAAAAATTTTCCTGGTCATTTGTCGACTATTACCTCTTTATTTTTTAACAAGCTTGAGAAGGATAACATATTATTGATCTATAATTCGACCCTTTGGGCGAATAATGTATCGCTATTTAATAATATAACGAGTCTAGTGATCAATGAAACTTGATTCTTGCCATGATCGACAAGCTCGTCGCTATTTTATGTTTTAACGAGCCTAACGACAGTGGCAACTCGGTCCTTTTTCATATTTAAAGAGTTTGAAAAAGAGGATGAAAGAAAACTTCATAACTATTTTTTTATGAAGTTGTCGCTCAGATCCAAAAAAGTGTAAAATAATATTTGAGAGAACCTCCTAGCCATGTTCAATGAAGGCGTTCATTTTTTGTAAGTAATCTATCTTAGTTCGGAAAATGGTTAAACTTATACTGAGTAGATATGAATTCATTTACTTTTATGAGCTCCAAAAGACAAGTTCTCAACAATATTTTCACATTATCAGAGTTTGAAAAGAGCTAAAAGAAGACTCTAAGGGTTACTTTTTAGTTGTTATCGAAGATCAAAAAAGAGATAAAAGTGTGCTTCAAGTCCTTTTTCATTTTTAACAAAGCTCAGAAAATAAGGATAAAATTATGCTTTGTGGTCAAATCATTCTTGAAATAAATTTGCACAGTCTAATCTTCTCATCAGCAGTAAAACCTGTTCAGAACAACATCAATTGGATTAAAATAGAATAAAACCATAGTCACAACAAAAAATATGATTTTCAAATAATAAAAGGACTAATAAAAATATTTTTACTATTCATTTTTACCATTTGAAATTTACCATTTTCATTTTGGAAATCTGAACCTGTTTTTTCCCCTGAACATCAGCCATTGATTGTGATCATTTTTGTGGACAATTTTCATCATCTTTTGATCTAGGTTGGTGCCATTAACCCTCTCTTTCTTTATTTAGTCAATTGATTTCCTTTCATTGCAAATTTTTAGAGATTTGGGCCCCTTAGGGTAAATTATTTTTCAAAATAGGGAAACGCACCCTTGAGCATCGAAAACTATGTTGTGGTGCACCTAAATTGAAGCCTAGGTGCATATACAACACACTGTCCCCGAACTTAAAGATTATGTTGGGCATAATTATAATTTTTTATTCTTGTAATGTACCCAAAATTTTATAATTTTTTGCATGAAAATGAGTCTAATGGGTATTATGGTTATGTTTCAGGATAGCATCAGACTAGAATGACGATTACTTGGAGATAAAGAGAGCATGAAGAACCTTAAATTATCTGGGCATAGTAAGATCCCTAAGATATTGTGGGTTGTTAAAGTACTTCCGCTTGTCAAGGATGAGGAAAGAAATAAAACTCTTGGAGTTCTTAGTCTGAGCATGGGATCCAGCTATCAAGGCATTTCACATTAGGAAAAAATTGGTTCCTATTACAGTGAAGGATGTATACTTTCTTATAGGATTTTTGAGGAGAGGCTTTCTTATTTCCTTATTAGGGTCTTCTCTTGCAGGAGAGACTGTGAGAGATTATGTTTTGCAATATTTCTATTTAGGGGCAGAACCAAGCAAGTATGGGAAATAAACATCCGTGACGTTCAAGATTTTCCTTTGAGAACCATTCTTTTCACGATTGCAAAACTTGTCGGCATCCTTACACTACATGTAGCAAATAGATCATATATGTAGTATGTGCTAGAGTGCATGGAGCCAACAATATTCAACTCGTCTGTAGCTGTACTTTCTCAGATAAAAAAAAACTGAACAAGGCAAAGGGAGGAAGGAAGAAAAAATTTAGTTATGTTTATATCCTCATTTCATTTTCCTTAGAGTGGATTCCACTGATGCAGCCTTAGCATGTGACACTGGGTGTGTCTAACCCTAGAGATCCGAGGATGCAAAGATGGGTAGAACTAATGGCCAGGCATGCAGGCCAATCGTCCATTGTGTTCTCGACTACATTCTTTGCCTGGTTCAGGTGATAAGTCATTGCCATCAATGAGTATGCATACACAGACGTCGATTTCCGAGGAGATCCAGACTTATCTTTACTAGAAGGCACTCAGTGGGGTGCAATAGGTAAGAATGTTTTGACCATGTTTTTTATTTTTCTAAGTTTTATATAATGTTTTTGTATTTTTATGTTTTCCCAAGACTAAACTAAAGTTTTAATGTGATGCAAATGTTCGTCAAGTTCAACTGGTGGAGGAACCAAAGCATGGATCAGATGAGTCAGCAGAGAGGGATGTCACGAGAGAAGTCCTTCAGGATCTAGACATGGTTGAGACTCTGTCTGAGCTTCAGCAGCACATAGAGGGGTTGACCTTTGGGATTCCGAATTGCCAGATTGAAGAGTTACCCATGTGACTCCAACGCCACACTATAGGCATTCCTAACCACTAGATGTGGTTGTTGCGTAGGATAGCTAGATCTATAGCATGTTACCATAAGCATCACTAGTTTATTTTTTGACATGTTGCATACATTTTGAGGACAGATGACCATTGTGTCTTGGGCACAAATTTTTGTAAAAACCTATAACTATCTATCTATTTTATTTTAGTTTTTTCTTATGTTTATTGCGCAATCCTATTCAATTATGTGAATGTATCTTTACATGTGTTGCAAATTTCTGTCTAAAACATGATTAGCTAAAGAATCTATCAATGTGTTCAAGTTTCTCGAAATGTGTTGATATTTAATAAAATCAAATTTTCTTTCCAAAAGTCTAACTCATAGGAACAAGTGATGTAGTGTTGGATTTATAACAGTATAAACACTAGTAAGTCATAATACCACAAGTTGTGAGTCTAACCTTATAATGACGTGGTTAATACCAAATAAAATGGTATCATAGAGAATTTCGATCAACGTGCTATAATCGACGATATTGTTTATCAATCTATCGATATAAAACCCTTGAAAACTCACTAACTTTCCTTTCGGAGCGAAAATGGCCCACGCTACAGAGGCTAGATTCTGCGTACTATGACTAGCACCATCAACATATCCAACAAATGTTTCGAAATATTCAAAAATCTGCGATGAAATGTAAAGCGGATTAATAACCTCAAGAAAACTCTAAAAAAAAAAAACTAAGACAGTGAATGAAAATTAAAAACATATATAAACCATATAATACAAAAAATTACTATGCTCATGATTAAGCATAGTAATGTTTTAGATACAACCCATTTCGAGGCTACGCCAAAGGAATCCCATCGTAATCAACTAACTCATAGGCACCCTTAGCAAGAAATCTTTTGACAAGATAGGGGCCATGCCATAATGGCTCAAATTTTCCTGTACCTATTACATCATCTTCTTGATCATAAATAAGGACCAAGTCTCCCTCTAAGAAAATGTGAGGCCGGACATTTTTGTCGTATTGCGCCTTTTTACATCTCTTATGCGATTCGTTGGACAACTAGGCTTCGCAGCACATTTCATCAAGATGGATGAGGTTAAAAAGACATGCTTCTTCTTTTGAGGTGTCAGGTAACAAGTCGATTCCAAGTTTTAATGATGGTATTTCACATCGAATTGGCAAGATATTTTCCAGACCATACAAAAATTGAAAGGCGGTAAATCCAATTTCGTTTCTCACCAAGGTTCGTTATGCCCACAAGGCTGAGTATAGGTTCAAATGCCAGTTTCTTTTACGAACTCCCATCATTTTTTGAAGCATATGTTTAAGAATCTTGTTGATAGCCTCAACTTTTCCATTTGATTGTCGATAATAAGGAGTAGAATCATCATGTTACAATCCTAACTTGGCAGTCAATTTAGTCATCATTTTGTTGCGAAAATTCTTCCCATGATCTGTAACTATAGCCTATGAGACCCCAAACCGTGCAATAACATGATTAAAGAAAAATAATGTAGTTGTTTTTCCTATGTTGTTGAATGTAGGCATCGGTTTGGCCCATTTGGTAAAGTAGTCTACTGTGAAAATAATATAACCATGACCCCCAGATGAGCGAGGGTTACAGGTCATGAAGTCAATACCCCATTTCAAAAATGGTCCTGCGGAGACAACACGATGCATTGGAGCTAGTGGTTTGTGGATTTTACGATCAAATATCTGGCATGTATGACAACTTCTGACTACGAGAATGCAGTCGTGAAATATGGTAGGCCAAAAGTAACTAGCGCGGAGTATCTTCTATGTGGTAGCGTATCCAAACAAGTGTCCACCACAAGCCCCAACATGATAATCATTTAAAAACTTTTCAGCCTACTCATGAGTGATGCACCTTCTTAAAATTGTATCGACACCACGACGATAAAGTGTATCACCAACGATCAGATAATCTTTGGTTTGGTATCAAATACATCGCTAGTCAGAGTGAGAGGTATTAGGCTTTGGGTCTGGAGATAAATGATAAAATCCCCATACCAAGGATTAGATGATTTGATCAGAGACAGAGTCTCGTTAGGAATAGATGGTTCTGACGTAGTAGCAGTATTATCAAAGGGAAGGTCACAGAGAAGCTCAACCAAAACAAAAGTTTTTTTGACTTAGATTTGATGAATTCCAAATAAAATTCCTGCAAAATGACAATCCATTTTGAGTATTTAACCCCCAGAAATTTACGTGATAAGATATAAGTCATGGGGTTGCAATCTGAAATGAAATTTGTCTTCCAGAACAATATATAGTGGCGAAATCTTTGGACAGCTTGAACAACTTCTAAGGAAAGCTTTTCTACGTATGAATACTTCACTTCCATATCATTGAGATTACGACTCAAATAATAGATCGGATTTTTTATCCCATTTTCTACATGGACCAATGCCATAACAATGGTCGTATTAGTTGCGATGATATATAGGAAATAATCACTTTGATAATTGGGTGGATACATTAATGACGCCCAGACAAGTGGATCCTTGACAACATCAAAAGAAGCTTGTGCAACTTGGTCCCAATGGAAGGGAAACCCTTTTTTCAAGAGCCGAGTAAATCCTTTAGCCATTTCGGTGTAGTTGAGTATGAACCTCCTTAGGAAGTTAGCCTTTCCCTGATGTTTCTATATCTGAAGTAAATTTGATGGTGCATGAAAATCAAGAATGGCCTGAACCTTCAATGGGTCGATTCAAATTCCTTATTTTGAGACGACAAATCCAAGCAAATGACTAGAACCAACACAAAAAATACATTTATGTGGATTGATGTATATCTTTTAGTGTGGCAACGTAAGAAGATGAATCTCAAATGCATCAGGTGATCAATCCAATATCGTTATGCGCCGGTAAATCATTTGGATATGGTTGAACAATGTGCTTGATGTCATTGAAAGAATAATCCATTTCTCTCTGAAAAGTTTACCTAGCGTTATTTAAACCAAATGATAGTTTCCTATAAGAGAATGTGCCCCAGGGATAGATGAATGATGTCTTATATTGATCCTCTATGCAGATAATGATTTTATTATAGCCGGAAAATCCATCCATGAACGAAAATATTTTGCATCCAGCAAAATCGTCAATAATCTAGTCGATAAAGAGAGTAGGATAGTCGTATTTTGGACAAGCAAGATTGAAATCCCGATGATCGATGCACACTTTGATGGTTCCTTGTTTTTTCAAGACAGGAACGATGTTGGAAACCCACTCTGTTAGCGGAACAGGGTAAATGAAACCAGCACACAAAAGTTTCTGAAGTTATGTTTTAATGGCAGTGGCCTTCTTCGTATGAACAGGATGAAGGCATTGAGGCATCGTCTTGACATAAGGATGCATATTAATAGTGTGTTCAATGATAATAGTATCTATGCCTAGCATTTCCTCGTAAAAACAAACAAATACATCACAAAATTCACGAAAGAGAGAGCAATATGTTTCGATTTCTGATGGAGAACAAGATATTCCGACATGAGTATTTTCTATAGCACCAAGTTTGGTCAAAATATAGACAGAAATGGTTTCTTCAATATTTGACAAATTGCGCTCAGAATCGATTGCATTAATGGTAAATAATTCGAAAAGAAATTTTTGATTGATGGGTGGTATAGTTCATTAAGATTATTTTCTTCATAATCAGGAAGATGGGAATGATGATGATAATATTCCCATGGTTCTCCTTCTGACATCATGGTTTCCAAAATATTCTCATCTGTCAAGAAATTTGAGGAAAAAGGATCAGATGGAGTACTAAAATCTAAGGAACGATCAACATAAACAACCGACGACACTAATTTCAAATTCACCGCCCAAGCCAGATACATTGATTCCTATCCCAGCTCAATAGGGCTGAGAAACATAAACTCATCTAATACTTGACTAGCTACACAGGCAAGGTTGACACACACAGGCTAGCTCATGGGCTAAACTGTCAAAACAAAGGGTTTATCTACCAGCACCAGTGACCATTTCACCAATATATGCCCGTGCTCTGCTACGTGATTCACGATGGTGACCTCCTGAGGGGCATCTTAGACTTGAGAGCTGAGCTAACTTGAGGGTAGTGATTTCATACTGTTAAGTCCTAAACCTAAACCTAAGCCTAAACCTAACTGTGGAAATCGGATGCAACGTAGGGTGGCACATGGAGGCATGACATAAGGGTATTTGGGAAGTTCATTCGAAGGGACTACGAACGAACATTCACCCCGGGTGCGCGATGAAAGCGGCAACGTAGAGAGGAGATGATATCTTAACCAGCGTTGTTAGTATGAATCCTTTGTCGAAGTGTACGAAAAAATACCACTTTAGCTACGCATAACTAATAGCCCTAACATCAAAGATGATTGCCACTATCTTCAGATCTGCAGTTAGTTGGTCAAGATAAGAGCTGCAAAAAACCAGATCTATGCATAGAAAGACATTAAGCAATAAAAAATAAGGGTTTGCTCCATATATCCAATAGACAAGACAAGAACAATTTTTGAAAGAATTTTTGTATTAAGGGCACCTGGGAGGAAAACAAGAAGGTGTATCCAATTCTCCTCAATGGGATGGGTTCTTGGAAGTCCTCAACACTTCAGATCTAGAATCCCTCTCTCTTGTTGGTGTAGAAAACCCACACAAAGATAGAACTCAAAGGGAGCTCACACAACAAATAATGTAGAAAAATGTGACCAAGTGTATAGATCCAGAGTGATCTAATAGGCAACAAAAGGTGAAGAATTGTAGGAAAAACCCTCCTATTTATAACAAAATATTGGGTCATTCTAGATCTTGGTGCATGATTAAAATAATGTTAGCCAAATCTAGATCCACCTTTTATGGAATATTTTATTATATTTGTTGGAGGGAAAATGTATTTGACTTGGGTCAAATCCCTTTATTTGTTAATAATAAATAAATAAATGATTTATTTATATTTTTAAGGAAGTGGTTGAAGGATAATTAAATAAATAATGATTTATTTAATTATTTCTGGGTGATTTGGTCATATTTAACAAGGAATATTATCTAAATAAGATTTAAATAATTATTCCTAGAAAATAATAAGATAAATAAAGGTTTATCTAATTAATTTCTTTGTTTAGGGTTAAACATGCCTAGGAATAATAATTAAATTATGGTTTAATTAATTATTCCATGAGGAAAATCAAACAAAATAGGTTTGTTTAATATTTCCTTTTGGGGTTTCCTGTTTGGACCATAAACAACCTAATAAATGTGGTTTATTACGTTATTTTACATAGTGAAAGAAATTTTACTTAGGGTAAAATTGGTCTTACATGGTGTACTTGGGTCCATCTAATGATAATAGGTTAGATGACCAAAAAATGGTGTAACAGATTGCCCCCGAGCGTGCGAGTGTTAGGAGAAAATCGTATGACCGAAGTACATTGTAAGAACTCAATCACCAGACATCAAGAGGGAAGTCAGAGAGAGAAAAGTAAGGTAGAATAGTGTGCTGAAGAACTAGACCCTGAGGAGACGAGACTCGCAGGTGCAACAAGTCTCTATTTATGAGAGGGTACCTGTGCTAAAGGCGGCGGGGGAGGCATACCTATGCCCGCCGAGACAAAGTACAAAAGAATAGTGTGTCCAGTAATCAAGGGACCGAACCATAAAGTACAACCATTATAAACACGAGCCAGATAATAATACAATGAGGAATCCACATACATGCTGTGTCTGGGATAATGGCCAGGAATTATACAATAATAGCTGAGTACATGAGATACAAATACAACTCAAATGCCCCCTATACACGGGGAAGGGCTCACAAGATCTGAATGATACATGCAAATCAAAGAGGTGCTGCAAGTGGCTAAGGCCGACATCATCAAATATAAGGAGCTGCATCGAAGGCTGTACGGAAGAGGTCATCCGGGCATGTGGGGGGCTACCTGCAGGGCCACCCCCTCATGAGGGTTGTGACATCTCACACACACCCGGGAATGATCAAACGCGGCTGCTACATCACTGAACCATCAAGCATACGGATCTCGATCGTGCTGAAAGGAGCTGAAGTGGAGAAACAATCAAGTCAAAGGGAAATGAGAGATCCCTTTTCCTGATCCGAGGTACCGAACAAGAGTGGAAGCTGGAACCAAGGTATACCGCCCTCTAGACCCATCTTCTGGAATGAAGGAGCTGATGTCGACAGAAGGAGGTCCGCCATAGGTGAGGCAATGAGAGATCCTCAACTAAGGCACGAGAGAAAATAGTAGAGCGACGGACAAACTAATACTAATGATGATGGTGGAATGGAGGGGACTGAGTAGCGAATGGACGACTTCCCTTGTTAGAGCATAAAGGGCATGAATGACATGGCAGCGACAGATGCAATATCATAAGGGATAGGGGACAGGGGGACTGAAGGCCATAATTTGCAACACAAGAGAGGGACCAAGCAATGAAGGATGGACGGCTATAGCGGGGTACAAAGGGACTCGGGATAGACTCCATGAATGCAATGATGACTCAACTTGGATGCTCTAAACAAGGGCGACTCGATGGTGCTGCCACACAGTAAAGGCCCAATGGGGGACCATGAGAACATGAGTACAATATGGTAACTCATGACGAAAATCGACACGAACAAAGACAAGTAAGGAGGCAAAATGGTGCCCCAAGTACAAGTGTCGTAAGTGAAGAAATGTGATTTTAAGGAGAGGTGAAGTGACCCTTCTTGGACAAAATGTGTCCTGGTGAAGTATCAAATCACAAAACATTAACAGATACCCATTTGAGGGCTCGGTGAGAGCTTTCCAGCGGTGCAGACGGTTTGTCAAACGGGGCTATGGTGTGGTCGCAGCAGGCGAAAGAAGAAACAAGGGTTCTCTTTTAATAAGGCAATTTTCCCTCCAAATTCACTCATTTGCTAGTGTTGCTCTGGTGAATATAGAGAGGAGAGAAGGCCCTAAATCTTGCGGCGAGCGTAGCAGACAAACTGACTGTTGGAATCGAGATTCGTCAGTGGCAAGTAAGAGGCCTAACCTTACTCTTTCAATTCGATGGATTGAAAGTTCAGTTTAGGGCCCAAAATCTCAGTAACATACCCTCCTTCATCTCTACGGCCGGGTCGCACTTTTTGGGCCAAAAATTGCGACCTGGGAAGCAGGTTTCAGGGCAAAAACTACGACCTGTCCTAGAATTGGGCAGAAAAGTGCGACTTGGAAGATGAGGGGGTTTTGGTGCTGTTTTATGGCTGAGAGTTGGGTTTTTGTGTTTGGTTATGAGATTCCCTATATGTATGCTGACAAAGATGATGTTTTTGTGCAGATATGGCAGATATACAGGTTAACTGGAGACAGAGAGACCTGGGTACATTACGGGTAGAGATCCAGGCGGATCAGGATGTCTGTCGTGTGTTGGCCAGGTTTGGGGTTCTAAAGTTTTTGGAGAACCCTTTGATGAGAGCAGGAGAGCCTTTGTTGGCCCGTATTATCAGTTACTGGGATCCAGAGCATGAGGTCTTTGTAGTGCAGGGGCACAAGATCAAACTGATAGTCCAGGATGTGTATTTCCTGACGGGTCTCCCGCCACTGGGGATGGTGGGAGACACCCGGCCAGTATTACCGAGGGGGCGGCATATCATGGAGTTTGTGGAGCGACATTGTCGACTGGGACTCCAAGTCAAGGGGACTCGGATACCGATCGGGGATCTAGAGAGGTTAGAGACCCGTGCAGTGGCCGCAGCGGTGTTGCGTATCCTAGGCAACCAGGCGCTCCATCACATCACTGGGGGGCAGATGATGATTGTGGAGAGGGTGTTGAGTGGGACCTACTATGGGTGGGCCCAAATGATGCTGGTGTCGCTAAAACGATAGTTGTCGCTCTGCAAGCGGCAAGTGAACCACGATTGCTCGTATGGGACTTTATTGTGTGCCTTCTTCTTTGAGAAGATCTCGACCTTACGACCTCATATACAGCTCCCAGATGGGGGCCCGAGAGAGCCCAGGATGCGCCGGTGGGGGCAGCTACTGTGCAGAGGAGGAGGAGCGGCGGTCGGACGAGTGTTTTGACCTTAGTTCTTTTCCCATTGGGATCAGATGTCGTTATACATAGACGACTATCCCTATAGTGGGATGAGTTATTATGGAGATCCAGACTTACCACTTCCGCCTGGTCGAGTATGGGGGCCTGATGGTAAGTGATAAGTAACTATTCTTTTGTTTTGGCATGTTAAAGTTAGTGAATCATAGAAAGGGTACTGATTCATGCTCTTTTGGTATGCAGATATAGCTCTGGTCAAACCGGCCGGATATGTGGGATGACCAGCGGCATCTGGAGCTGCAGGTCCAAGTGGGTCGAGAGCAGCGCATGATGATGCGGCCGCCCTTCTGGAGGACATCCGCCGTAGATGCGAGAGGTTGCTGACCGGAGTTTCAGAGCGCGGGTGGCAGGACTTAGATGACTAGTACGTTGAGCAGTGTATTGGTCTACCCTCGGAATGGCGGGGGGTCATGCGGCGCATGGCGATGGCCGGTCAAGGCATACGTGATCTACGAGCTGCAGCAGCAGAGCCATTAGCTCGGGATCCACTAGATAGTGAGTAGGTGGCGGGGCATGTGGTGCCCCCTAGTGTGTATGTAGGGGCAGGTGGTGCCCCCAGTTTTAAGTTTTTGTAACATGCGATGGGCATGTCATATGTATCAGAGTAGATGGATTCGAAACACATGTTTTGCGACACATATTATGGATATGCATCATTGTTAATGATTATGAATGTTATTGTCTTGTATGAAATGCATGTGATAAATGCCAATCTAGAACATGGTTTGCAATACTATCTACATAGTGATTTTGTTCTCGAGGTACATGGTTGAAAGTTATAGTTTCAAATTCACGTATCAAGAGTTTCACTCGTAAATATCGTCTAAACAGCACAGGGTTATGCACACGATAAACACCATTTAGTTGCATGACAAGAAGTAGGGAATCCAAACGAACATGCAGATGGAGGATGCGATGAAAGAGGGCATCGGCTAAGAGACCACGCATTGCATCATATTCGGCCTGATTGTTGGTGGCAGTACCAATGCAGACCCCGTTTGAGAGAACAAGGGCATGCAAGGGGGTGAAAATGGCCCAACCTGCCGAGGCTAGATTCCGGGAGTAACGACTTGCACCATCGGCGTAACCGATAAAGGGTGGGTACGGGAGGTCCTGCGGAATGGTGTTACAAGACAACAAATGTGGTGAGGAGAGGCAATGACAGCAACATGAGGGTACAGAAGACATTGAGCGGAAACTGCAGGAGGGAGTGCAATGAGCAGGATGGCTATGACTCATATATAAACTAGAGGGTGGTATATGAGGGCTATAGGAGGTATGGCGGGGACTCGAGCTGCGGAGGTCAACAGAGATATGCGTGGAGTGATCTCGTGCATGGGTAGAAAAGAGGGGGTCAAGGGTGGTCGCTGAAGAGGGGTCAGGCGAGACAACAGGGGAGGATGCAAGGGGACTGGGCTCCGAAGGTCTCATAGAAGAGGATAGGTAAAGAATGGTCGTAGTAGACTCCGTCATCTGAACATCAGGGAGTGGAATGTCGATGGGAGCAGGATGATCCTCAAGCTAGCCCGAAGCATACTGCGCGAGTATGGGAGAGGCGGATTGATTTTGTTCAACCTCATACTCTCAGACTACTTCTAAAGAGGCACGATAATGCGTCAGGTGAGGACAATGGTGGGAGTAATGGCGATGGATACCGCACAAAGCGCAGGGTTTGCTAGTGCGAATAGTTTTTAGGTTCTTGGTTACGGACGAGGATGGAAGAGAAGGGTCGGAGACCGTAGACTCAGGGAATGCAACTTTAACCATGGGTTGAATGCGGGGCAACTCAGGACAAGTATGGGTGGTGTGGCCGACGAAATCACACAAGGCACAAGGCTTGGCGGGCGGAGGAGGAGCAGGGTCAGTCGGAGTGGCCTTATCTTTAGATGCCCCCTTGCGAGCTTTTCCTTTCTTTCCTGAAGCTGTCACCACAGGGGTAGGGTCCTGGGGAGGTGCAGGGGGCACGGTAGCGATGGAGGAAGCGAGGGGGACCGGTTGAACCGGTGTCAAAGCGAGATAGAGTTTGGGGTCACCAGGAGGGGTAGCGGCTGGAGGGTCAAGGTACCAGACGGGTATACCGAGGGTCAGGTTAGGGAGAGAGAGAGTGGCCATGACGGGGACTGAATAGACTCTGGGAGGGGGAGCCAGGAACGGTATCTGACCAGCGGGATAATGACCAGGAGGAACGGCTCCGAGATGGTTAAGGCCTGGGGGAACTGATCCAGAGGGATAAAGGGGTTCAGGGATACCAGCTGTAGGAGAAGGGCCAGAAGGAGGAGGTCTGGTTGGCGGAGATGAAGGGCTAGGAGCGGGTTGCAGTGGGCGAGGTTGAGTTTGAGGTTGCTGACTAGCCGAAGCGGGTCGCTTAAGGGCAGCCTGAGATGATTGCATCATGCAAACATTCGACAAGATGGGATCAGAGACAGGAGGAGGGGGGAGAGCAGGAAAAGTTTCAAGCAGGGAGGAATCTTTGTAGACGCTGGGGGAGAAACTGGTCAAAGAATCGACGGTTTGCTTATTGGCTACAGAAGAGATGGTCGTCTCAGGGGAGGTCTGAGATTTTGGCTCATGATAGGTCAACTGGTCGATGGTGACTATCTTCCCATTGTGAGGAAAAGACATCTTGCGAAAAACCGCGGATGGGACAGAAGACATGGAATAGGTGTAGCTTCGCCCCAATAGAATGTTGTAGTCTAGAGGGGCGTCAATGACTTCGACGTCAACGAAAACAGTCTTACCAGCAAGGGTGATAGGACAATTACGAAACAGGCCAATGGGCTGGGAGGCATGGCCGTCCCACGCTCGAAGGGTGATCATGGAAGGGGCCAAGTCAGGAGATCCGAGCTACTTCCAAATCGAAGTGGACATCACACAGGTGGATGCCCCCTCATCAATTATACACCGAGAAACGTTGGCATTCCGGATTTTGAATGGGATTTGGAAGGTGACGGAAGCAGGAAGAGGAGGATGTTATGATTGATGGGCGTCGAAAAAAATAATTTGGTCATCAGCAGGATCTACAGCACCCACGGCAGATAGCAGAGCCTTCTTTTGGGAAGGGCATGAATGGAGGAGTTCCAACGTGGAAATGGCAGCCGGGGATTGCGCCAAATCATCTACTATGCTATACGAATGAGCAGCTCGACCAGAAGCAGCATTTCGACGTAACGGTCCTTTAGGAATCTTGGTATGGACCTCAACTTTGGGTTGAGGGATATGTAAGGGACCATTGGATGTTGAAAGAGGCTCTGTAGAACCAGGAGAAGAGGACTCGGGGGCAGACTGGGCGGGAGGGTTGGGGTACTGGCGAGACCAGGTTTGGAGATGAAGGTTGACGGTTGGGGATGGTTCAGAGTTCATCATGAGGATCTGGTAATCGGAGGAACCAGAAAGGGAAGGTGGAGTGGCTACCTGGCCATTAGGTGGTTGGGTAGCCACGAATCCTTGCTGAGGAAAGGATCAGTAAACACATCTGGTTGACTAGTGGCCACATTAGGGGGAGCATGAGGGGAGGCATGTTGTCCTCGCAATGTGGCTTGAGACTCCCACATCTGCCGCATCTGTGGTAGGAGGGGACAATCGTGGGTGTAATGATCGTAAACACCGCAACACGAACACGGCTTATTTGTGCGAAGCGGCCTATCCGGCTTGGGCTGAGAGCCCTGTTGCTGGTTAACAGTGTTAGGGTTAACACCTTGAGGATTGGGTCCACGAGTACCAGGGGCAGATTGATTTGGATTGCCTCTCTGCCTTCTTTGAGAAGGGGGATTAGTCGCGCCCTGCTGTGAAAATACTTGCCCTGGAGGTGGCTATAGGTGTTGTTGCGGGGTTGGAGGAGGCAAGGGAGATGGAAGCGCATATGCTGGAGGAGCTGGCGCACCAGGCTGCGGATAAGGGTAATGGTTAGGTTGGGCAACATTGAGGTAAGCAGGAGGTTGGGAAAAAGGAGGAGGCAGACCGTATCCTGGATACATGCTACCGGGAGGGGGAAGAGTGCTAGAGGTGCTGGCCCCTCCCTGAGGGAGACCATAGCCCATAGGAGGTTGAGCATACGGATGAGAAAGGGCTCCAACGATACCGTCGGCGGAATGAGATGCCCCCGGGGCGTTAGTGCCACCGAGCTTGGGGAGGTCAGGGAGGATAGTATAAACATAACCAGATTGTGCATAGATCAGGTCATATTTCAAAGCTATTTGGAGGGCGGCTTCTTCGGTTTGAGGAAAATGGGAGGCGACATCTTTGCCGATAGGAGCTAAGAGGGTGCGAAGGAACCAGTCCATGTAAACATGATCTTCGAAGGGGGGAGCTCGACATAAGCTTCGTCTTCTACGCCATTCCTGGACATGAGTGGAAAGGCGGGTGGAAGAGGTTTGCTTGAAAGAGTTCAAAAGCTCCATACCAGTATCGTATCGGAGAGGGAGCTGGAAATAAGATAAAAAGGCTTGGGCAATGGTCGCAAAGGTGGTATGGGAGGAGGTGGCTTGGTCAACATACCATTTAGAAGCTTCACCGGTAAGCGTGCGTTGGAACAACTGAAGACGGATGGAATCATCGATAATAGAATTGGAGGAACACCACATGTGGAAATATTGGACGTGATTGGTTGGATCTTCTCCATCAAGGCCTTTGAACTTAGGAATGTCGGAGGGGAGCTTGGTTGGCATAGTGGGCCAACCAAAATCATGGCGGATGGGGTCATTGATCAACTGATTGAAATCGGGGAGGCTGAGGCCTATGATGTACGGTAGCAAGGGGGCAGCCGAGGTAGTTCCCGTGGTAGTTCCGCTAGTAGTAGGTCCGGTATTAGGGCCGGGAGCACCGCTAGCGTTAGGCCCTGGACCAGACATAGTGAAGGTGACAAGGGGAGAACCAGAAGTAAAAGGAGAATCCAATGAATTAGAAGAGGAGTCGGAGTGCGGACTCGGAGGAGGACTGGCTCGACGACGGTGGGACGGAGCAGGTCGATCGACCGGAAACTGAGGGTGAAGGCCAAGAAGTATCTGGGAAGTATGCCTTGGGGGCGCAATGATGACAACACAAACACGGCGCAAGGGGAAGAAGAATGACCACAAGGGCACGGAGGTGCAGAATCAAGTGATTACAATGTCGAAACAAGGGCAGATAGGTGCAGTGTCAATTGATTTTAAAGTCTTTGCCTGGCGGTGGAAACCAGGCTCTTCTTCGCTTAGGGTGAGTGTGTGGTGTGCGTTAATTTTAATTTTTAACCCCTTTTCGTTTTGAGAGCAAGATAAAAAGTGTGTTGCATAACTGAAAAGAAATCTGCAGAGAACAGTATATAGTGCTCAAATAAAAAAAAATTTAACAGCTAACCATGCATCAATCTAACCCAAAAAGGCAGGTCTCTCAAAACTACTCTAAAAGAGGGAAAAAATCTAGTCAAAACACACTAAAAGGAGGCCAATAGATCTAGGGTCAAAAGGGACAGGGATCTAAAGGGAAGAGTTGCTGGAAAGAGGTGCAGATCACAGCCAAGAGGCAGAGGCAAGGTGGCTGGAAAAAGGAGGAAATCAGCAAAAAGCGGAGGGGGAAAGAAGGAGGCCCTAAAAGGAGGTCCAAACAAAGCTACAAGAGGTGGTTTGAAAGGAAGGAGAGTTGATTTAAAAGGATCCAAAATTGAGGTATCAGATCTGGAAAAGGGAAGGCTGAAACTTTGAAAAATCAGACACCTGAAACAGAAAAAACTCTTCCACCAAAAGTGGAGGGTACTGAAGCCCTAGGGGGTTAGGTTCCCACTTATATGAGCAAAGTAGATCAGGAACAGGTCGAAACGGGCTGAGACAGAGGCTGGAAAACCCTGACAGAAGCTTCAGAAAAACCCAAAAAAATTTCAGAAAAATAGCAGAAAAATTGGCAGGTCGCAGGTTCTGACCTGGTTTCAGTGCAAGTCACAGAAAAAGGGCTGAAAAGTGGGACCTGGAGGTCTAGGTCACAGTTTATGGGCTGAAAAGTGCGACCTCCAACTCCGGTTGTCCCGGCGGCAGATTTGCGGAAAAGTTGCCGTCTCAGTTGCGGCTGATGTCTGTCACCTGCGCAATAGGGCCAGAAACACGTGGAAGTTAGAAATTTTAATGTTTTAGGGTGTTATAGGGGAAAAACACCATGAAAATAGGAAAAAAAAAAAGCTGAAAAGAAACCCTAGGGTCTGAAGTAGCTGGATATGCAGGAATATGAAAAACGACAGCGGTCGTAATTTAAAACCCGTGTGGAGTCGCCATTTGTTAGTATGAATCCTTTTTCGAAGTGTACGAAAAAAGACCACTTTAGCTACGCATAACTAATAGCCCTAACATCAAAAGTGGCTGCCAATATCTTCAGATCTGCAGTTAGTTGATCAAGAAAAGAGCTGCAAAAAACCAGATCTATGCATAGAAAGACATTAAGCAATAAAAAGAAGGGTTTGCTCCATATATCCAATAGACAAGACAAGAACAATTTTTGAAAGAATTTTTGTATTAAGGGCACCTGGGAGGAAAACAAGAAGGCGTATCCAATTCTTCTCAATGGGATGGGTTCTTGGAAGTCCTCAGCACTTCAGATCTAGAATCTCTCTCTCTTGTTGGTGTAGAAAACCCAGACAAAGATAGAACTCAAAGGGAGCTCACACAGCAAATAATGTAGAAAAATGTGACCAAGTGTATAGATTCAGAGTGATCTAATAGGCAACAAAAGGTGAAGAATGGTAGGAAAAACCCTCCTATTTATAACAAAATATTGGGTCATTCTAGATCTTGGTGCATGATTAAAATAATGTTAACCAAACCTAGATCCACCTTTATGGAATATTTTATTATATTTGATGGAGGGTATTTGACTCGTCAAATCCTTTGAAATTTAATAAATAAATGATTTATTTATCTTTTTAAGGAAGTGGTTGAAGGATAATTAAATAAATAATGACTTATTTAATTATTTGTGGGTGATTTGGTCATATTTAACAAGGAATATTATCTAAATAAGATTTAAATAATTATTCCTATAAAATAATAAGATAAATAAAGGTTTATCTAATTAATTTCTTTGTTTTTGGGTTAAACATGACTAGGAATAATAATTAAATTATGGTTTAATTAATTATTCCATGAGGAAAATTAAACAAAATAGGTTTGTTTAATATTTCCTTTGGGGTTTCCTGTTTAGACCATAAACAACCTAATAAATGTGGTTTATTAAGTTATTTTACATAGTGAAAGCAATTTTACTTAGGGTAAAATTGGTCTTACATGGTGTACTTGGGTCCATCTAATGATAATAGGTTAAATGACCAAAAAATGGTGTAACAAGCGTAACAATTTCAAAATCACTCGTATTCTTCCTTAATCCAGATGGAGTGGAAGAGATCATGCAATAGGTCTCTATAGTTGCAATTTTTGTTGATGTAATTGGTGGTGATAGTGAAAAGTTTCCCATGAGAGTGGAATCCTTTAAGAGTCATACACGAATGTTCTGAAGTGCTAGTTGGGGTGCGTGAATGAAAAAAAAAATTCCAGTTACTTGCAAAGCGGAGGCAAAGAAGGATCACTGATTGATGATTGTGATGGCACCTTTCTATGGAAAGGCGATCATTCTAAAATATGTAGAAACAATTGCAGTCATAGCATATACCCATGGCCTTCCAAGTAGAATATTGTAGTCATGGGGTCCGTCAACAACCTCGACATCAACATTCACTATTTTCCCCCCTACTTCTACATGTAGGTTATTGATAATACCGCAAGGCTTATATGTATGACCATCAAAATCCTTCAATGTCATTGATGATTGAGATAGGCACAGCAAGCCAAGGGACTTCCAACATTTTGGAGACATAATGCATGTAGATTCTACCTCATCAATAATAGTATGATGAACAAGGTGATTGAGAACATTTACTTGTATAGAGAATGCCAATTCTACTGGTAACTGTGCACATAGCCCGTATTATTAAAGATGACGAGATTAGAATCAATTGGATCAATTACACCAATAGCCGACAATAAAGCCTATTTCTAGGAGGGAAAATTTTGTAATACCTCCAGAGCTAACATAGATGAAGGGGATTGGGCCAAATCTTCAACTATATTATAGTTTTGAGTAGCTGTTGCTCGAGGATTATATGTTGATTTATGAATGAATCCCTTTGGTGACTTGATTTTCAATTCAGGAATAGAAGTAAGCAGTACCGATTCTGTAGACGGATTTGTCATCGAGGTAGTAGGTTGATTAGTGGCCTGAATACCATAATATTTATTACGCGTTAACACCAAAATATCTATTGAATTTTTTGTGACAGATAACATAAGCACTTGAGAACTAGAAGCTGGATCCGTAGCAACCAAATTTGTTTCTGGGTACGAGAACATATCTATCAACACAGCTGACACATGTGAAGTCTTAACCATTTTTGAGACTTCAGCGCGCTGAGGAAAATCCCAAACAAAGTGTTCCTCATTACATATTATGCATGGAAAATGAGGTTTCCTATTTCCAGACGATTGATTAGATGATATTTCCTGCGGGTTAAAAGTTTTATTTTTCTTAGATTTCCCCTTTTTCTTACTTCCGAGTTTCTTGTCACTTTTTCCTTTGTCAAATGACACAACATTAATTTTGGAAGAAGGTGCAAGATCAGATGTAGTAGTATGATGTGTGCTTGCAGTACCAATCAAATCGTCTCCAGCATGAGAGTCCTTTAATTGAGGAAGAAAAATAAAATTATATCGCGATGCATTAGGGATTTTTTCATAGAGCATGCCAGACTAAGTATAAATCAAGTCTAAATATTGGGAACGATAAATAACCTGCTCGTTAGTGATGACGCCACCCTTAGCCACATCCTCTATTATAGATGGTAATAGGGACTTAATGAACCACTCATCAAGGAGCTAATCAGGAACAAATGTCTTAACCATTCTACGACGATGATGCCACTCATGAATATGATCATAAATGTGAGTAGCATTATTTTGTTTAAAATTAGTCAAGAGTTCCGTTCCAGTTTCATATTGTATGGGTAACTGGAAGTGAGTCAAAAATATAGTAGCTAGGGCAGTGAAATTATCAAAAGAAGCTCTAGGTAACTCAATGTACCATTTTGCAATCGGACCAGTGAGCGTATGCTGTAAAATATGTAGTCGAACAGAGTCATCATTCAGGGAGTTTGATGAACACCATAAATGATAAGTCATAACATGAGTCGACGGGTCTTCCCCAGGGTTTCCATTGAACTTAGGAATATCTGAGGGTAATTTATGGGGTATCACTGGCCACCAAGGAGTATATTTTATTGTATCATTGGTGAGCCGATTTAAATATTGTAACTCTAAAGTTGCAACAAAGGGAATCTGTCGATTAAGGTCAGGTTGAGCATAGCTAGGGTATGATGGAATTGCTTGAGAAATAGGCCTTTAAGCACCAACATAAGGAATCTGCTACTGGTAACCCAGATAGGGGTTGTTTTGATAAGAAAACACTTGAGGAATCTATTGACCAAAACCTCGAAATTATACTTGTTGAAATGAAGGTTGAGGTATTTGCGCCCGAGGCTACCAAGGGTTTTGTCCACCAATGTTGTAACCCAAATTCGGATAACTTCGATTTGGTTGAGGATAATTATAATCTGGTTGTGGATGTGACATCCCATAATATGGTAATCTAGATTGTGAATAAAAGATTCTAGGTACAAGCTATTGTAGTAAATTAGTCAGAGAAGTTGGAGTCTGAGGGCCCAATACTTGAGAGTATTGAGTTGAAGGACCTGCCTGAAACAATTGTTGTACAATAGTTGGATTCTGTAACAGTGGTAATATGTATTAAAAAGTGGAATTGATGTGGGTGAAATAGGTTGAACCGATTGATACGAGTGCACAACCGTTTGTGGTTAGATAGGCAGAGTGGGTTGCCATTGACAAACATTCATTTCGACATTGGGTTGACTAAAAAATGACAGAGTACTCTCAAAGTGAGTGACCAAAAGTTTCCCCTCAGCATGAGGAGGATAATAAGATGAAAAATATTGTTCTCCAAATGCAGGGAGTCCAGTTGATATGGTACTGGAGGGAATAGACCCAGAAGGACCAACTTGATATTTCCCTGAGGATGTGTATAACAATCAAATCGTTTAGTACTCACTATAGGTTTACCAGTTAGAATACCAGATGATGAAATTGGTGAAGTCCATCGGTTTGAAGATGCACCGGAAAAATTCCAAATAAATATTTATAACTTGATGGGACCAAAGGGCCACCATGAAAATATGACTTTGGTGAAGTTGTGAACCTTGATGGGGTAGCGAGAGAAGATGCTAATGCAATTAGAACAAATGGTCCGACTGAATATGTTGGTTTAGGCATGGTTACTTGACCAAATGTATACCTTTTTGAATAGGAACAGGATAAAAAAAAACAGAGGATGATGATTGAGGAAAAGACTCGTACAGGTAAAGATCCTCCCCAAAATGTGTTGGAGTTAAAGGTATCTCGTCTTGTGGGATTTCTTTAATCGAAATTAAACCAAGTGGAAGGATTTCACCGTCAGGCCCAAAGTATATTTTAGGAGGTTGACTGCGCGATATGGAAGACTCAATGACTACAATAAAATGTGGGATGACTGATACAGGAAAAACTTCCGGTCGTTTGAATTCGGGATGAAGATGTTCTTGCAAAGAAGAGATGGGATCTGGATCAACTTCCAGTTGAACAACATTAGGTTCCAGAGGTATGGTCTCACTGATTGGATGGATCATGACCACGGGTAGCTGTGAGGACTCCGTCTCGACAATAGTAGATGAACCAAGATGTGTAAAAAAAAATTGTGCCGACTCTGGTATATGGGAAGATGATGCTTCACCAGAGGTATTGATAGTACTGGTTTAGGTAGAGCGATGTCGCCTTTGTCGACCAGAAGTGACTTCCGGTGGTAAAGGTGGTTTCAATGCAAGTCTACGCAAACAATGGGGAAAGGGATTTTCTTCTTCCACGATGACTGATTTATTTTATGACCAAAAATAAATAAACAAAATAAAAGGGTAATGTTAGGCAAAAGGTTTACCAAGAAACTATGAACTGCGGAATACCTCCTGGCGAACCAAGAAGTACGAGTAGGCAATCTCCCCAAATGTTGTATTCGGTGTATCACAACTTACAAGGTGGCTGACTCAATTTAGTATGGATGGATAGAAACCTAAATTTTTCCTCCCAAATATACCCGAAGGTACGTGGAGGCCCAAGTCCGTTTTAGGGTTATCTGATGCGAAACCGCACAGTGAGAGCACCCCTTTATACTTTTTGTATTGTAACACCTCCCGATATACCAGAAAGTATGTGGACGAGCTATGATATACTTACGTACATGGAGTGAGGTGTCACACTCAGAATGTATCACAAACAATTAATGACAACTACTATGTTTTACGACGCCGGAAACGTCTTTGGCCTAGACCTTCTAAATGTTATCGTTATGGTTCCAATGCTTTGTTAGGTAAATTGATGTAAATTTTAAGTTGATCTTGTTTATCGATTTTCCTTTCAAGGTTCACCGCGATGATGTAATGGAAATTCCTAAAATGCAAACTAAAATGATAAGCAAACTTTTTACTTTTAGCTTTTTTCAATGAAAGTCTTAGCTACTAAAGGGAAAGAGCAATCAATTTTGAGAGCGAACAACAAAGAGCACAAACTAATATGCATCTTTCCTAACTGTTTCTATGTAAAACACACAATCCACTACATGAAAATGCAGGTTTTTCTATTCAGTCCCCTTAATTTGAATGAAAAAAAGGAAACTAAATGCATCAAATAAACAAAAACAAATTCTTTTTTCTTTGAGAAATGATGAATTGAACAACAATTTCTCTTTTAGGAAAAATGAAGAATGAAACTACAATTCTTCCTACAGGAAATGAAGAATTTAACGACAATTTTCTTTACAAAAGAAAATGGATCTAATGCAGAAATAAAAATACTTTGAAATTGAATTGTCAATGATAAAGAAAAAAACTTTAAAGAGACATTGAACAAACTTATCTATCAAAGGAGGAAGATTTAGGTAAATTCATTGGTCTCTATGAGGCATCAGGCAATTGAAAACACAACAAAAAAAAGGTTGAAAGCAATGACAATGAGAAATTAAAAGAGAATTTGGTTGGCTTAGGGGGAAACACAATCTCTAAGGGGAGACAGTGCATTACAAAGCACACCTATGTGGGAGAAAGTTCTATGCAAAGCACTATGTCTTGACCAACTGTGCGTTGGGCATAACAGAGAACAAAGACTCAAACAACTGACACACTTCTAATGCAATTCTTAGTTTCAAAAGCCTAATCTTTAAGAGAAAATTCTACTGGGTGGATAAAGAGAGGCAAACACACCAAGGATGAAGGGTAAACTCTCCAGCAGAGTCGCCAATTTGTTATGCAGAATTATGGATTACAGATGAAACACATTCCCTAAATGTGGTGCACATTTAGAACAATAGATTAAAGACTTTACAGCTACTTTTCCTAACAGCAAATAGAGACACATAATAGATTAAGAAACTTACTTGGAGTCCAAGTGCTTCCTATTCTCCTTCTGTCGCTTTTGTTGTAGCTTTCAATCCAAGCTAGATGGCCAAAATATTTCCTGCAAGCATGAACACTAAACAACAAAGAGATTGCAATATACAAATGGCTATTCACGTTAATCAGTGAAATCAATGAAACATGAAACATATACAACAGATAAGAATCCATAATATGAAAGACAATAGCTTATACAGATACATATGTGGGAAAGTAAGCACTAGTCTTTATTAATGGATAGAAGGGGAGGTTACAACCAACGATTGATTTGATGCCACCAACTCCAGCATCATCCCAGCCTCATCACAATGAACATCTCTCCAGCAACATATCACTCAGATTAAACCTTCAATTGAGATTCCAACAACATTTCTCTACGAAATTTCTTCTTTCACAATCAATTACTTTCTAATAATAGGCAAGACATGTCCCCAAGCTCAGAGGTGTTGAATGGACACATGGATTCGAAGTTTGACACATATGCACTCTTTTAGAAAGCACTGTCCATGTGGAGATTCTAGAACAATGAGAATTTCGCTTCCAATTGACCAACGCACCCTTGAGTGCCAGGAAGTGCTTTGCAAAGAATCCTGGAGGTGCTTGCATATGCAGAGCAATTAGTCCCTTGAGAGACTTTGTTGGTGAGTTCATAAGTGATATTACATGTACTTCAAATCTTGGAAACCTTGCAATGGAAGTCATGAATGATTTGTTATTGTTGTTTGTCTTAGGGAATGTAGCAACTGAAATGATAAGGGATGATAGACCATATTCATTGGTTTCGGGGATGATGTTGAGTTTAACCAAATCATTGGGAATGATGCCCAAATTAACCTATAACAATGATGTTAGCAGTAATCATTTTTTCCAACAATTTATCCACCAAATATGTCTAACACTCTTTAGGTAACCTATCCATATAATTTTCTATGACCATCCAATATATTGAACCAAAAATCATATAATTCTCATCCAAAAATTCATTTCCATGAATAATGACAAATTATATTTCCTAGCATCTTATGTAATTGACCAAACACACAAAGACTATGAGTGCACACCCACAATCATAACATTTCTCACGTATGAAAATGTGTTTTCTCTCATAAAAAGAATAATATCCAACCCATGCTTTGTCCAATACTTTGTCCTTTTATCACTACATCGTATTGCTCATGCGTATACTATTCTTCTAAAGAGACTAATCTCACACTAACCCAAAAATCACACCATACTACGTTTTGAACATCATAGACCAAAGAATCATTGTTTAATTGGATGTCTGGACCAAATTCATGCGACTAACATGGTGATCACACGATTAAATAATTTACACCTTGCTTAAAATAGAAGCTACCAAGACTAAGTCATTCTCTGCTTGACCAATATTTCAATTATGGAACCATGTGAGCTCTATAACATTTGTATCATAATATTTAAACATAATTCCCAGTGCCCCAAATGGTGGGCCATATCACATCAAGAAAGAAAACTTTGACCGGATCCATATTCGTTTGATATTAGATCAGAAGACAAAATCAATACATAACTTCTTAGCATTACCAAGTCGGTCCACCATGCCATAACTAAAGAAATTAGCACAACGTTGATCTTGAATAATACATCAACTTAAAGCCTTCATCATGTTCCACCACATTTTGGAGAACCATATCGACTTGTCTTAATCATCATGATTAAAAAAATATTATTTAATGCATTTCTCAATGTTATGGCGAACAGATCAAAACAAACGATCAAATGGGACCGAAACAAAAGAGCCAAATCAGCCATAACACCTGGATTTTGAGACAGAAATAATAAATATGTTCCATCCACATGGAGATCAGTTAAATAAATAATTTCTGGATCATTTTGGACCAAAACATCCAATCAGCAATCTGATTGTGAGCAAATTCTAACATACCAACATTTAAATTAATATCCCATCACACCAATTCACACTTTAGACCTTTCATTTAAATGCCGCATTGAATTTATATTCTTCCTCAAACCATCAATGCACAGCAGTACAACCATCAACTAGATTATAAATTTTTAGGACTATACCATATCTTCAATTGAAAAATATTCATAATCTGAATCATTTTACTTTGATGTGCATTATCCCTACTTTTAATTTAATTCTTTGTTCATTTATCTTCTACAATTACATTATTAGCATGATGATTTCACTCTTTGTTTGTTACAGGTGTGTACCAGAATCATGGATTGCTATTCTAGCTAGATCACTCTCCATTTCACTAGACATATGTTGCTGGAGATTCACTAGACTTTCGAGAAAAGAGAATTGTAATTTCCCATTTGATCACCACTCAACAAGAGCAGAGCAATGATATATTTTAGCATTAGGTTCCTTTCCTTTTATTAAAAATTACTCTCTTGATATCCATGAAAGTTTATTACAAACTAAGATCAAGAAAAGGAAAATCAAAATAAACCTCAAAGTCCATGTGCACTTTATCTTCGATCATTTAAAATTTGGGAATAAACCAAATGATAAACAATATGATCGTTTTACACTGAAAAACCTTTTATCGAAACTAAAGAAACCTTCCTTTCTTATACGAGATCCACCTGAGCGCTTGAACCATTTTCCACATGCTTCCCCTGAAACCAAGATGGATTTAATTTTTTTTAAGCCGCTTGACGTTGTAGCTTTTCTTTCCACATTTCAATAGTTTTATCTCTGATGTGTGCGCCACTTTCCAATTTCTCTTTTCTCCTCTAGATTCCCTCCATTTATTTGGTGGTTTTCTTTGAGGGTGACCATACAATGGTCTTTATTCCTTTTCCCCTTAGCTTTTATGAACTAGGATGCTTTTATTTATTTTTTATACTGATAATGAGATCTAAACATTCCATACCTACAGTATTGAGCTTTGTGGCCATATTTTTTACATTTTATAACATTTCAAGTGATTTAGAAATGGAGGGCAAATATATATTCTTCCCAAATAATGTATTTCTTCTTGCACAATATTTACAATCAATGGATTTATCGGTAAAAACTTTTCAAAAATAACAAAATACATGAAAATAATTTGTATATTCGGACATAATTTGCCTTAGATTTCTTATATCTTGAGGAGGAGTATCTCTTGAAGAAAATTTTCACTTCTTTGTTTTTGTTGTCTTCCTTGTTTTTTTTATTTAACCGTAGTTGCATATGAACTAGATATGCTACTTTCTAACTTCTTTCTTGCAAAGTTTGCCTCAACTCTTATTTATTCACATTGTCTCTTTGTTTCATTCAATTGATTGCTCACTCCTTACTCAACTCTCCTTGCCTTGTATAGCTAGGTTTTCATATCAAAAATTTATTTCTTAAAATTATCCTCTTTCTTCAAGGATTCAAGAATCTTTTTTAGATCTCCTTTTTCTGAAGAGATGTTTTCTATCTTGGATAACGCTAAGAGCCTGATATTTAGCTGATAATTCCTTTTTTCAACCATTTCTACTTATTTATTCTCCTTGTAGTACATAAGACTACCTCAAATTTTCTTTGTAGTCTTGAGATCCATGATTTTCTCAATTTCCCAATTGTGAAGATTATCATACATTACACAACTAACCTATTCATCCCATTTCCAAGATTGGTTTGAAGGTGGTTTACCACCAAAACCATTTATCACCACTTTCAAAATTTCAGATCCACGAGAAAATATTTATGATTTCACCTTCTCTGTTCATTCTCGAAAATTTGCAAGGCTAAGACGCATAGTACTTTCATAACCCATGATTCATTTGGATCAAAATTATAGTGATTAAGCTCCAACAAAGGCACATTCTTTGATTCCACTTGTTGGAAATCATATCACTACTAATAGTGCGGGTGAATTAGTGGTGATAAGGTTTATCCTTTTGAGAAACATTTCTCCAATATATTAAACACTGAGTAACCAGGTAGCATATAAGGAGTAAGTATGAACATGCAACTGCATCAAAGAAAAAACACACAAGAGCCATGATACATCAAAAAATTCATGCATAATGAGATAAAAGATATTTTATGTGGAGACCAGAAGGGAGAAAAATTACCCTACTACTAGTGCGTTTTTATGAATTTTCTATTATTTTTCAAACAAGTTCATTACATAGATTAACTAGACACTACCAACTAATAGATTTGACCTTTACTATAATTTGTTGTCCATTATAAGCAAGAATCTGTAATCCTATCTTGGAAATAAGCCACTTGCTAGAGGCCCCAAATTCCTCAACCTCTATGTGGACCACATTTAAGAAATTTCAGATTGGGCCCAATACGATCTACTCAACATGAACACTATAACAACATCTCAATTCTAGAACTCAATCTCTAACATTTTTTATGAATGCTACATGTATACAAGTGGAATTATTATGCATTTTAGCTGAACTCCACTCCATCATTGTCTTAACACATTTATATTTAATTCTCCTCATCAAAATGAACTAAATCAATTTTTTAATTACATTTCACTTTCATTAATGATGACCATATCAAACAAACTCTCACACCAAATTCCATGTTAAAACCCTTGGTATTTGCTTATGGTTTTCACCAATATGAGGCGCCACATATCACATTAACATACAATCATGAGATATGAAATAAGCATTAAAAAACACATATACATAAGCCCATAAATTTCCTATTGACATCAATGCCAACACTCTTAAATTCGTTTCATGCAAATAGTTGCCCTAATTTCCTTAATTCAATTACATTTCGAGTTTAATGCAACTAATTACCAAGATGATGATACATTGGAAAAGTATAAGGCTTAGTGTGTCAAGAAAAAAAAGGCTAAAGAGTTTTACATATCTTTGAACTAAGAACCATTAGGGTGACATACCATTGGAATATCAAGCAGTGGAGTAAGCCTTATTAGGGAATTGTATCATTACCTTTTCCATCATAACAAAGATACTTTAGGAGAAATATGATTACATGTGAGTTTAATGCTCAAATTATAATGTTGCATCATTAGACAAGTCACTAGTGGTATGATGCCTTTTTGGATAAGATGCCACTAGAGAAATTAAAATCCTTAATAAGGAGTTTTCATACAATATTAAGTCAAGTTGAGACCCTTTGGAACACTATCACTATAAAATTCTTTAGTGGGGTGATACAAGGTCTGGAAAACATTTTTACAGGGAAAACCTCCATCACTAGTCATCTCTTGAGTGTGATGTTGCTAGAATGATGGATATGATAGAGCCAATCATTATTTAAGCCATCATTAGGGTTATACAGGGCTTGAAAAAGAATGTAAAAAAAACCAAAACCAAGTTAAATTTTCTTCACTAGGTGTCATTTCAATGGGAAAATTTAGCTACCAGAGCATTATATCACTAGGATATGGAATTTTCTAGAACCATAATTTTGGACTAGTCACTAGAGTACCCCTATATCATTGAACTATATAACAGTTATCCTTTGTATGATTGTTCTAAGAAACATCACAAAATTAGCTTTAAAACTTATGTTAAAGGGTGGTATGGTCAATAGAAAATTAATCTAAGCTAACAACAAGTTAAGAAAGCTAACATGGCGTAAGATGAGTCTCTTTTGAAGGAGGGCCCCTCATATATCTCTAAGATGTTGTGGTACTTAGTGGAAAAAGGGGGTTTGTTGTCGCTACTAAAACAATTAGTGATTCACTGATACAAAATATGAATATCTTAGTGTGTCCATGGATATGTTACAAGTCACTAATGTTCATATTACTGATAGGATGTGTTGATATCACCATGAGGGTACAACTGCTTAGAAATATGAAATTATGAGCTAAATATCCTTCCATTTTTCAACTTTGATTAAATCCTGAGGGAGAAACAAGGGTTTATCTTTTAATGTAGTTCTGCTTCCTCATTTCGAATTTTGTTACCATATATATAAAATATCAAGCATTTATGTTGAGTCTATATATATTTTTTTACTATACACATTTGTTCATATCCCCTGACATAATCACCCTAGAATAACAGGTATTTTTTTACTACCATTGTGCATATATAGCCCTAATGAAGATACCTACATGTTAGAGTTGTTTAGGAAGACTGACTCAAGCCTATATATTTGTATGTATTCATAGTTTTTTTTTAGGGGGGCTTCAGTTAGCCATTATATTGATGAGGGATCCTAATTTTGTTCATGTAAGAAAACATGGATGATTCTTGTTTTTGAAAATTTATAGGTTCCTTCTAATAAATATGTCTCCTTTTTATCATTACATGGGCTTTAGTATTTTAAATCAAAATGTTGCATGAATTAAGATTGTACAATAATTTTGAAGCTTTTCAACTACTACATTAATTAGGTTATTGTAGATTCAACAGTTTCACTATTCATAGATTCTTCCTCACATGGTTTTGATCATATTATCCATAGAAATAAATTGAAATATGACTATGGAAAAATATCCCTTTATGTGAATCGTGTTGGAAATTAGACAATTATTGAGGGGGGGTGAATCAATAATTGTATCTTTTAACAATGGAAAATTTCGTTTATTATGAAAACCTTTTAACCTTTTATTTAATAATGAGTAGGGTTAAGTAATTTTTCACCAATTAATCATGAATTGAAAGAAAAAATCACAAGAAACACATTCAATATAAGTATATACCAGATATAAGTGGATTTTTTTTTATTTTTTATTTTTTTTTATTTTTATTTTTTCTATTTTTTTATTTTTTATTTTATTTTTTTCTGATGTAAAGAAAAGCACCCAGTCCCTCTTTTACATCAATTTTATAGGCTTCTACATATAAGAGGATTCAACCTTGATTTTATTATACAAACTACAACTTGTTGGGAGCACTCTCTCCCTCTTACTACATGCTCCAACATATTCCTTTTAAGTCTGCTAACTAAAATGAGACCTGAATCTCGGAAAAGATTACAAATTTAATTTCTTTGTTACCTTGTCTTTTAAGTCTAAGTTATTATTTATCTTTAGCACTAGTCTGTACATGGTTTTTTCCCCTTTACCTTTTGTGCTCATCTTCTTAAATTATGATTAACATCTTATTTTCTTCCTCTTTATCTCTTTTCTAGGAAGTTCACGAACTATGTATCATGAAATAATATTTACTAGAATCACTTCCATAAAAAATTACGTCTTTTTATATGCATCACTAACTGTTTGTTTGCATTCCAATGTAGGGATTTTAAGTAGTTTGGTTCGTCTTTCTAGTTTCACATGGTCAATTCGTTTCAAATATTCTTTTAGTTTTTTCAACCAAAAAATATAAAAATGGTTCTCCAAATAATATTAAATGATTTAATCATCAACCTTTGAGGTTAGGGAGAAGGAAATTGTCAAGTCACACCTAATGTGACCATAATATTGCAATGAGGATTTTTATGTTGTGCAAATCATCACATATTCATGTCTTCTTTATGTTTGTGTTCCACATCATCTTCTAAATAAACATAATCATTCTATCTCTTTAAAGTTATACCATTCTCTATCTCCTTGTCATTTTGATCCTCCATAGAAAAATAGCATAGATATCATCAAATTTATGGTTCTAATTAGATTCAAACTTGTCCACAAATCTACCAGGAAGAAAAGCATGGTCATGGCATTGATTATCTAGAGTTAAACTTGTACAATCACAATTGGCATACCCATTCCTCTCTATATGGAAAGTTTCAATCCAAGGAAAGGTGTTACTATTTGTGCTTGATTCCTATTGTACTTTGAAAATTATTATCATATATTGGGAAATGTTGAACATGGTTCTCACTACCTAAATTTGCAAGTTTTCCTAGTACTCTACTCTTCTTCTGTATTAATTGTTTGTATAATAATGAAAATAGGAATCAAATTGAAAAATATAATATTTATGACAAGTGTGTACTCCATCTAGTGATGAATTCATTTCTTGCATAATTTGGTAAAATTGTTAATTATGTTACTACAATAAGTACCACTAGGAATTAACTCAATTCAACAAGTACCCCAAATGAATTTATTTTGAGATTATGTTATGGTGCTACTATTACGACATTTACCCTCTTTCTTACACTAGAATTTTTAATCAATATAATATGAATAATTTTTTTCTTTCACTAGGGAGTGTACCATTTTGAAGATGGAAAAATGATCTTTCATTGTTCTTCCAAGAGTCACTATCATTCTCTATATGGTCATTTAATAGTGGAGGGATGAAAAATTAGTCACTTATATTAATGATAGAAATTGTAGAGAATTGAAGTAGAAATATGCTAATGGAATTAATTGTTGTATTAAAAGTGAAAGGAGATGCCAAATATTCTCTTGGAAGTGTCTCAATATGATTAAATACAAAACCCACAAAAGCTACAATAAATGGTTCATGTGATCCATGTTGAATTCCTATCAAAATGTATCTCTCCAACATAAAATATGTTTCCCAATTTATAAACGAAGGACAAGGTAGTACATCATCAAAGGGACGAATTGAAAAAAATGATTGGAGAGAACTGGATATTTGACTTATATTTGGTAATATTGTATAAAAAATTGGGCTAGAATTCCTCCAAGACATGTCGCATAGATATGTACGTGGTGAATATCTAGAGCATCTAAAATCTTCTCAAATGAGTTAAGCCATCCTTGATGTCTCTATTATCACTCCCTCAGTTTCCCAAGGCTGAGAAAGGAGACTAAATGGGGTAACCTCAAACCAGTCTTTAGATTCGATAGCTTGCCCTACCAAACTAGAGAGGGCTCTCTCGATGTCAATTTCATAGTCAATGAGGTGTCTGGAAAGGAAATGATCTTAGTATAGATATAAGCTTAGTGATTTTTATTAGGGTTTTGTTTTGAATTTTATTGGATAGGAAGTGTCAGTGTAGGAACTAGGTCTAGGTTTAGGGAAAATTTTAAGGATAGAAATTTACCTTGACATTTCGAAACCTTGGTGAATCTCGTAGTCCATCATATGCAATCTATAAAATTTTTGACAATATTTTTGTAAGAATATTAAAAGTTATAATAATTTTATATAGTCTTTATATAGAATTTTGGCGATTTTTAATTTGAAATAATTTTATACTATAAAATTTGGGCGAACCATTCTTTTGAAAAATGGAAATTAGCGAATCTTTTATTTTTTGAAAAAGCATGGAAAATTATCCCACTTGCGAATATTAGCCCATAAATTTTCCCTGTCTAGGTTTCAAGGGCAGATTTCAAATGAATAGTTGCAGAGATGAAGATGAGGCCAGTCAGGTATACCTAGAAACACACTTAGATTTTAATTGTGGTATAGGTTTTGAAAAAAGAGAGTCATAATATGCATATTACATGAGTTCGTTCATCAAATGAAGTAGAAAAAATTTATGAAAATCCCATAAAATAGAGCACAAAAGTAATAATTTTGTTTATAGGCTCATACAATTATCATATAGAAGCATACATGTGATGGAAATAAAGCACAAACATTCAATTTGATGGTGATACTAAGAAAAAAAATTCTAATAATCATACCACTTGAGTCCCAAAATTATAGTTGCAACATGTCTTTGATTTCATTGTAAAAATATGTGCATAAGCTCCACACTGCAATATCAACTATACAACCCCTAAAGTGACTTGAGTTGGAGTACATATAGAAAATAGAGAAGATGCGACCTCAATAGGTCGAAACCTGATCCAAAAAACTTCATAAATGTACCAAATGAGTCATTAATTAGTTTTTAGGGAAGTTAGAAACAATCTCCCATAATTTAGCTAACAAGTAGGAGTCTTTGTTGCCTTGATTAATTACAATATTCTTCAAAAATGAGGAGCATAAATAGACTGAATTAACCATAAAAAAACTCATGAGATAGTTGTTACCTCGAACCTTTGACCATTTTTAACTGATACCTATCTAGAAAGCCTCCTACACAGAAACATAGCGTGATTGGCATAAGTGTAGCGTGTTTTGATAGAAACTTAGCGTGCACTTGGAGGGGCTTTTGAGGTAACTTTTATGTATCGGTTTGATGATATGAAGGTTATAAAAGGTAGCCTTGGATTTCCTCTATCCAACCCAACCTTTAAACTTGAAAAATACCACCTATAAGACCATAAAAACTGCATTTTCCCAGTGCTACTCTAGAAACGTAGCGTGGTTTGAAACACAGTGGCAGAAGCATGAAAATTGAGGTGTGTTTTGAGTTTTTCTTCAAATTTAGGAAGTGTCATGCAAAACCAAACACATATTTGGAATGAAATCATCAAAATCAATCCAACCATGCAAATTTGACCTCCATTTGAACCTCTGATAAAATTCATAGCGTGTCCATGCTATGTTTTTGTACAACAGAAATTGCTAAAATTTCCCAAAAATCCAAAATTTTCCAAAGATTTTTTGCAACAATAGGGCTCAAATATGGATCAATATATCTCTAACCACAATTTTTTTTTACAACATAGGAGAGGTTCTTTTTCTTTGGTATGTTATGAACAAAACCACCTCCCATTTGCAAAAATACTTTCCCATTGGTTCAGAATCCAAGTTTGCAGTTGATTAGTAAAAATTGCATAAACATAGCATGATCTCAACATAAGCATAGTGTGGTATTTTAGAGGGAGTTTTGAGGCCTTCGCAAAGGCATTGTGGGATGCAATTGGTATGGTTGGAAATATTAGGATGTCTTCTACACAATGTATTCATAAAGCACTGCAAACCCCTGCTCTAAAACCCCACAAAAGTGACTTGAAGACAACCTATCTAAAAGTGGAGAAAATGACTAGGAGCAACTGTATTTTGGGAATTTCTCTCAAATCATAACACCTGTGCATAAAATGAAGGATTTTTTTGTTCTTTGGTCTATAATTGACAAAAAACTCTTTCGTATTTTTCAAATTCATCTTCATTACTTCAGAAAGTAAATTTTAGGTAGGATTGTCCTTGTGTGCAATATAAACCCTAGAAAATGACATTTTGATGAATTGTGAAGCATTGATCTCCTACATATGAGTTGTGTCGTATCTGGAATGATGAACTCCCTTGTTTTACTTTCTCTTCTCACCTTCCATTATGTTTGTTTGGAAAAAGAAACTATGGCTTGATGTGAAGGAAATGAAGAGTGAAACTTAGGAAAAAAAGCGAGAATAATGTAGTGAGGTTAGGGAAAAAGATGAGAGGGATTGGATTTAGGGAAAAATCCCTAAAAATTTCGATAGATAGGGTGGTAGGTTAGCAACACAATGTTGGTGGAAGTTTTGGAAATGGGTAAGGGAAAGAGGGAAAAAGGGCCGAAACAAAGAGTTGACCTAGTATCTCTGCAAAAATGGAGTGAGGATTAGGGTTTGAGTGAAAATGGGAGAAATGAGAGATATGAATGATAAGGAATGATTTATGGAAATGTATAAGGTATGTATGAAGGTGCTAAGGTGGAAAAACTTTGGGTTTTCACACTAAAACAAACAAAACACCAATGAAATACAAAAATGCAGTGAAGACCCTTAGAGAGGGATTCCACCATGTGAGAGAGAAAAAAATGCATGAGGGGCTGAGGAATTCTTAGTTACTTTCTTGGGAGTTTTGGAAACTCTAAAATTCTCAAATGAACCCTTTTGATGCTTGATTGGCCACCAATTTCAAAGGCACGGCAAGTGAGCTAGAAGCATGGGAGTAAAACAGGGTTCTATGAATGCTAAGATGAGGCTAGATAATGGAAGAGAGCTTAATGAAAGTGGAAAGAGAAATTTCAAATGCTTTGGATGGTCTTATTATTTCTCAAACGTCATTTTTTTCTTTGGTCATGGAGTGCCATCACTGATCTTTTTGACAAACTGAATGATGAGACTGCAACATAGTCAACATAGTCATTTGAAATGAAAATATTACCTTTACCTTTATTCTTATTTTTCCTAAGTTGCTAGCTCCCTTTAATGGTGACTCAAATGATGTACATGACTCTTTTTTTCTTTTTATGAAAATATAATGACAAATCAAGTGAAACCCTAGACCATGACCTAAATGATGACACGTTAACGGTTTCATGACCTAAGACACTTAAATAATGACATGAACATGATGAGTAATGATAAAATGAACAGGTGGATGGAGTAGCACTGACTTAGACAAAATTTAATGATCAAGTTTTATTTGAAAACTTATTTGAAACTATAAAATTTGATTCAGGACCCTATCAACTATCCTTGAAAGAGTATATTTGATCACTGAAGCATTTAAACACTAACATTGGCTCCAAATAGGGATGGAAGCTCTTTTAGGATGTTTCAAGAACACCATAAACCAAGTAGCCTCATCCATTGGGAAATGGAGTAAAAAAAAAAATAGACACCAATGACTAACTAAAACAAAAAATGGGTTTGAATCAAAAAATTGACTACTGACTAGACATACTTATGGCAATATACCATCAGGATCCTAGGGCCTTCTCCTCGGGCTTCAAATCCTGATGATAATCACCCACTTGTTGAATATCTATTTAAAATCATGGGATACGATCCCTCTAGTGTAACCAATCCAACAAATGGCTACTTACTTTAATCATTATCACACATTCCTTGGGTAGGGAAAAGAAACAAAAGACAAGAAACTCAAAGGGTCCACTGAACATGTGTTCATGATTCATAAATATAGGAAGATTCATCTTCTTAGATGGTTGCAACAAATTAGCAATAGGGTCTTCAATAATATCAGGAGAAAGGGAAGTTTTTTCTTGAAAATATTCATTTGAGGTAGCAAAAATGTGCACATTCATAGGATCCAGGACAAACTCCTCTTCTTCAGCAGACTCTTCAATTTCTAAACCTGGAGGGAGATCGTCATCTGCAAAAATCTCTAAAACAACCTCTTATTTTTCACTACTTTCCTACAACTTATGATGGTCAATTTGAACCCTAGCATCTTCAAAATCTAAAGTTACATGTATATCTCTTAAAAAAATGGATTCATGAGTAATCCTTCATGTGAATTTGAATTAACAGTTTCTAATGTACAAGATTTATTAGATATTTGAAAAAGATTAATTTTAATGGACTCTTCAAGGACTGGCACAACAATATGAAACTCTATATACCACTTTAATCCCATCATCTTGGGTTTCATTCTCACGCTGTTGAAAATAAAAAATTTCAAAAGGATTTGTAATCCTCTTTTCCTCGATCATTGACCTAGAAGATGAATACACCAAAGGACTGTTTATTTCTTCTTCTTTTTTGAAAGATTTCTCATATTCCTGATTGTGAAAATAACGACAGGGCTAAATTTTTTTTTTAACTTCATGGGATATAACTTGACTATTAGGATGCAGATCTCTTTCATCTTCAAGGAAAGAAGTAGTCGATGTGTGTTGTGAATGATCCTTTGTTTCAGGGAAGCTAATATCCGTTATTTTCTGTTGAGAATAAAATTCATGAAGGGCCGCTGTGATCTCTTAATCTAGACACTCTTCATCACCATCACCAAAAGCCTCTTCAAGGCATTGAATGAAATCTTCACAAGATTCACAACAATATTTGAACAACAAGAATGAATGATGAGACCTTCCATAAAACTCAAATAATGTTGTGTGAAAATATTTAAGAGAGAATAAGCTACCTGGCTTCAACCCTTCATACCATGATCTTTCTTTTCCTTTCAGGATATCCATAAACATTTTCATCAAAAAATCCTCATGAAACCTAATCCCAAGATTATGTATATGCCAATGAAATTTTATTAGATGTAGAATATCGTCATCCTCATTTCCATCTATGAATTTGAGAAGATAAGTTTGCCAATCTATGCAAGGATTTAGATTTGGAAAACCAGGAATGCGAGAAAAATTCATAGGGGCATACCTTCTAGCAGTTGAATCCATATTGAAAATAGTGAAGTCACCAAAAATTTCGTCAAGCTACAGGTTTTTGAACTGTGGAGTCACTATGAAAACTCTGAACTTTTGGATTCTTTGACACTGGAGTCGCCAAGTGAAAGATGAACAACCTTCTTGTGCCTGACCACTATTCACCATCAGTAATTAGAGCTAATATTTGTAATTCTTTCCCGGCAAAGATTGAACCTTCGCTCTTTGGCAACGACGCCAAAAATGTTATCACTCCCTTTGTTTCCCAAGGTTGAGAAGGCATACGGAAGGAGGTAACCTCAAACCAATCTTTATATTCGGTAGATAGCCCCACTAAACAAGAGAGGGCTCTATCGATGTAAATTTCATAGTCAATGAGGTGACTGGAATGTAAATTATCTTAGGCTAGATATAAGCTCAGTGATTTTGATTAGGGTTTTGTTTTGAATTTCGCTGGATAGGAAGTGTCAGTCTAGGCACTAGGTCTAGGTTTCAAGGTAAAATTTCAAATGAAAAACTGCAAATATGAAGATAAGGCCAGGTAGGTATACTTAGAAACACACTTATATTATCATTGTGGTATAAGGTTTGAAAGAGAGAGTCAAAATGAGCATATTACAAGAGTTCATTCATTAGAGGAAGTAGAACGAATTTATGAAAATCCCATAAAACATAGCACAAATGTAAGAATTTTGTTTATAGACTCATAATATTATCATATAGAAGCACACATTTGATGGAAAGAAAGCATAAACATTCAATTTGATGGTGATAGTGAGAAAAAAAAATGCTAATAAGCATACCACTGAAGTCCCAAAATTATAGCTACAACATGTCTTTGATTTCACTTTAAAAATATGTACATAAGCTCCACACTGCAATATCAACTATCCAACCCTAAAATGACTTGAGTTTGATTACATATATAAAATAGAGAATATTCCACCTCAATAGGTCGAAACATGATCCAAAACGCTTCATAAATGCACCTAATGAGTCATTACCTAGTTTTTAGGGAAGTTAGAAATAGTCTCTCCTAATTTAGCTAACAAGTAGGAGTCCTTGTCTCCATGATTAGTTACAAGATTCCTCAATAATGAGGAGCATAAATATAATTCCTTAACCATAAAAAAAATCATGAGACAGATGTTACCTTGAATATTTGACCATTTCTTACTGACACTTATCCAGAAATCCTCCTACACATAAATGTAGTGTGCTTGGCAGAAGCGTAGCATGTTTTGATAGACATGTAGCGTGCACTTAGAGGGGATTTTGAAGTGACTTTTATGCATCTTTTTGTTGATATGAATGTTGGAAAAGGTATCCCTATATGTCCTATATCCAACCCAACCTTTAAAATTTTAAAAAACCACATATAAGACCCTCAAAAATTCATTTTCCCAAGGCTACTCCAGAAACATTGTGTGATCTGAAAAATAGTGGCAGAAGCATGAAAATTTAGGTGTTTTTGAGTTTTTCTTCAAATTTAGGAAGTGTCATGCAAAAATGAAGGAATATTTGGAATGTAATCATGAAAATAAATCCAACCATATATAGTTGACCCCCAATGGATCCTCTAATAAAAATCATAGCTTGGCCACGCTATGTTTCTATACGATTAAATTTCCCAAAAGTCCAAAATTTTCCAAATATTTTCAGCAAGAATAGGGCTCAAATATGGATCATTATCTCTCTAATGGTAATGTTTTTTTTCAAAATTGAGAGAAATTTTTGTTCTTTGGTATGTTATGAAAAAAATATGCCTCGCGTTTTCAAAAATACTTTCCCATTTGCTTAGAATCGAAGTTTGAATATTATCGCTAAAAATTGCATCAACGTAGCGTGCTCTCAATAAAATAATAGTGTGGTATTTTAGAGGGATTTTGGAGGTATTCCATGAGAATTTGTGAGCTTCAAGTGGTATTTTTGGAATTATTATGATGTATATGACACAATGGAGTCATCAAGCACTACAAACCCCTGCTCCAAACCCCTGAAAGATTGACTTGAAGACAACCTGGCTAAAAGTGTAGAAAATGACCTGTAGCAACTGTATTTTTGGAACTTCTCTCAAATCATAAAACCCGTGCATAAACTGAAGGATTTTTTTGTTCTCTGTTCTATTAATGACAAAAACCTACTTCACTTTTTTCAAATTCATATTCATTACTTCAGAAAGTAAATTTTAAGTAGGATTTTCCTTGTCTGCAATATAAACCCTAGAAAATGACCTTTTGATCAATTATGAAGCATTGATATCCTACATATGAGTTGTATCATATCTAGAATGATTATTTCCCTTGTTGTAATTTCTCTTCTCACCTTCCGTGATGTCTTTTTTGCAAAAATAAACCCTAGCTTGATGTTAAGGAAAGGAAGAGTGAAACTTAAAAAAGCAGGGGATAATGATATAGTGAATTTAGGGAAAGAGATGAAAGGGATTGGAGTTAGGGAAAAATAACTAAAAAATTGAGAGATAGGGTGGTAGGTTAGCAAGACAATTTAGGTGGAATTTTTGGAAATGGGTAAGGGAAAGAGTGCAAAAGGGTCGAAACACAGAGTTGACCTAGTATCTTTTCAAGAAGGTAGTGAGGATTAGGGTTTGAGTGAAAATGAGATAAATGAGGGATATGAAAGATAAGGAATGATGTGGGGAAGTTTATAAGGTATGTATGAAGGTGCTAAGGTGGAAAAACTAGGGGGTTTGTCACTGAAATAAACCAAACACCAATGAAATCCAAAAATAAAGTGAAGTCCCTAGGAAAGGGATTCCACCATTAAAGACAGAAAACACTACATGAGGGGATGAGGAATGGTTTCTTATTTTCTTGGGAGTGCTGGAAACTCTGAAATTTTGAAATGAACCCTTGTGATGCCTTATTGGCCTCCAATTTCAAAAGAGTAGTAAGTGAGCTAGAAGCGTGGGAGAAAATTAGGGATTTCTGAATGTTGAGATGGGGCTTGATAATGGAACAGAGCTTAATGAAAGTGGAATGAGAAATTTCAAATTATTTGTATGGTCTTCTTATTCCTCAAAAGTCAATTTTTTTCTTTGGTCATGGAGTGAAATCACTGATCTTTTTGAAAAACTAAATGATGGGATTGCATCATAGTCAGCATAGTCTTTTGAAATGAAAATATTACCTTTACCTTTTTTACTTTTTTCCTCAGTTGCTAACTCCTTTTAATGGTCATTCAAATGATGGATGTGACTCTTTTTTATTTTCATGACAATATAATGAAAAATAAAGTGAAACCCTATACTTGTAGGGAAAAATACTGAGAGGGGGGGTGAATCAGTATTTAGAGATGAAAACTTTTTACTTTTCTTTCTCTTAAAACCATATGCTACTTTACTGAATCCAATTTGTATGTCCAAAGATCTTATTATGTCTTTACTCAGGTCATTGCATCATTCATTCATCAGATGTTGAGTAAGCAGTAAGTATGAACAGAAATAACAAAACAAACCATCAAACATAAGCCACACATATGAACACCAGTATTTAAGGTGGAAACCCAATTCGGGAGAAAACCACCGCTGTTGTTATCTCAGTCTTCAATATTCATTATAAAGAAAACGTCTTACAATTTTATGCTGGCGCAGACTTATACCAGCACACAGGCACCCACCTGCAGAAAGGCTACAACCTTCTCTCATTCTCCAACCACTACTGGAAGGGAGCTCCAACCCCCTGATTTTAACACCAGCTTCTATTGACATGATACTTTCACTTTCATACAGAAGGCTTCAATCCTCACATCCATCAGATTTCTTCAATTTCTTCATCAGACTTCTGTCAGGTCTTCATCATTTATTTTGCTGATCATCGTAGAGTTTCATCATTTCTAGATCATATCCATAGGTGCATCATATATTTATATATATCTATTAATAACAGAGTTCGTCCATGCAGATATTTCTTAGAGAAATTTATTCATTCACCACCCTTACGCATGCACACATTGTACAATAATCGTCTTCTCCTTATATAGTTTTTGCCTTTAGTAAAACCATGAGTCAAAACCATCCAACCGCTGATGGTATTCCTTCTTTTATTGAAATTTTATTTATCAAATTCATGGAATTTGATAAATAAACATTATCCACAACCTTTGGAAATTTAAAATATATAATAGAACTTTAATCAACGAGCAATATAAATTAAACTGGGGCCCAGCGCTAACAATTGACCTGATCGAAGGGCTCACGTTCCATCGCACCGCAACATCCAATCCGATGGATATCGCTTGGGCAACTTTCACGGGCAATAACGCGCGATGGCGTGCCATACTTGTGTTATCCTTCGTGCACCTTCCGAACACAGCCACCATCCGATGGCATCTTCCCAGATCAGCGATATGTATCAATATCGCTGGGCATCCTGGGTCGAATGATAACACGCGATGGCACATAGTGACAAGCGGTTTTCTGTGGGTCCACCTCGCCACGTGTCAGATGATCTATGGAATCGCTCCCAACTCCTCAAATACCGCTCACTCCGCATAGGTGGTGCGATGAAAATGATAAACCGTCGTGCCTCATGATGTCATTGATAATTGTTTATATGATTCGGGCTTCATTGCACTTAGGTTCTTCCCGTTATACATAAAAGGATCTTTTATACTCCGACGCAGAGTTCCTTCATACATAATCCTGGCGCTTGAACTAGATGTTGTGATTTTGAAAGCGTCGATTCCTTTCGAAACGATGCTTCAGCTTATATATCAGTTCTCCTCACGGTACTCGAGATACCCCTCAGATATTCAACCAAATAGTTCCACGACTGCAAATATCAAGCTAAGCCAGTTCTTCATTACAAGAAGGTCTCAACCTAGAATTCCAATCCCACCACCATGATTCCTCAACAGGGTTTCACTTTTAACTTCATACGCAGAGACTCATACTATACATAATTACAGAGAAGAGCCGCAAGGTATTCCCACACAGATTTTAACCATCAGGTGCTACTCCTTTTTCATCTCCTTTGCCTCTGTTTTTTCTTTTTTGCTATTTCAAGTGCTCCTCCTTTGGCATTGATGGAGATACATCATTATTTACATCTTTAACACAATGTTTTCTTATCATAGGCAACTTATCAGGTAGGTTTCCATCAAGAACAACTTCATCAAGTAGGTTGCCATCAAGGACAACACATTGCATCATATTGACAACAATCTCCTCCTTTGGACTTGATGTCAACCATGATGGTTTTTTATCACCACAGCAGATAGATACATTGATTATAACCATTATTCAAACACAATGATACTCTCCCCCTTTGACATCAAGGGAAATGGACGGATCAAAACCAAAACAAGGTTTTTCTTCTCTTGTAGAAAGAAGAGCTCTGTAGATCTAATGTGCACTGAAGTTACCATGCTCCCCCTGAGTTCATGTTGAATCTTCAAACATGTTTTTCAATGAAGTATGTGACTCTATGACCTTTCCTGTCACCAAGGACTCATACTTACATCAAGGATCCAACCAAGTGGAGTTACACATGAGACTCAAGTACCCAACCAAGTGGGTTTACAAACTTGAAGAAGTCTTGAATATAACAATTTACATCATAGGTCTCAACATGACCTTTTCACCACATTATAGAGATAACTTATAAAATCAAGACGAAAGAATCTCAAGCATGAGATTAGACCACAGCAAATAATTAGAATGCCAAAAATGCATCCTTTCCATATGACCAAGGCTCCCCCTTAGCTTGTTCATCCTGAACACTTTCAACATCAAATCATCAAGGTATCTTCGTCAAAAAAATCAGAGAATGAAACACAATTATGAAAATAGGAACACCACCAAAGATACCAAACAACACCGCAGCTGTGCTGACGAATGCTGACCCAGAAATATTTGTCAACAACCACCCATACGCTGTTTTTTGTCCTTCAGGAAATCTACGTATCCAATTTAACCTTCTGTATTTAAGTAGATCTGATCTTTTGCATGGCAGAGACTACTCCCAGCTTCTATCTGAGATATTCAAATGCTTCCCTGGGTAAAGGTTTGGTAAATATATCAGCAACTTGTTCTTTGGAAGGCACATATTCCAACTTCACATTTTGTTCAAGCACTTGTTCACGTAAGAAGTGATACTTGATGGGAATGTGCTTGGTCTTGGAATGCATAACAGGATTCTTTGAGATACTGATGGCACTTGTGTTATCACACATAATGGATATAGGAGGTGAGCATTTGATTTGAAAGTCTTGTAAGGTTTGCATCATCCAGAGAAGTTGAGTGCAACATGATGCGGCAGCCACATATTCTGCTTCTGCTGTAGATAAGGCAATAGAGCTTTGCTTCTTGCTAAACCAAGATACTAACCGGGGCCCCATATAGAATGCACCACCACTAGTGCTTTTCCGATCATCAACATTTCCAACCCAATCTGCATCAGTGTATGCATGAAGAGTAAGATCAACATTCTTTGGATACCATAGTCCAAAGTCTTGAGTTCCTTGTAGATATTTGAATATTCTTTTCACAGCCTGAAGGTGAGACTCTTTTGGATTAGCTTGTAATCGTCCAACAATCCCAACTGCATGCATAATGTCTGGTCTTGTCCCAGTGAGATAAAGTAGACTTCCTATCATAGATCTGTATTCTGGTTGATTCACCATGGGGGAATCATCATTAGAACTGAGATTACATCCGGTTATCATTGGTGTACTTACAGGTTTTCAATCTTCCATGCCATACTTCTTCAAGATTTGCTTAAGATATTTTTCTTGTGATAAGAATATGCCATCTGTTGCTTGTTGCACTTGCAAGCCAAGAAAGAATGATAGTTCCCCAAGTAAGGACATTTCAAATCCTTGCTGCATATCAGAAGCAAATTTCTGACTCATAGACTCTTCATTACTTCCAAAAATGATATCATCAACATATACAACCACAATCAATAGTTTGTCATTTTTAGTTTTTGTGTATAAGTTGCTATCAGCAGACCCCTTTGAAAATCCTTGTTGATGAAGATATTTGTCAAGACGATAAGACCATGCCCTTGGAGCTTATTTGAGACCATATAGAGCCTTTTTAAGTCTACAAACAAGATTTTCATCATTTCCAAAAATGAATCCTTCTGGTTGTTCTATATAAACTTCTTCTTCTAGATCTCCATCTAGAAAAGTAGATTTAACATCCATTTGATAAACTTTGATTTGTTGGAAGCTTGAAAAAGCAAGAAACATTCTGATGGCTTCAAGTTTAGCTACAGGAGCAAACATTTCTTCAAAATCTATACCTTCTTGTTGAGCATACCCTTTGAAAACAAGTCTAGCTTTATTTCTTATAACATCCCCATTCTCATTTAACTTGTTTTTGAATATCCATTTAGTTCCAATGACATTTTTGTCATGAGGTCTTGGTACTAATTACCAAGTGTGATTATTTTCAATTTGATCAAGCTCTTCATTCATGGCTTGAATCCAACATTCATCTTTGCTAGCTTGACTGACATTGTGTGGTTCAATAGTGGACAAAAATGCCAGTCAGGGATAATTTTAAGAACCCCCCTAAATTTATATATATAAAAAATAGGCGAATCCCCATGATACATAGGAAAAATGGAAGGCGATTTTATTAATAATATAATATGTATATATAATTTTTTGGCGAATCTCTCACGAGATTATATTATCCTGTAAAATCAGGGCGAATCACCACTACAAATGGCGAATCACTACTACAAAATGTTGAATCATTGTTTAGTGGAGTTCGGAGTGTTGGTTCCAATGAAGATATGGTAATTGAACCAGGAGTAGAAGGAAGAGAACCACCGAGACCAAGCATGGCACATGGTGACTCGTGAGGGACGTAGTTCTCGTGTAGTTTGGAAAACACGTTCTTCTAGTTCTGCTAAGCGTAGTGTTGTTTGTCATGCTACTACTAGCACTGATATTGAGGTTGGAGAGGAGTTTGAGGAAAGGTAGCAGTGGTGGCGAATTACAAAGAGTACCCCATGATGGGCTCCATTTTTCCCTTTGGTATTTGTGCCTGCAAGACCTTCTGTCCATTGAACCAACAATTAGTCGTTCAACCAACAATCAACTTGACTGAGTTGATTAGGTACGAGTCAACTTAGACTAATCTTCAAACTATGCTTTGCACTATCCCTTATTTATCACACTAATGCTAGACAACATTGTGCATTTGCACCTAACTCTCAATAATTCTTTTCCAAGAAAAATCTATAATAAGAAAAATATTTTACTATATTCTAAAAGGTGAAGATGTCGAAATCATGCCACAAAGTGAAAGGAAATAAAATATCTTTCCTCAAACCACCAAATACATAAAGAAAACAATAATGATTATAATAATAGAACTGGATCTACCGATCTATCGATATATGCATGATATGAGAACCATAAGCATTCAAGAGACTAATTTCAAACTCAACAAAATCCTCTAAACAAGCAACAAACAAACCACTAAAATTTTCAAAGATATCAAGGCTAGACATTAACACAATTTCATGTACTTGAATAAGCCTATTGTTGCTTAGCGTTAGACTTCTTAAATTAGTTCTTTATCATTTAATACTATGACACTATCTATGTGAAAAGAAATAGGTCCCAACTTCATCAAATCTGATTTCATTTCCAATCAAAGATCAAAACTAGCTTCGTTTCCAATACCAATATAAAATCACACATTTTCCAAATATCAATAATTGTTTTCCAAGAAAATATAAAACTCGAAACTCAGCAAAATTCCCCAAACACAAGCAACATATATACCATTAAAATTTTCTAAGATGTCAAAGCTAGACATCAAGGTAGTTTCATGCACTTGAATGAGCCCATTGATGCTTTGCATTAGTCTTGTTAAATTAGTTATTTATCATTTAATACTAGTCAAACGCTATCTATGTGAAAATAGGTCCCAAAATCATCAAATCCAACTTCATTTCCTGTCACAAATAAGAAGCAAACAATGTAAGGATTAAATATGAAACATCAATCTTAAAATAACACACATGAAAGAAATGTAGCTGCAATGTTACAATGAAAAATACAAAATATAGAACCCATTTTTACCTGAATTTGACATGTAGTAATCTTCCATGATCAACGGAACATGTATACCAAAATAAGAGTCCTAGGGTATTTCAATTTCCCAATTCTCATCTTGGTCATCATTTTCTACATTGTGAACATGATCTTCTCCATATGTACTATCATTATGAGCCTCCAAAACATTATGTTCTGTATCAAGTTCATTAGATAAATTTGTTATATTGTTTTCTCCCCTTCTATCACAATCTGATCGCCAAAGCGCTAGTGCTCTTTCATATGGAAAATTGTCAACGTCATACTTTGTTACATATAATCTTAAACATGTATCCACATGTTTATCAAGCTTGTTCCTCAACTTTGACTTCAAAAATGATAGTGCACTAAACATTCTCTCATCCTCCACTGATCCCAAAATCATAGTTTGACACAAATCTGCTAATTTAAAATATTCCGATATGTTTTCTTGCAGGTATTGGCTAGCACTTAAAGTATTCCATAATCTTGTTATAGCACCGTTTTCATTAGGATTCTCCAAAAAAGGATATTGCTTCCACATTGTTTCAGCAAAGCGTCCACCTTGTTGATACAATTTTGATGAATCTAAAATACCTTCAATCTGTTCTCCATGTATTGAGACTTTCTTGCAAAAGTGGTCTACTAAACATTTTAATCTCTTTTGAAAATCAGCTTTTAAATTTCTTGAACATTGACAATTGTTCCAATATTGAGGGTATACCACACACATGGCCTCCAACAATTCATCTCAAGGAAATCGTTCTCTTATCTCTGATGATAGTGATCTTGCAATTTCTATCAAATTTTGTCTCACTGAGATAACAATATCATCAAATTGGTCTCTTGACACGGGGCAATCTTTGGTGATTCGTCCTGTCTTACTAATATAATGAAAGGGGACCATATACCCATGCACTATGATACATAGTATCCCTTTTTCATCAAACGTCAAAAAAATTTCAGTATTTTCTATATTGATGATCTTAGTCCAACTTGTAAACTCTGGACCAGTAAAAGAGTCCGGCATCATATACACATTATCCAATGCAAGGCATGCTGACTTTCTCGCATTTGTGTATTCGGAAATATACATTGTGCGATTCTGAGACATTTTCACGAGGACATTCATTTCATGTAGCATAGGAAGAATTCCAGCCAATGTCAATAATGTTTCTATATCAGTTAGTCGAAAAAGAAGATCTTGAGCTTTGTCTACATTGTAGCGATTTTCATACATCAACCCTACCAAAGATTTGAACTCACTAAATATGAAATATGAAATATGAAATATGAACTGTCGCACACTCTTGAAATATGAAATATGCATACTGTGTTATTTGCACTATCATAATGATATCCAAAATCTGGACCTTTCTTTAAAATCCAAATATTCAAATATCTAGATTTTAAAGAAAGACCCAGATTCAAATTTTCTAAGTTATGAGTTTTCCTTGCTATAATGTTTTGCCTTAATTATTGGGATATCTGAATCATTCTACTCAGTTCCAACTCAACCACTTGTCCACTTGCATCTGACATCACATGTGGCCTATGATATTTCTAACATATCACTTGGGTTATCATAAGTTTTTGCATGTTAGGTTATGTGGCATCACAAATGTGAAATTATGTTGTGTTAGATGTATCATCATAAATAATGTGTGTTATCTAAGATGAGTCATCCTATATGGAACCCAAATCTGGGATATCTAGATTTAGTGTTCCTCTACTCATATTATAGATCATAGATATTAGCATCCTATCTCTAAGCCATCCATATATCCAAAATTTCTCTCACCTGACTACTCTTCACTTACATGGTATATGACTTAAAATCCAACATGTCATTCTTTATGGCATGTGACGTGTCATTCAGATCTATGTATCTATCTCTTCACTTTAATATTTATGATATTCATTTCTTCTGGATTACAGAATGTCCATCCATCCAAATTTCACTCTAGGAATGATTTTTACCATTCAAATCCTTTTTTCCTCGAATACAAAACATAAAACCTTCCAAATTTTCCTATAGGAATGATTTTTACCATTTAAATATCTAGAAATGTGGCTATTTCGCTTCCTTAGTAATTTAGTGGTTTCATTTTTTGGTGTTCTCTGTTATGTCCATTCTACTATTGGTAATAGGTTTTGTCCATTTTTATTTTGGACAAAACTCATCAACCCAACCTTCATTGTTTTCCTTGAGTTCTCTTACCTCTATCAAAACTTTTATAAGACTTTTGTTGCCTCATCAAGACATGCTGCATGCTCTGAAACAGATTGACTATTCTTTCTACCATTTTCCACAAACAAATTACTTTAAATCTTCTCATCATCATGAACTTAAGGATTTGAATTATTGTTCCCATTGTTATTCTGCTCCACAATTGATACATATACACAACATCTGGCATGATGTCCTTTCCGATGGTTTCCTGCCACATGATGCCACTCTGCATGTTTCAGTAGACCACCAAATTTCCCCCCTTTGAATTCAACCTGAGTGGTCTCTTCATTTTCTGTCTGTGTCTAAAAAGAATCAAACCCTCAAGCTCTTTCCCCAAATTACCCTGGATCTGTTTATTAATAAACAAAGATGTTCAGTGATCTTAATACAAATCATAGAGAACAAGCTACTATAGGTTGGCTGGTATTTCTAGAAAGGTGATGCCCAAGGGTATATGAAACCATAATAGGCATTAAGAACTAAACAAGTCGCCAAACTACTTAAAGTGAGCAAGACACTGTTCATTGAGCCATCCATCCACGTGACAACACATTGTGTCATATAATTTGACTGAACCATGGAGACAGTGCGAGTCTTCAGAGAGTGGATGTGAATCTCAAGATGAGGAAGCAGCAAGTGGATTAGAGTACAATCTTTAGATCTCATAAAGAAAACGAAATGATGCATATAGCGGAGAACTGTGCCTCTGTCTTACCGTTAAATCAGAATGTGTAACATACATAGAGATTCTAAAATGAGGCCTTTTACTATCCCAGAGATGCAACATTTGAAGACCCAACAATGATGCACATCCAATCATTAAAAGACCCAATCCATTGAGCAACGAGAGTTCTGAGGCTATAAGAAATGAGTCTTTAATCTAAGACCCTTCATATCATTGAAGGTGTCACTAACATTTGAAGACCCAACAATGATGCACATCCAATCATTAAAAGACCCAATCCATTGAGCAACGAGAGTTCTGAGGCTATAAGAAATGAGTATGCTTGTGCCAAAAGAGATGTGATTCCCTGAGCCCTTTCGTAGAATAAGATAGATGAAAATCTCAAAACAGAGACATATCTATCCATGTTGTAATGTCATGACTCATATCACTCTATTGCCAAACAAGTTTGAGATTATAGTAAAAGGCCTCATTTTAGCATCTCTGGGATAGTAAAAGGCCTCATTGCAGAGTGGAGTGGTGTGGCATCTCATGGCTGTTTGTTTTCCATTTGATTGCTCTGGTTGGGGGCAAATCAAGAACAACAAGAAGAGGAAGGCTGCTGGATGCTCTTCCTTTTCTTTTCTTTTCTTTTATGTAATAGAAAAGAGATATTGGCCCCTAAGTTTGGGATTCCAGATATATATGCATGTTGGTGTCCTTGGTTTGGCTTAATGTGCCAGGCAAGATTGTATTTAAGCTTCGAGGGAGTGCGTGGGAGATTTGTGGCGTGCTAGGATTTGCTTCTGGGGGATCTTTGCCACCCTCTGTGCCAGAGTGCAGCGTTCTGTTTTGCCTTGTCTAGTTTTCTCTGTCTCAAGGTGCTGCTGGAACTGGAGGTCACAAGGTCGAAACTGCTAAATTGTTTTTCATTTTATGTCTTTTATTTTATTTTGAATTGTTAGGATTTGGTCTAGAGTTTGGCCTGCATGTATGGTCTGCGTATTTTCAGTGATAGTATTGTTTGGAGGATTTTGAAACAGATTTGTTTAATTAGGGCGGGGACCATTCATTATTGCATTTAAGGCGTCCTCTGAAAAAGTATGTTTTAGCTGTTGTTCATAAAGGAATAATTCCAGAATGTTTCATGGGACCTGGAATCTATACTTTCAGAGATGGTATTTTTTAGTACAAGTCACCTTTGTTGAGGAAGATGAAATGAAATTGGCTGCCACTATGAATCGAGGTTCCTTTGTACAGCACCAACTGGATTGGAAAGAGAGCTACCTCTCTTATTGGGTCTGACCATTTCAATATTTTCTGAATTTTTCCATAACCTCTTGAAATTCTATCTGGATGTTGGAACAAATTTAAGGTCTCATAAAGACAAATATTATCTTTAAATTGATTTTCATTCCTTGGAACAAGATCTACCTGTCTGTGAACCCAATATAATGAATGTCTTTATACCATCTGGATTCCAGAGTTTTCCTGGGTGTGTGCAAACATGGTCTCATGGTAGATTTGGAAAGATGGACAAATATGATTTGGAAAATCATTTGTGATTTTAGAAGTCATCAAGACGTCTGAATTTTTATAACTTTGATTGTATATCCTATGTATTGTTGTGAATCGTTTGTCACTGAATGTTTATCTACCATAGTCTAGGTTTACACTATCAGATGCACTTGGCAGCTTGGTTGTAATGTTTCTATAGAATGTTAAATAAGTAATATATAGATGGTTCATCTCATCAAGAAAATCCATTTATGCAGGTAGTTTTGCATTCCCTGGCTGTTAATCGAAACATTATATTTCTGGTGGCAAAATATGTACTTGACATGGGAAAATGTGACTTAAGCTATGATGTTCGAGATCGAGCACGTATGCTGAAAAATATTTTAGCACCTTATTTATTTGGTGTTGGTTTGGATGAAGGAAATCAGGCTCCACAAACTTCCAAAGAAGGAGAACACCTTGTATTACTTGATTTACCTGGGCCCAAGGGTATTGAATCAGAAAAATCTCAAGGCAGTTCTATAACGCATGATGTTGGTGAAACATCTCTTTCACAGCAAGAGCTTCATACAAACTTGTTCCCTGCACTTGCAAAACACATTCTTTTTTCACCCAAGCTGGCTACATTCTTGCATCCAGGAAGCAATGTTCGAGTTTTCTTACCTGGTTCCCTTTCTCACATTGTCCAACACACAGCTCCAGGTTATAGATCTTTACCAAAACCAGGTAGTCTGTGCCAGATTCACATCCATCAGACCAATGAGGTTAGGCAACCTACCGTGTTAAAAGGCAAGGATAAGGACAATGATCAAGATAGTTCCGCTGATATAAATGATAATACATATTTGTCTTTTGATGGATCCTTTAGTGAAGGAAGTTCGCAGGGCCCTGAAAGTGGATCTGACCGAGAAATTGATCAATCAAATGTTAGTGAAGGCTCAGATCTTGAAATTATGTCCAAGGATAGGTCAAGATATTCACCAAGCAGCTTGACTAGAAACTCTTTTGTGAAGTTGAATGCTTCTGAGTCAAATGGTAAAATGAGTAAAGATGTAGAAGGAAAGAGCAAAGTTGGGGACAAAAGACATGTCGAACCACTAATCTCTTTATCAGATGGTGAGCATGGAAAAGACAGAGAAATTGATCACTATGATCTGTCTACAATTTCTGACAGTATACTGCTGATGCGCCAGGATGCATTGGAGTCATGGCTAGGGCCAGACCTTTCTGTTCCTGGCCCTTTTTCATCTGCAAAAGAATCTATACTATCTGGCTATGCCAACCTATCAATAGGAAATGTGGATAGAGAGCTAAGGAAGTATACACTTTTAGATTTCACAAATGGAGATGGTATGAATGTCATGTATGCATTCTCTAATGAACAGTCATGCTATTCACCAATGATGGTCTGTGTTCGTCTTTTTTTCTATAATCATTCAGCAGATGAAATTTTTAACATTGTTGTCAAAGATGATGAGTCAATAGAGTCTCATGCGGAATCTGGAGCACCAATGAAAGAAGTACATGATCAGTAAGCTTCTAACCTTGATATCTACTGGAAAATACTTTGTTCCAAGCTATAGTTCAAGGATTTTTTGATGGAAGCCTTTGAATATCTGGATTCCCCCTTCAACACAAATACACACATTCTCACTCTCATCTCCATGTTTCCACATAATATTGTTGCATATATATAGTTCTTTTTCCTGCTAAGTTTCTGAATGTGTTGCAGTCTTCTTCAGTCTGGGCTAGAGCTAACGTCTAAAATCTGGATTGTATTGCAGACCTGTGGTTTCATCAGAACCACCAAAAGTCATTCATATGCAAGAGATTCCCTGCCTTGGTCCAGGTCAAACAATAGAGGCAGAGTTGTATGTTTCTTTTCATCATCAGTTAGTACCTCTCAGGTTGGGTGTCTATTGCAATAAGAGATGCTATTCTGTTAGATTGAGGCCTGAAATAGGGGCCTTGTTGAGGCCAATTTCTATGAATTCAGCTGCATTTACATCTAAAGAATCTCAGATGTTAGGCATGCTGGAAAATTCTCGCAGGTGAAATAAAATCTGTCATGTAAAGATAATTTATCTATGTATTCTTATGCTACTACAAATATTTTATCTATGAATTGTTATACTATTAATGGTAGAGTGGTACCTTATGTGCCTAAACTCTATCTAGTGATATAAGCCCTTTTATTTTATGGTAATTGAAGATTGAGATTTTTTTGGATTGTGACAAAACGCATCCAAAGCTACTTATTTTCTAATAACATGTCTTTAATTCCAGGTGCACGTTTATGGGACATCCTCAAATTCCCTCCAATGTAAATGATGTCCAGCTTCAGCATGAAGATCAACTTATTTTTGTTGCTCGAACTATTGTATCTAGAATTTTCAGCAGCTTTCATGTTTCAGTGGTATCTATAACAATCCCAATTTTTTCATCATTCATGGATCAATCTGGTGGGCATGGAGATGTTCAAGGCCCGTCCATAAGGTTCAGCAGCGATACATTGTTAGGGTGCATACCTTGTTTGATCACAGTCACCGCAGAAGGCTGTTATAGTGTTTCAGAATTGCCTGTATTAGTCAAAGTAAACTGTGAAGATGCAGTGTTTCGGGCTGAATCTTTTGAAGAGATTAGTTGAATTTTTGACTGAAAGTCAAAGTTAACAATCAATCATTGTATATAACCACATGCGTGGTGCTGAATTTCAATGTGAGCAGTCATTCTTAACGGGAAATGGGAAACAGGATGATGATGTGGGTGCATTCTTGTGATTGTTTCATTTGGTATATTTGAAAATTTCTAACCCCGTGATTGGAGAGCCCAAAAAGCAGAAATGGCCTGTTTTTTATCCATTCACATGTTGACCATTGAAAGTGAGAGTTGTTACTTAGTTTCCCTACATTCTAAGAGTGATTTGATTGTATTGATAGTGATTTTCTTTTCAGTTTGAGGTTCACACTTTCCATTGATCAGACGATTTCTCATCACAAGAAAAGCCTGTAACTTAATGTAGGTAAATGTCTACGAAAAAAACTAGCTGAAATGATGCAGTGTTCAAGTATTCAGCACATTTTTTCTGAGAGGGTGAGTGAGAATCATTTACAAAGGTGTCACTGATTTTGTGTGATGATATAATCATAATTTACATCGCCTAGCATTTCTTGCACCATATTAAGATGTCATACACACTTCAGTATATCGAGCCCTCCTTATAGCAATATTCCTTGTCTTTATTCATGATAATCGATGTGACCATGATATGGGCTCTGAATAATAGGTTGGGTATGGTAAAAAAACAGTTGGTGTCAAAGATAATTTGGGTTTCTGCCAGCTTTATAGAGGAGTTAGCATCCTTTTGGGAAAACTTGTCAGTCTCTGTACAAACAGATCAGGTTTGGTGTTTTTAATTGGTGAAGCTCAGTGCTTAAACTACATGGGAATTCATTCCAATTCATGATTAACTAGAGAATATGATGAAACTGATTGAAATGTATAGAAATCTGACTTTTGTTCTCTGTTTAGCTTGATAGAAAATATTCACTAGGTTTTTTCAAATATTCTACATTAGTTGATGTTTCTCTACATGCATTTCTTTTTTTTACAAGGAAAACCTTGCACATCACCTTTTCTTCCTTGGAATATCTAGATGGAGGGGGGTTCAAATGCCAGCCACAATAGTTGTTGGTAACCCCAATTGACTCAACCAAACCTGTTATCTATGGCCTCCTTATCAGCAGCATGCATTTGGTAGATGTTTCGGCCGATTGAGTAGGACCGCATTTCTAACATATGTAGTGTTTGGGCTGAATCTTGAAGAGCAGTGTGGTGCACTATGATTTTTGGCTATCATTCTGTATAAATTCTTTAATTTTCATGGATCTACGGATGTAATAGTTGAGTGAGCTTCATTCCTTCACTGGATAAGAAATATTTCTATTGTACACATTCATAACAAGTTCTTCGTTCTCAAGTTCAATCGGACATAAAAGAGGTTAAATCATCAACACTATTAAAGAATTGCATTGGATAAATAGCTTTGGAAATGTCTTTTTATCCACCATAAGATCATGAAGAAATATCTTGCTTGAGAATTAAATTTTTAACTTAGTTAATGTGCCCTCGCTTGATTAAAAATGATAATGTATGGTCTTAAAAAAACATTGACATTGTGCTAGGAACAATTCAGGATACTCTGATTATAATAAAAAATAAATCAAAACTTCTCAATTTATACATGCAAAAAGATATTAAATCATGATAGCATTGAGGTTTGTTTTATCTTATTCTATTTGTTAGCAAAAGCATGTTTGCAAGTTGTGCACCTCTTTGTTTTTCCGTCATCCTTGTAAGCAACTTTACCCACCTTTCTCGGTGGAGTGAAAAGGCGACAGAGGAAGCTAAATATTTAAGTGCTCGGGCATTTGGGAGTCTCACGGTGTCTTGTATGATAGAAGCCCAACTCAATGCAGTTGCGAATATATAAGTACTTGGAATTTTACATGAATGTAATAAAGATTACTAGATAATGAAAATTGATGACGAGGACATGATTGAGGAAGTTGTAGAGGGTCAAATCTTCCTGCTATGGTTTACTAGAATGAAGTGGAGGGTTGGATGCTAACGCAGAAGCATAGGAAAAACAAGCAGCAGAGTGAGGATGAATTAAAAATTAGATAACTTGGTTTACTTCTGTCATCATCCCTCTCTGCACAAATGTGATCAATCTCTTATATATATATATATATATATATATATATCCTTTTCAGCTCTTTATATATAGAGAGAGCTAGCTGAATCCTTTTCAAACAATATACCTAAGAAAAATTCCTTATTTATCCCTTGTCCATGTCCATGCATAACTTCCTGCTGCTCATAACAGCATGCAACCAACCAAATTACAAACTTATTTTTAACACAAAAATCCATCTCATGACTATTAAATAAATATTGAAAGGCTTTTAAGTGCTGCTGCAACTTGCGTAAATGGCCAAGACAACCAGTGGATGACTATAGTGGTTATACATTTACCTTAATATCACTCCATAGATATAAGCGCATACTTTCTTTTTTATACCTACTAGAAAATATGTTCGGTCAAATTCAGTAGGCAATATAACAGACAATAAGACACGGTATGCACATAGGATGATATGCTGACAATGTAAGAAACAACGTTTTGACCAATGATCAGCAAGGACGCCTTAAATGCAATAATGAATGGTCCCCGCCCTAATTAAACAAATCCGTTTCAAAATCCTCCAAACAATACTATCACTGAAAATACGCAGACCATACATGCAGGCCAAACTCTAGACCAAATCCTAACAATTCAAAATAAAATAAAAGACATAAAATGAAAAACAGTTTAGTAGTTTCGACCTTGTGACCTCCAGTTCCAGCAGCACCTTGAGACAGAGAAAACTAGACAAGGCAAAACAGAACGCTGCACTCTGGCACAGAGGGTGGCAAAGATCCCCCGTAAGCAACCGAGCACGCCACAAATCTCCCACGCACTCCCCTCGAAGCTAAATACAATCCTCACTGCACATTAAGCCAAACCAAGACACCAACATGCACATATCTGGAATCCCAAACTTAGGGGCCAATATCTCTTTTCTATTACATAAAAGAAAAGAAAAGAAAAGGAAGAGCATCCAGCAGCCTTCCTCTTCTTTGTTGTTCTTGATTTGCCCCCAACCAGAGCAATCAAATGGAAAACAAACAGCCATGAGATGCCACACCACTCCACTCTGCAATGAGGCCTTTTACTATCCCAGAGATGCTAAAATGAGGCCTTTTACTATAATCTCAAACTTGTTTGGCAATAGAGTAATATGAGTCATGACATTACAACATGGATAGATATGTCTCTGTTTTGAGATTTTCATCTATCTTATTCTACGAAAGGGCTCAGGGAATCACATCTCTTTTGGCACAAGCATACTCATTTCTTATAGCCTCAGAACTCTCGTTGCTCAAGGGATTGGGTCTTTTAATGATTGGATGTGCATCATTGTTGGGTCTTCAAATGTTAGTGACACCTTCAATGATATGAAGGGTCTTAGATTGAAGACTCATTTCTTATAGCCTCAGAACTCTCGTTGCTCAATGGATTGGGTCTTTTAATGATTGGATGTGCATCATTGTTGGGTCTTCAAATGTTGCATCTCTGGGATAGTAAAAGGCCTCATTTTAGAATCTCTATGTATGTTACACATTCTGATTTAACAGTAAGACAGAGGCACAGTTCTCCGCTATATGCATCATTTCGTTTTCTTTATGAGATCTAAAGGTTGTACTCTAATCCACTTGCTGGTTCCTCATCTTGAGATTCACATCCACTCTCTGAAGACTCGCACTGTCTCCATGGTTCAGTCAAATTATATGACACAATGTGTTGTCACGTGGATGGATGGCTCAATGAACATTGTCTTGCTCACTTTAAGTAGTTTGGCGACTTGTTTAGTTCTTAATGCCTATTATGGTTTCATATACCCTTGGGCATCGCCTTTCTAGAAATACCAGCCAACCTATAGTAGCTTGTTCTCTATGATTTGTATTAAGATCACTGAACAGTTACATAGAATATGATCTCTGATATGATAATAAAATTTTGAGGATGATCTTGTTGCATTTTAACGAAGGAAATAACTCTAGTCTATAAGGACTTGTTGTTAATCTCAACTCCTTGATATCAGTGACATAATTCTCATTATGATGACAGTGCTCCTGTGACAGAATTGTAAACTCCAACATGACAAAGGTGTCACCAATGATATGAAGTTGAGCTATAAAGTCCTTAGATTGAAGTAAAAGTACATCAAGCATAGAACACCATGGCTATCTAAATTTAACATGGTGTTCTATGCTTAAATATACAAATCAATAAATTATCTAAGTACTAACCTTCAGAGCTGCCTCGGTTGGCATTCCAGTTGCACTGAACTGGTGACCTTGACAAGATATCCCTGCATCATTGCAAACTGCAGCAATTTCTGCTAGAGTTTCCAAATTTGCATCCATATTATGTCCCAACGAATTTAATATGCTACCATCCTCAGGATTATATGTTGTTCCTTCAACATGAAACTCTTGAAATGAACCAGCACTGCTCCCTGAGGCTATAAATTCAGTGACCGACATCTGATTAGTTGTAAGTGTTCCTGTCTTATCAGAGCAAATTACTGTTGTGCAGCCCAATGTCTCCACACTAGGAAGCTTACGCACAATAGCATTCTTTTGTGCCATCTTAGAAGTCCCAAGAGCCAAACATGTAGTAATGAAAGCAGGTAAGCCCTCTGGTATAGCAGCAACTGCCAGAGCTACAACAATCTTAAAGTAGTATGTACACTTCTTAAATGAGAATCTGACATTTTTTGGCCAGCCATCTATCACGTCCCATGAGAGAAAATGTTTGTAGTTGATGATCCAAACAAGAAAACAAACAACAGCAATCACTGTTGTCAGTCTTTCACTGAATTCATCTAATTTCCTTTTCAAAGGCGTATCAGCACTTTCCATAGAAGCTTCCCGAATTTTACCTATTTCTGTAGACATGCCAATGCTCACAACAATGCAAGTACAGCAGCCATTGACAACTGTAGTTCCTGCAAACACCATGCAATCTTTTGACTGCAACTCGCAGTCACTCATGGGAATTGGATATGTGCTTTTAAGCACAGGCATGCTCTCTCCAGTCAGGGAGCTCTGCTCCATCCTACAGGTCGATGTCTTGAGGGATGCAATTCGCATGTCTGCAGGAACCTTGTCTCCCACCCTCAGTTCAACTATATCTCCTGGAACAAGTTCTCTGGCAGGCAGATCTAAAACATGGCATCCATCTCTCAAGACCTTTGCTTGCTCAGATTGCATTTCTTTGAGAGCTTCCAAAGCCTTCTCAGCTTTACTTTCCTGCCATACTCCAACAATGGCATTAAGGATGAGAATCAACAGAATGACCAGGGGCTCCACATAGGCTGTTATAACTGCCTCAGATGACTCATCATCATGAAAGTAGGCAAGAACAAATGAAATGCCAGCTGCCGCCAGAAGTATTTTAACGAGCGTATCATCAAATTGCTCCAAAACCAGCTTCCATAACGGTTTTCCATTTTCTTTTGGTAGCTCATTCCATCCATATCTTTGATGTCGTTTCTCCACATCATGAGAACTTAAACCTTTGTCTAAGTTCACATCATATTCTTTCAGGCATTGTTCCACAGTTTTGGACCAAGGAGCGAATGGCTGTTCCTCCATGGATTATGAACAGATGATCAGGATCTGATTTCAAACAGATTGTTCCAGGATTAAAAAATCTTTAATGTGTTTGAAAAAGAACATTCGAAAAACTTTCAAGAAGCCTGATAACCTCTGACATAACCTTGAACTAAACTTTTGCATGCCAAGGTTGTTAGGGTAAAAATGAAGTTCAAATTCAAATGTTGTTCTGGAATGAACGAATTTGATTTTAATGTACGCAACTTGAAACAGTTTGTTCTACTGTCAACATGCCAATGAATTCCGTTCCAGACATTGAGAAGCTAAAAGCTCAACCAACAATAGAACTTCACATTCAGATTGAACGAAATGCTGATAAGGAGATCATCACGTCGATTATTTCAATGCAAACAACAAGCAACTAAAAGCCCGACTATCAAGAGATGATCACACTCATATTTGTTCACTCTTAAATAAAAAGCTTTATAAAAGAAAAACCCTCTTATAATGCTGTAACTTGTAACAAAACATGCCCTAGGACCAAAAGTTCAAAACCGGAAGATAATCATGAACAACTAACCAATAGGATAAACTTTTGGAAAGACAGCTTCCCACAAGAAAATCTCTAGAAGTCAAGACAAACTGTTACAAGATCTTGGATACGATTCCAAACAGAATATTCCAGTTTCAACAAGGTGATAATCTCTTAGTATATTGTATCAGAACTGCTTTTCAAAAAAAAAAAACTGAACAGACCCTAGAATCCAACATTCAAGCGAAGATGACATAGAGTGTTTCATCCTCCGTGAAACTATCACTGCCAGGAAAAACCTTCAGCAGCAGATGCTTTCTACCATTGTCATGCCAAAAACCAAAGAAACTTAAGAGACATATTGATAACAATATAGTTGATTAACAGTGAGACCCAAACACATTGCATACAAACCTCAGAGAATCTATCATCCGAAACTATTTCTTGGGCTTGGCTTCTCCAGGGTTTTTCTCCTTTTTATTTCTGTCTGCTACAAATAGCACTGAAGGTGCATACCCTTGAACAGACTGGCGAAAAGCAGCGTTGTCTGGACTCTAGAGCGTCGAGCGAACTTGTAAATCCGCCGTGCGCTTGAGGTGGAGCGCGGCTCTGGCACACTGTTATCTCCCACAAGAACACCAATACCATATTTTTCGAACTGTGTATCTCTGCTATATACCAACTGGAAGAGCCCTAACAATGAACGGACCAGAGAAGGTCGCCCTAGCTCAGCCAGCAAGAAGATCGGTGTCCAGCGGCCAGCCACCTCTCCTAACCATTGAAAAAATTGGGGCGAATCACTGTAACTCCTCATTTGAACCCTGTAAATCCAGGCGAATGCCATGGAAATTTTCTCCATAAGAAAAAAATCGGGCGAATTTCATTTTTCCAGTGTTATGCGCCCTTTTTTTTTGGTGGGCTAATACTTAATAATTAATTATTTTTAAAATATTTATTGGGCTAACTTTTTAAACTATAGAAAATGGGTTTTATGTAAAAAATTAGCCCCATTAAAATTGAAAATCCCTTAAAATTCGCCTTTGGGCTAAAATTCGCCCCTAAAATTATCCCTGATGCCAGTTTGCTAGAAGATCCCACAAGAGTCCTTCTTGTTTGTACACCTGATCCCTTTTCTCCCAAAATTTGAGATTCTGGATGATTCCTTTGAACATATCTGGATGGATCTTTTTCCGATAAATCATCTTCAGGTTCTTCATTGGGTTCACTGTCTATATCATTCCTGTTTGATGTATAGGGATATATGTCATCATTGTCTTCATCTGTTGTTTGTTTTTCTTCTTTTGGAGCTGCAGGAGACTCATCAATAACAACATCAATACAATTAGAGATCTTCTGAAGTCTTTTATTGTAACATTTATAAGCTCTACTCCTAGAGGAGTAACCAAGAAGTATTCCTTCATCTGCTCTGGGTTCAAACTTGCCAAGTTTTTCATCGTTATTTGCAAAGAATTTGCTTCCAAAAATTTAAAATGCTTTATAGTGGGAGGATTACCATACGAGAGTTCATATGGAGTTTTATCACTATTTACACGAACATGTGCTTTGTTGAGAATGTTTACTGTTGTATGTGTTGCTTCTCCCCAAAATGTGTCAGGTGTTCCGGAATCATCAAGCATAGCTCTAGCCATTTGTTGAACTGTTTTGTTCATTCTTTCTGCAACACCATTCTGTTGTGGAGTGCTAGCTATAGAAAACTGCCCTTTTATGCCATGTTGTTCACAAAAATCAAGGAATTCATTAGATGTATATTCTCATCCTCTATCAGATCTGAGACACTTGATTTTTATATCTAAGTCATTCTCAACTAGTGCTTTGAAAATCTGAAATTTCTCAAATGCTTCATCTTTGTGTTTAAGCAGCCCAATCCAACACATTATAGAGAAATCATCAATGAACAAGATATAGTATTCTTCACCACGTGGTGAATTTTTCCTCATAGGTCCACATATGTCAGTATGAATGAGTTAAAGAGGCTTGCTTGATGATCCTTCCTTGGCATTAAATTGTACTCTAGTTTGCTTGCCGAATTGGCAAGATTTGCATATGGTATTTTCGTGCAGTAGAGTAATATTGGAAGATCACTAACAACTTTAAGTCTCATTTTTGATTTGTTGATTTGAGTAGAAGCTTAGATGTCCCAACCTTCATGCTATGGTACGCTTTTATGAAGATTTTACTCAAGTAACATTGTTCTTTGTAGTTCTCCAATACATACTGTGTCATAAAAGTTCTTTTTCCTTTTGATAATCATTTACCTATCAAGATCATCAGACCACACATTCTTTGAACTAAAGACAACTCTAGCCTTTGATCACACATTCCCACTTACACTTAACATGTTATGCCTTAATCCATCCACATACCTGACATCATTAGCTTTCACCTTTTCTTTTAGAAACACAGACCCTTTGCCCTTAATTACCGTTGGAGTATCATTTCCAAATGTAACCTTCTTTTCCTTTTCTAGAGCACTATATGCAAGAATTTTGTTTTTGTCACCTGTCATGTGTCTTGAGAATCCACTATCAATGTACCATTGATTTTATTCACCTTCTACAAATAACGCTATGCCATAATTTTCAACCTGTAATTCCTTCTTTTTCCATACTTTGGAGCTTGAAGGAAAATGCTCTTTAATAACTTCTTCTCCCTACATTCAGACATTCACAAAGTTATTGCACAAGCACATTCAACTTCATTTTGAAGAGGAAAAAAGTTGTTATAAGTATTCTTCTTTGTTTCAATATCAATCCTTTTCTTTCTTGCTTCTCTTGTCATGATGGTTTTATATGCTACACATTGAACAACTTTATGACCAAAATTGTGACATGAGAAATATTGTCCATTGAAGAAGAAATTTCTGCGATCATGAAATCTCCTACTTGAATTTACCTGTTGATTGGGGTTTCTTTGAAATATATTCCTGTTAATGTTCTTTGATTTGAGATGATCATGCTTTACCTACAACGATTATTTATTCCCTTGCTGAGTGGCAGCATGTTGTATACTAGCTATAGTTGCTTTTAGATAATTTGGTGTTGAAGCCTAAGAAGATTCTCCGATATATCCAAGACCTGTCTTTATAAGGGGAGAACGTTGTACCTTGATAATCTCATCTAAGGTTTCAGATCCTTTACCAAATCTAAGATTCAGGGTCTTTACTTTCTCAAGTTCTTTTCTTAGACTTACTACTTCACACTCTAATTTCTCATTGTGTTTCTCCTTATTCGGTTTCAGATCCTTCATTTTTCTGCAGCTCATGTATATTTTACCTTCTTCTTAAGCATATTTGAGTTGATTGTTTTCATCAAGAAAATCATTGTCCTCTTCAGAGCATCCATTGTACATCCTTTTCTTTCTTTGTAATCTTTTTCAAACACTGTAGTGTCTAAGATCTTGTTCACATTATTCCTCACTATCAGATAACCCATCACTATCTTCATGAGTATAGTAACTTTTTCTAGTGCTAGACCGATTCTTATTCCTTCTTTCTACTTCCTTCCCTTTTTTATGTGTTTCTTTATGAGGACACTTAGCAGCATAATGACCAACTCTTCCACAATCAAAACATTTGAAAGGAAGCTTAACTCTTAACCGTCCTGTGCCAAGTTGACGTTTCTTTACAAAATTTACCTCATCTTCTTCTGAGATATATCCTGCTCCTTCTTTTTTTTTAACTTCCTTCCCTTTTGTAGAAGCTATAAATACTACTTCTTTGACTTCAGATGATCCTCCTCTTCTCATTTCATATGCAGTTAGTATGCCATGAAGTTGCACCACAGTAATATTTTGAAGATCCTGCTTTTCTTCAAGAGTAGAAATCTTGACTCAATTTTGGCTGCTACATCTTAAAATTTTCTCAACCAAAGTAGATTCAGTTATTGCTCTCCCATTTCTTTCTGATTTACAGTATCAACAAGCACAAAACAACTTACACTTTCCTCATTAATTCATTTAGATTCTTTAGTATTGAATTCTCAGAGCTGAGTTCAACAACACAATACCTCTTTATATCACCTTTCATAATCAATGATTTCTCCCATTGCCTCAATATCTTGGAAGCCAAGACTTGAAAATTCTATCCAGCTAGAGACTTCCTAAGGAGCATTTCCTCGCCTTTGCATTTGTTTCATAATTCTTTCTTTCCGTCGGATCTGTTGGTACTGCAACCGGATATTGATATCCTTGTTCAACAATTGCCCATACATCTGCTCCCAGAGACTGAAGATAGGATCTCATCCTTGTTTTCCAGAAGATTAAATTGTTTCCGTTAAAGAGCGGAGGCCTGATAGATGTTGTTCCATCTTGATTGCTCATCTTGCTTGATCTTCCTTCTAGCAGCTAAGATTTTTCAGAAGGACCTGCTCTGATTCCAATTGTTGGGAAAAATACTGAGAGGGGGGGTGAATCAATATTTAGGGATGAAAACTTTTTACTTTTATTTCTCTTAAAACCGTATGCTACTTTACTGAATCCAATTTGTATGTCCAGAGATCTTATTATGTCTTTAATTAGGTCATTGCATCATTCATTCACCAGATGTTGAGTAAGCAGTAAGTATGAACAGAAATAACAGAACAAACCATCAAACATAAGCCACACATATGAACACCAGTATTTAAGGTGGAAACCCAATTTGGGAGAAAACCACTGTTGCTGTTATCTCAGTCTTCAATATTCATTATAAAGAAAACATCTTACAATTTTATGCTGGCGCAGACTTATACCAGCACGCAGGCACCCACCTGTAGAAAGGCTACAACCTTCTCTTGTTCTCTAGCCACTACTAGAAGGGAGCTCCAACCCCTTGATTTTAACACCAGCTACTATTGACAGGATACTTTCACTTTCATACAGAAGGCTTCAATCCTCACATCCATCAGATTTCTTCAATTTCTTCATCAGAATTTTGTCAGGTATTCATCATTTCTTTTGCTGATCATCATAGAGTTTCATCATTTCTAGATCATATCCATAGGTGCATAATAGATTCAGATATATCTATTAAGAACAGAGTTTGTCCATGCAGATATTTCTTAGAGAAATTTATTCATTCACCACCCTTATGCATGCACACATTGTACAATAATCGTCTTCTCCTTATATATTTTTTGCCTTTAGTAAAACCATGAGTCAAAACCATCCAAACACTGATGGTATTCCTTCTTTTATTGAAATTTTATTTATCAAATTCGTGGAATTTGATAAATAAACATTATCCACAACCTTTGGTAATTTAAAATATATAATAGAACTTTAATCAATGAGCAATATAAATCAAACTGGGGCCTAGCGCTAACAATCGACCCGATCGAAGGGCTCACGTTCCATCGCGCCGCAACATCCAATCCGACGGATATCGCTTGGGCAACTTGCACGGGCAATAACGCGCGATGGCGTGCCGTACTTGTGTTATTCTTCGCACACCTTCCGAACACAGCCACCGTCTGATGGCATCTTCCCAGATCAACGGTATGTATCAATATCGTTGGGCATCCTGGGTCGAATGATAACGCGCGATGGCGCACAGTGACAAGCAGTTTTCCGTGGGTCCACCTCGCCACGTGTCGAATGATCTATGGAATCGCTCCCAACTCCTCAAATACCACTCACTCCGCATAGGTGGTGCGATGAAAACCATAAACCGCCTTGCCTCATGACGTCATTGATCATTGTTTATATGATCCGGGCTTCATTGCACTTAGGTTCCGCCCATTATACATAAAAGGTTCTTTTATACTCCGACGCAGAGTTACTCCATATGTAATCCTGGTTCTTGAACTAGATACTCTGAGTTTGAAAGCATCGATTCTTTTCGAATCGATGCTTCGACTTATATATCAGTTCTCCTCACGGTACTCGAGATACCCCTCAGATATTCAACCAAATAGTTCCAGTGGTAGAGCATTTGACTGCAAATATCAAACTAAGCCAGTTCTTCATTACAAGAAGGTCTCAACCTGAAATTCGAATCCCACACCATGATTCCTCAACAGGGTTTCACTTTTAACTTCATACGCAGAGACTCATACTATACATAATTACAGAGAACAGTCGCAAGGTATTCCCACACAGAGTTTAACCTTCAAGTGCTACTCCTTTGTCATCTCCTTTGCCTCTATTTTCTCTGTTGCTATTTCAAGTGCTCCTCCTTTGGCATTGGTGGAGATACATCATTCTTACATCTTTAACACATAGGTTGCTTATCATAGGCAACTTATCAGGTAGGTTTCCATCAAGAACAACTTCATCAAGTAGGTTGCCATCAAGGACAACACATTGCATCATATTGCCAACAATACCATGACCTAAATTATTACATGTTAATTGTTTCATGACCTAAGACACTTAAATGAAGACACGACCATGATTATTAATGATTAAATGAATAGGTGGGGGGAGTAGCGCTGACCTAGACAACATCCAATGATCAAATTTTATTTGAAAACTTATTTGAAACTATAAAATTTGACCTAGGACCCTATCAACTAACCTTGCAAGAGTATATTTGATCACTAAAACAGTTAGACACTAACAATATCCAAACAAGAATAAAAATCATTGAATAGGGGATGCAGTGATGGTCTAAAACCTTGGGATGCATAGTAATTTATAGAACCTGTCAAAGTATAAATTTGTATAGTACCCTCTAATGTTTAGATTTTTATAGTATCTGTTGAGATGAATATTGATAAAAAAACAATGAGAGTGATTCCATAGAGACTGTTATCCATACTACTACAGATATTGGAGGGAGATTATGAAAAAAAATGTCTTAAAATGTTACAAAAGTAGGATAGTGATTTGAAGCTTTAAATTTTGCAAATTCTCCTTGAATAGGTGTTTGTTATGAGGATCCCTTTGACATCAATGATGAAACCACCAATAATCCCTCACCTCTTCATTGATGGAAACACTAATCAATTTATCCTTATTGCTCCTTACCTCCCAATTTGACATCAATGACAAGCGTATCAATTTGTAATGAACCTCAACAAAATTCAAAACTTTAGAATTCCATTTGATCACTAGAAATATCATAACACATACCTATATCATGCTAGAAGAAAACACATAACTCTTACTATGGCTTCTACTACTAAATTCTTAGTAAACCATAATGAATACATCTGACTTGTAATTGCTATCTAACATTTTCAATCATGCTAGTCGATTATTCAACTTCTCTGATCCAATGACTGGGTGAGTCATAACACTAGAAATGCATATCATGAAATCTACATACCCTTATGTCCACTACATGATATGTAATGCATGCTACCAGTATTTAACATATACATAATATCAAAGACTCCTCTTTATATGTCACATAATATTGTAATTCTAATTACACATATCCACAAAGTATTGTACAATGATAACATATTCTACCATGCACAATGTATGTAAAATATGACTAAGATCCCTACCATAACACATTAGCTCCTCTAACCTGTAACCAAATATTTACATGCTCCTGGGTTTAATATTTTAATACTTGTCATGAAATCCCTATTTCTCATTTTGTTGTGTCTATTCATGTTTCTCCCCAAGTGTCTATTCATGGTGGTATTTTCTCATGATACATAAGAAATGCAGACCTTCAATGAATATTGTTTTTGATAAATTGGAATCTTTCACGGATTTTTTTATGCATCCAACTCACTAATTAAATACAATTTTTTTTTTTTAATTCACTCCAATATGAAAAGGAAACTTTCATTTTGTCGAGTTCATAGTTGTGGTTTCATTGCACTTTCCTCCACTTTACACTTCGAGAAATGAAATTTGCGCATAATGAAGCTTCAATTATTTTAATATTAAATGACCCCTATAGTAAAAAAATATATACAATTTTGAGATATTAGATCAGTGTGTGCATGTGTCATTGAATATAACTCTTTAGTAGGTTGACTTCCATTCTATCTGATGTTATCATATAAAAATATTTCATTGTGTCAATTGGAGAGGTGTGATGAATGTTTTCATTGTTCACTTTGTAGTTTGAACTCCGCACATTGAAAGCTTCCTCTTCTTCTTCGTACTCCATAGAATGAAATTAACTCAATTAAAAATAAAATATTAAAACATATAATATATTTAAAACTATTAAAATATATAACATGTTTCAAACTTTATAGTAAATTAAACAACAAAGCTTCAACAATGAGAGTAATGAAATGTGTTCCACATTTCGTGTTTTCATTAAATTTTTTATTGAAAATCATTGTGTTAGCATTGTATTCTTGAGATATTTAGCAAAAACTATATATTAACAAGAATTGTATTGAGATTCAAACCCCAATCATCATAGGTACGCTTAAAATTAATACTGCATATTGAACATACATCTGAAATCCAAATCCATTCTTGAGCATTCATTCTCATTGTGATCAATAATAGAAAATTAGATTTGATATAAAATCTCAAAGAATAACATGAAAAAGTTATGTTTAATTAACATTTTTTTCCAACGCCATAGAATTTAGATCTATACAACATATTATGTAAAATATTGTCTCATGATTCTTCCAAAATTTGTGAAATTTTCAACGCTTGATTTACGGTAGTCAATATTCTTTATCACGATGGTTGATTAGATCGATAATGAGAATTTTTTTGACACCTCAACTCAAAAACTCATTCACAATGCCATTTTGAAATGTTCTTTCTTTAACTATGTACCTCTACATTCTGAAAAATAAATCTAATTGTTCTTAATAAATTAAATAAACATAATAAATAATAAGTTATTTGTGAAACAAAGGTATATGGTAAAAGGGAGGAATTTACGAATGTAAGGGCTTATGTAACAAAACTTATATTTGGATATTAAACCATTCTAAATGTTTTTGGTAAAAAGAATAACGGTTGGTGCCTAAACTACCCATCAAAATCCGGATACTTGATCATAAAACTAAATGCAGTCATCCCAATGGAGACTAGGATTAGGTTTCCATGAACCATAATGTGAAAAAAAGGCACCTACATCAAAAAATAATAAATTTAATCTGACAATTATCTTAGGTCATGATAACAAAAACAATAAACCTAAATAATTAATACAAGTAAACAAAAAAATGAATCCCCTCAGATTTAAGGAAATACATAAAATGTCAAAGCATAGGTCGTGATTGTTTCATTGTCAAATGTCTTTGAGATTCATGATTTCTTGAAGAAATATCTGCAACATAGTTTAATCACATCATTCATCAGAGGCACTATAATTTCCAGTTTGACATGTTCATTGAATATATTCTTCTCAATTTTCGTAGCTCCTTCTTCCAATTGCAAAACCAAGACAAACCACTCTTCATTTATAGCAACAAAAGTAAATATCTATTCACCAATTTCTTCTATAGTAAACTCAATTGTATCATAAAAATTAGTTTTCTTTGACTCTTTTAGCTTCTCCAATTCAACCATCAGCATATATTTCTAAATTGATTCAGAATCACATGAAACACATGTAATATTTATATCCTAAACAATATTTACCACCTTGAGAAAGGTATTAGCTCTTTTAATTTTTATACTTTCAAATTCAAAAATGGTATTTTGAAGTGTCCTCATTCTCTTAGACCATCTATCTTTGATCTGATTCATTCGATTAGCATTTGTGATTTCTTATACATATACATATACATATACATATACATATACATATACATATACATATACATATACATATACATATACATATACATATACATATACATATACATATACATATACATATACATATATATATATATATATATATATATATATATATATTCGATAGTAAACCAAGCCTATGACTAAAAGTAATCAAGTCATTTTCAACGAAATTCATTTCTACCTTAATATTTATTTTAACAAAATAAACAAATCATTTACTTCCATGTGCTAAATGTAGTAGATTGAAAGTTTCTTGCCATGCATGTTCATTAATTACCAATATTTGGAAATTATTAGTGATAATATAAGATTTCACCGCATTAAGGAGTTTGACAACTTTATTAGATCTAATATTTGTAGCAAGGGTAGAGATTGTTGATGGTGGTGCTCATATTTCCAGGGTAGTCATTAACAATGGACAAAAATATAGATCATATTCTAGCTCTTTTATTCTCATTTTCAATATCAATTTCTATGCTTCCTATTCAATAATAGACTCTGGAAGTGTGTTATCTATAGATTGACGCAATTTCATCAGCTTCGTGGGTCCATTTATAGACACATCAAGATCTGCTTGTACTCGAAAAAAAAAGCCTTTTTACTATGAACCTTTTCTTTTTAAATTCTCAAATTTTTATTTCTCTTGTTGTAGTTTTCATTTTGCAACGTGACATGGAGGCCATTGAAACTAATGACCTTTTAAAAAATCGTCTCCATAATTTTCTAATTTTCTGCTAAATGAATACTAACCCACTTAGGTAGTATAATGCTATCAACTTCCACATTAATAGCTTGTTCAATACTTACTGTTTTGGGAGGAATTTTGGAATTTTCTAATTTGGCAGTGTGCACTCAATCTAGAGTGAATCTACAAGGAGGTTCTTAGAAATATATTCCACATAATAAATGACCATGTTCCATTATTCCACGTGCGGTATCATTTTCCGTCCTTTAACTCGAGAATGAACTCAGAATAGTATCAAACGTCCATGGTAGATATCTTTGTGTAGGATTTCCGCCTCTTTTATTATATTTTGTTTCTGAACTGACTTGAGATTATTTAGCAATTTTCCTCCATCTCCATTACTAGTTCCTGAATTTTGGTTGGAGTTCTTTGAATCTCCTCACTTTCCTTTGCAACTATTGTAAATAAGTTCTCGTACCTAACAGTTCCTAGCTATGGAGTAAATAGGTCTTTGAGATAAAATCCTTGACACAATTCAACATCTCTTAAGTTAAAATAATCTAAAGACTTTTCAAGCTCAACAAGATGAGCCACATTCTTCAAAATGACTTTTCCAATAGTCAATGGCAAAGAAATAATTTTTTTTTCCCTTTCGCATTGAAATATAACTACCTAGTCATGGTATTTCCTACAGATTTCATCAATGAAATACTTATCTATAACAAATTTTTGAAGCAATAGTTAGTTACCTTTATATTCATAAATTGAAATGACTGAATTATTTTATCTTTCTTAATGCATGCCTTTTCCAAAAATTAAAGCTTTGGATTTGGAATATATTCTATGGGGCTCTTATCTTTTTATCATGTAAATGATTTGCTTTAGAAAGCGATATTTTATTAGATAATAAAATAGAGAAGCTTCTTGCTTCCATAACATGGGAAAGAAAAAATACATCATTTCTTGGTTGGAATTGAATTTAGGTTTACAAGGTAAGTCATGAAATACATGGCTCAAGACGAAGGTTGTTATTAGATACACCTTCACAAATAATCTATTATTCTTAGACAAATTGAATAATTGAAAAGCTAATTCATTGGAAATGAGGTCATCCTAGGTGAAGAGATAATCGTTTTTGTAAGAGTAATAAGTCATATAGAGAATGGATTTGGGGCAATTTTTTTTATTTTCTCTGCCCATCAAGAAAGAGCACATCCAACATAAGTCCCTAAATGATTGTATAAACAAATAAATATGTATAACATAAATATCAAAAGGAAAATTGGAATTTGGTGAAATGAATTTTTTAATATTGTTTGTCCTACCTCCTTGTGACTCTAGAAAACTATTTATTTCTGAAAATTTTAAGCACATATCAAGTGCTAACAACTTGAATATTGTTAGGTCCCTATATTACTAGTATAGTACCTTATTGTTGTTAGTGTAACCCCTTTATTGTTATTATTGTACCCTTGTAACCCCCATTCTGTTATTATTGTGCCCCTAAATTATTATTGTTAGGTCGGCTAGGATTACATTGTGGCCCACTGGGATTACATTATGGCCCCATGGACTCCTATATATAGAAAGGAGGTTTTGTAAATTGAATAATCCAAGAATTGTTCATTCATGTAATGTATTGGAGGTTGCCCCCTCGAAGTGGCTCATTTCTAAGGCGTGAATATCTCTTTTCTTCTCTCTTTGGAGCTGGTTACACAACATTTGGTATCAGAGCTTTGGGATTCTAGGGTTTCGCTGCTCCAAACAGGTCATCGTGGAATTTTCGCTATAAAATTTTTTCTACGAAGCTTCAGAAGCTGAAATTTCTAGGGTGCGAAGCTGAAATCTTGAGGAAGGTTGTCTAAAAATTTCAGATCTTGGTTCACAATATTTGAGGAGATATCATCTGTGGAAGTTAGGTATTTTTTCAGGCTCATAAACAGGTCATCATGGAATTTGCGCTATAAATTTTTTTGTACGAAGGTTCAGAGTCTGAAATTCATATGGTGCGAAGCTGAAAGCCTGAGGAAATTCGTCAAAAAATTTCAGAGCTTGGTTCACAATATTTTTGGAGATATGATCTGTGGAATGTAGTGCTTTTTCAGGCTCCTGAATTGCATCTCAAAGAGGTGATCGTGGGAAAACTTCAATAACTCTCTCTCTGGGCATTGGATTGAAGTGCCGTAAAAAGTGGTCGCAATTAAACAGACTGAAGTTTCTGGGCTATCAATTTCAGAGACAAAGGACAAAACAGTGACACGTGGCAAGTCGTACAAGTTCGCTCTACTAAACCAGTCCAGAATTAGGTCAATGTGGGAGATTGGACACAACTTTGTCTTGGAGAATCCAAATCAGGTCAGACCTGTGGCATTTTAAAGAAGCTTCAGAGATCTACTACAGGGCTGAATTTCAGATATCGAAGATTTTCAACTACATAGATAATTCAATTTCAATATCGAGCTCCTAAAAGCTAGTAAAAGGTGTGTATGTTTTTTCCGAATTGCATAAGTCTTGTTTGAAGAATCAAGTTGAATTGATTCCAAGGGCATCTTGTAGAATAGATATCAATATTGGATTCTAAAATGGGCCCTAAAAAGAATTCAACACCCATCAAGCCTTCAGAAGGCTCTACCATGACTCATGAAGATGAAGAATTGCAACATGATCTATCAAAATTACAAGAACAAGTGCAACAAATTTCACTCTCGCAAAGAGCAGCAAAAAATGAAATGGAAATTTTGAAGAAAGGTGTGGAAGTGAAGATGGATGGTTTGAAGAAAGGCATGGAAGCTAAGATGGATGGCGTGGAAGTAAAGATGGAAGGTTTGAAGAAAGGCGTGGAAGCTAAAATGGATGGTGTGCAAGCTAAGATGGATGGCATGGAAGCTAAGATGAATGGCATGGAAGCTAAGATGGATGGCATGGAAGTGGGAATGGAAGCTAAGATGGATGACATGAAAGACAACATAGAAAACATGAAGAATGATCTAAAATCATACATGGAAGGCTTGATGACAAGCTTAAAACCAGAAATGATTCCTAATGGCGGAAATATAGGAGAAGAACCTCATGATGAGAACAAAATAAATGTTAATCATGATTTCATAAACTCGAATGTTGGTGGAAAGAACCACCATATTCCAAAAATGGATATGAGGAAGTTTGATGGAAAGGATCCTGTAACATGGATACTACAGATGGAGCAATATTTTGATCTCCATAACGTGCAAAACACACAAAAGGTACGCATTGCAACTTTACATTTAGAACAAAATACATTTGTATGGTATAAATGGCTTTGCTCCCGTAAAAAAATTGTCACTTGGTCAATTTTTACGGAGGAAATGATAGCACATTATGAGGATACAAAGAGCAACACCTTCTTTACCCAATTGATAAATCTCAAACAAAAGGGTTTAGTGGGGCAGCACATTGAGGACTTCCAATATGATTTTTCCCTAGTTCTTCAACTCGGTGGGTCTTTTTCTCTGAAACTGGGTTGACCGCTTTAACCCCGACAAAGAAGACTTCAGATGGGCTCCAGTTTGGGTTCGGCTCTACTCTTTAACTTAATAGTACTGGGATTAATTAACCCTAAAAGAGATTGGAAAAAATCTAGGGCAATTCATAAAATTCGCAGAAGAAACAAGAATCAACAAGAATACATCCTATGCCGGGATTTGTGTTTACATGCACATATCCAAAAATCTTCCTGATGAGGTCAACCTTTTCCATGATAATTTTGAATGGATACAAACTTTGGATTATGAACATTTGCCTTTCAGATGCCGTAAATTCCACGTGCATGGGAATATTTTTAGGGATTTCCCCCTTAATCAATGTTCTACCACAAACAAAGACCATTCCACCAAAGATTCAGAGGGCTATACAAAATTCACCGGATGGAGAAGACTCACCAAGAATCTGACCACAACCCAAACTACCAACACCCCCTCAACAAACAAGAACTTTGATGCCTTAGCCAACCTTAATAATGAATCCACTGATATTCCCATCCTCTCAGATCCGCCCATGCAGGAAAAGACATAATCGTAGGCTTCCCCTAAGCCCTTGATATCCATGTAAGCACCCTTACGATACCAATCCTTGCATCCTTCATCTAATAACTCTAGTAAAGGTAAAGGCCCTGCCTCCGAAACACCCACAACAATGGAATAGGAACCAGAGAGTATAGACTACGGAGATCTGGATATCATCGACCTAAAAGATGCATGCAAGCGAAAGGACTATCTCTCAATACCTAATCAACAGATCCAAAAACTGGAGGAAGTCCTCTCTTGAGCTCAAAAAATCCCGACTCTAGGCATCCGAGGAGGAACAATTCTTAACACCAAACACATTCTAAAATAATCCAGGAAAAGAGGAAGAAGAACTAATTTGTAGTGACTTGTCATTCTGGGAGAAGAACTAGTAGAATCTAGAAGATATCCAAAGTTAACAAGGTTCTATTACGTCATATCCCATTGTTCTCAATGAAGATAATCTCAGGGAACATAAGAGGGTTAAATATCCCTTCCAGGCACTGGTTAATAAAGAAAATAATAGTTGAAGAAAACCACACAATTTTCTTTATGCAAGAAACTAAATGCTCCTACATCACTCTGGATACGATCCTTGCTAGACTTTGGAAAGGATGCCACACCCTAGCTGTAGATGCCCGTGTAGCCTCGGGTGGCCTAGTGATCATTTGGAGCCCACAACTGATTTCCATAGAGAACTTACATGCCATCTGCAACTTCATTTAGGCCTATTTCCACCTTCTGGGCACCAAAATTCATGGATATCTCACAAATGTCTACTTACCTTAGGTGGCAAAGGAAAAAATAAACTTGCTGAACACTATTGAGTTTCTCAATCTTCAACGCACACATATTCTTTGGGGGTTGGGGGAAGACTTCAATATGATAACGAACGTTCAAGAAAAAAAAGTAGGAAGACCTTGGCTTGACACCGGCAACTCCAGATTCAAGGACTTCATTCAGGATAATCAGTTAATTGACCTCCACACCTCAAATGGAGTCTTCACCTAGAACAACCGACAATGGGGCTCACACCAAATTTCTTCCTTCCTTGATCGATTTCTTCTCACCAAAAAATCCATTCATCTGGGAGGCGAGCTAGTTGCAACCATCTTACCCGTCTCCAGATTGGACCATTGGCCTATTCATCTTCAATGGGTCAGACCATGCCTGGAAACTCATAAGCCTTTTTTATTTGAGCAATTTTAGCTCACGCATCTAGGCTTCAAATATCTTATCTCGTATTGGTGGTCCTCTCTTATACCTCCAGAGGGGTCAAGAATGTTCCAGTTCTAGCATAAGCTCAAAATTCTCAAAGGTAAACTAAAAATATGGAATCAAACATCCTTTGGAAACATCTTCAACAATGAAAAATAAATTGAGAAGCAAATGTAAGAGCTCCAACAAAAAATCATTTTAGAAGGAAGAACAAAAAATTATGATATCCTGGAAGCCATTCTAACAGCCCAAATGGAAAACATAATACATAAGGAAGAATTTTTATGGAAAAAAAAATACAGGATACCATGGCTTGAGGAGGGAGAGAGGAACACTATATTCTTCCACCGCACGACCATTCAGCACAGGATGAACAACAAAATTTATGTCCTCAAGAAAAGAAATGGTGAACGCCTGGAGAAGCACGAGGATATAGAAGAATAATTGTTGGATTACTTCAAATACATCCTCAAATATCCCAACAATAAATGACATGCAGCCATCGAGAATATAACCCAACATATCCCAAAGTTAGTCAATGAAGAGCACAACTAGATGCTGCTTAAACCCACCACCATGTAAGAAATAGAACAAGTGGTGTTCTAGCTTAAGGAGGGTAAAGCACCTAGGATGGATGATTTCACAACCAACTTCTTCCACTACTTATGGGATGTCATAAAGCAGGAATTTTGGGACCTTGTTGAAGATTCACACAACTCCCATTGGGTCCTACCAGCACTCAGTGCAACCTTCCTCACTCTCATTCCCAAGGAGGATCAAGCTGCATCTCTAGGTAAGTACAAACCTATATCCCTTTGTAATGTAATTTACAAAATCATCTCCACGGTTATTTCTAACAGAATGAAGCCAATTCTCCCCCTGCTTATATCACCAGAACAAATGAGATATGTTGAATTCAGACATATTCTTGATGACGTTATCCTCACCCATGAAGTCATCCATTATCTAAACTATCTTAAAATGTTCGAAATGCTCCTCAAGATAGACCTTTCCAAAGATTTTGACAAGCTCAGCTAGAACTACATCAAACAACTTCTATTAGCATTTGGATTCGGCCACACTTGGTTATGATGGATCATGAGCATCCTCACCTCTCCATTCTTCTCAATCCTTGTCAATGGGCTCCCTTTGGCCACATTTACCCCTTCCAGAGGCATTCGACAAGGATATCCACTTTCCCCTTTTCTCTTTTTGTTAATGGCGGAAGGCCTAGGTCGTCTGATTGAGCATTATATCAAAATCCAAGCTCTTATAGGCCTTCCACTTCACAACCAGCCTCCCATCACTCACCAACAGTTTGTGGATGATAAAATGATCTTGGGATATCCCTTGGTGCAGGAAGCCATAACTCTTAGATCCCTCCTTGACTATTTTTCTGAAGCCTCTGGAACCACTGTCAATTTTGAAAAATCCCAAATATTATTCTTCAACATGCCCATCATTACTGAACCTAATATCTCCAGGGTCCTTGGCTTCACTATTGCCACGCTCCCTTCCAAATATCTAGGCCCTCCTCTCACGGATTCTACCATCAAGCACACCTCCTAGAAAAATATGTTGGACAAGATGGAAGCCAAACTAATCTGGAACTTTCACATACTCAAAATCACGAGGCGCCTATTCCTAATCAAATATATCTTATAATTTATTCCCTTATATCTCTTTTATGCTCTTTCTACTCTTAATTGGGTCCTCAAATCCATTCGCAATCTTCAAAGATCCTTTCTCTGGGGTGGTAACAAGGACAATTGAAAATGCACACTAGTTAAATGGAAGGAGGTCTGCATTCCAAAATACCAAGGTGGCCTCAGAATGAGATATGCAGAGCACAACAACATTATCATCGGTGCTCATATTTGGTGGAAGTGGGTTTCCAGCGCTCACACGCCCTGGGCTCAATTATGGGCTACCAAATATGCTACAAACTGGCCCCGAGAGGAATTAATTAGATTCAATCAAGAGCATGGAGGATCCTTGATTTGGAAGGTTTATAGTCAACATAAACACCTCATCCAAGCTCATAGCTTTTGGGAAATTCGATGAGGAGTGCAAGCCAGATTCTACGAATATTCATGGTAGAAGTTTCCAAGCCTCTCCTCTCTCTTCCATCACCCCCTCTGGATCACTACTTTGCAGGTGAGAGAGCAGAACAATGTTAAGAACTTCTGGGCTCAAGAGGTAACTCAAGGATTTTCGAATTGGCTTCTGACAGACTACTAGAAGCAAAAATGGCACAGTGAACAAAACCTTGATATCTGGACTAAATTAAAAAGGTAGAAAAGTAGAATCAAGGAGGGACTAGATATTCGTCATTGGGGCCACACTCCTAGTGGTAACTTCTCCACCAAGGAGGCATACCACCTGCTTCAACCTCTGGATCCTGGTCATTAGAAAAATTTATGGATGAAGAAATGGAAAGCCAAACTCTGGCCCAAAGTCGCTACTTTCCTTTGGCTGCTCAGCAAAATATGTATCCTTACATGGGACAACCTCTTGAAACGTGGCTTTTTGGGACCTTCTAGATGCCTACTCTGTCAGAATGGTACCAAATCAATTGATCATCTTCTGGACCTATGCCCCCTATCCAACACCTTCTAGGAAATAATTGAAATTTTATGCAGAATAACCAACAGAGCTCGGGGCAACATCATCCAAACACTCAATCATTGGAAAGAGGATCCTTTCTCATGAAACCTCCTCAATCTCCTCTGGAAGCTTATTCCTATCCTCCTAACATGGAATCTCCTGAAGGAAGGAAAAAATAGAATATTAAAGGACACTTTGGCTCCTTAGGAAATTATATGGAACAGATCTTGCAGCTACCTGAAGGAAACTCTTGCCCTCACACATTTGGAAAATTATGACTTACCGATAACCATTGTGGAATGCCTCATTTGGAACAATTGGAGCATGGGTCTCGCATGGGTCTCGCCCACCCCAATGATATCTCCTCTCATCTAAACAGTCCCTCCATCTCTCTAGAAGCTTGGTCACCTCCCCCTAATGGTTTCTTCAAACTCAACTTTGACAGATCCTCTGAAGGAAATCTAGGGGAAGCGGGCTTTGGAGGAATCTTCAGAGACTCTAAAGGTAATCCTTTTCACATCTTCTATGGCTCCATAGGATGAGATAGCAACAACTCAGCGGAGTTGAAGAGCCTCATCCAAGGCATATCCATCACTACTGAGCTCAATATCTTCCCACTGGAATCTAAAGGGGCCTCGCAGATCATCATTCAAGCAGCCACTTGCCTCCTATTCAGACCATCATTTGCAAAAGTTACCAACAGTTGGAGATTGGAAGCTCGCTTCAAGCATTTGGAACATTGGCTGCAACATCACAAAGCCATTACTCTCCTCCACGTGCGTAGAAAAGAAAACTCTGTAGATAACTTCCTGGCTAGAAAACGTGTTGAATACAACTATATGCTCTACACCTCTAAATTCCAGTCTGTCATGGATGAGTCTGTTAGGCGGATAAATCATTCTTGCGGACAAGATAGATCTCCCTAGTATCCTACATATAACTAGAAACAAACAGACAAATGTAAACTACATTCTCTAGATTATATTTGAATTAGAATTATCTATAATGAAGGATTTAGGACTTACCTGTAGTCCAACGCTGATCGTAGTCTTCTTTCCTGTTGCTTTGAATAAGTTTCCTTCCGGGATCTGCAATCAACAACATGAAAGAATCAGAAGCACCTGCATAATATAGACTAATTCATAAACCATAAATCTATCTTTATGATCAAGGAATTCAAGAAATAAGCCATTTAAATAAACAACTCATTGAGAAAACAAGATCCAATTGTATTATCTTTAATGAAAAAAGGAGCCTTACAACCGTGTTTGCCTTGATGTCGTACAGGTCCTTATGGGGTCCGGAACAAGCGTTTCCTCTACTTTGACAAGCCTTTGCACTCTCTCGACTAACATACACATGAGTGTGCAGTAATTCCCATATGACAATCAGTTAAGAGAATATGATTTTCTCCAACATTTCTCCTCAAAAGCTCTCAAAGCCTAACTCCCCTTGAGGCTGAACTATGGCCTCAATTTATAGCAAAAGAGAAGAGGTTGCAACTCCAACTAAGAGGGGATAGAATCCTCTTTCAAAGGGATTAAGTTCCACATACCAAGGGTGTTGGGAAAAATAGTGAGAGGGGGGGGGGGGTGATCGAGTATTTAGAAATTTTGTTGAAAACTTTTTACTTTTTCTTTGAGAAGATTTCCATACGCGGTTTTTATGAACTGAACTAGCGTATGCACGTGGAAATATAGAATGAAACTAGCGTATACTGATTTATCTTTCAGATTTAGAGAATCGGTCTTTTAAGCAGATTTATCAGTTATGAATAAGGATAGATAATATGAAGCTATGAGCAGCAAACAATAGTATAAAGCATCACACACATGAACACCAATATTTAAGGTGGAAACCCAAATCGGGAGAAAACCACCGCTGCTGTCATTTCTTTCTTCAATATTTATTATATATAAAACCTTTTACAACATTGTACTGATGCAGACTTATACCAGTATGCAGGCTTCTACCTGCAGAAGGCTGCAACCTTCTCTCGTTTTCCAGCTACAACTGGAAGGGAGCTCCAAACCCCTGATCTCGTTTACCAGCCTCTCCTAGAAGGGAGATTCGACCCCCTGATTTCAACACCAGCTTCTACTCGCTGAAAGCTTCTACTTCCATACTGAAGGCTTCAACCCTCAGATCCACTGCAGACCACATTTCATCAATTTTCATACTGGATCAAAACAGCTTCAACACAACCCCTTAACATTAACAACCATACTTTACCCAAAACTTCAATCAGAACAGTAAGACCACTATAACCAGAACATCAGAAATAACCCAGACTTCAAAAAAAAATATGCAGATACAAACTCAACTCTGAACATTCATCAATTCAAATAGCATACGCTACTTCTCTTTACTGAAGCCGCATGTATACGCGCTTTCCTTCTCACCAACCTGCGTATGCCTTTGTGCATGAAATGTATACGCCAATTCTCTTCACCGAAGCTGCGTGTATACGCGCTTTTCTTCGTATCAACCTGCGTATACTTCTGAGAATACTGATTTTTCAGAATGTGATCAATCTTAGATTCAGATCTGAGGCTTTCAGTCAGACACCTTCTTAGCAATGCAGAACCTTAGATAGTTACTCAGGTTTAACCATGTTTTCTAACTCATCCTTCATCATGTTTTCTCAATCAGTGATTAGGTTTGTGTATTATCAAATCAGCAGCATACTCCATATTCAATCAACCCAGAACTTCAATTAGACTTCATTGACCAACAACAGAGAGAAAACAGACATCACAAAAGTAATATCTATAAATAAACTTCAGAAACCCTAACTTCCATATGCGCATTTTATTAAGCGAACCCACGTATATACGCGCTTTTACGGAGACAAAATAGCATATTGATCTGTAAAAGATAAACTTGCAGAACATGCCAGATCTATAAACTTACCCAGATTTCTTCAATTTCTTCATCAGAATTGCACCATGTCTTCATCATTTCTTTTGCAGATCATTCTAGAGATTCATCATTTCTAGATCTAGAGATCTTGAACCTTCATCATATCCATAGGTGCATCATAGATTCAGATCTATCAATTAAGAACAGAGTTCAACCATGCAGATATCTCTTAAAGAGATTTATTTATTAACAACCCTTTCACATGCACACCTTGCACTATGATCCTCTTCTCCTTATATAGTTTTAGCCTTTATCAATACCATGAGCCAAAACCACACAACTTCCGATGGTATTCTCGACGGAATCAAATAAACCATACATCGCTCAATACTGTGTGCCAAAAACATGGTAATGCCCCTTGGTATTATAAATTTGGAGCGCAAAAGGGCATACACGACTTGGGATGTACTTATCCGCGTGCATACGTGACTTGGCCTTTACAAACTCGCGTATACATTGTGACATATTATATTTATCATTTCTCCAGCACTTACTGGAATTATTTTCTCTATCACATCTGAACTGAACTTTAGATACATCATTCTTACATCTTTAACACATAGGTTGCTATCCAAAGACAACTTCATCAAGTAGGTTGCCATCAAGGACAACACATTGCATCATATTGCCAACAATATCCCCCTTTGGACTTGATCGCAACCATGATGGTGTTTGATCACCACAACAGATAGATACATTGAATATAACCATTATTCAAACACCATTATACTCTCCCCCTTTGAAATCAAGGGCAAAGGGCGGATCAAAACCAAAACAAGGTTTTTCTTCTCTTGTAGAAAGAAGAGCTCTGTAGATCTTATGTGCACTGAAGTGACCACGCTCCCCCTGAGTTCACGCTGAATCTTCAAACATATTTTTCAATGAAGTACATGACTCTATGACCTTTCCTATCACTAAGGACTCATACTTACATCAATGATCCAACCAAGTGGATTTACATATGTGACTCAAGTACCCAACCAAGTGGGTTTACACATTTTGACTCAACTACCCAACCAAGTGGGTTTACAAATTTGAACAAGTCCTTACATGACTGAATATTTCAATTTTACATCATAGGTCTCAACATGTCCTTTTTCATCAATTACAGAAATGACTTATACAATCAAGATCAAATATTCTCAAGCATGAGATCAGACTACAACAAATAATTAGAATGCCAACAATGCATCCTTTCCACATGACCAATGCTCCCCCTTAGCCTGTGCATCCTGAACACTTTCAACAGCAAATTATCAAGGCATCTTCATCAGAATTATTAGAGAATGAAATAGAAATATGAGAGCTGGAACATCACTAGAGATACCCAATAGCACTGCAGCTGTGCTAAAGAATGCTGACCCAGAAAAATTTTGTTAGCAAACACCCATACGCAGTTTTCTGTCTATAAAATTGTGTATATTCGTGACTGTCCTTCAGGAAATCTGCGTATCCAATTTAATATTCTAAATTTAAGAAGATCTGATCTTCTGAGAGGAAGAGACAACTCCCAGCTTCTGTCTGAGATATTCGAACGCTTCCCTGGGTAAAGGTTTGGTAAATATATCAGTAACTTGTTCTTTGGAGGGAACATACTCCAACTTCACCTTTTTTTCAAGCACTTGTTCACGTAAGAAGTGATACTTGATGGGAATGTGCTTGGTCTTGGAATGCAAAACAGGATTCTTTGAGATAATGATGGCACTTGTATTATCACACATAATGGAGATAGGAGGTGAACATTTTATTTGAATGTCTTGTAAGGTTTGCGTCATCCAAAGAAGTTGAGTGCAACATGATGCGGCATCCACATATTCTTCTTTTGCTATAGATAACGCAATAGAGCTTTGCTTCTTGTTGAACCAAGATACTAACCGGGGCACCATATAGAATGCACCACCACTAGTGCTTTTCCGATCATCAACATTTCCGACCCAATCTGCATCAGTGTAAGCATGAAGAGTGAGATCAGCATTCTTTGGATACCATAGTCCAAAGTCTTGAGTGCCTTGTAGATATTTGAATATTTTTTTTACATCCTGAAGGTGAGACTCTTTTGGATTAGCTTGGAATCGTCCAACAATCCCAACTGCATGCATAATTTCTGTGAAACATTTTAGAGTTTTTGGAAGTAAATGCTTTATCAAAAATAATGATGAAAAGCTTGGCAAGTTTGAACCTAGATCAGATGAAGGAATTCTTCTTGGTTACTCATCGACAAGCAGGGCATAGAAATGTTACAATAAAAGGCTTCTAAAGATTTTTGAATGTATTGATGTTGTTATTGATGAGTCTCATGAAGTCCCTAAAGAAGAAAGACAAACAACAGAAGAAGATGATGGTGAATTTTGTCCTTCTACATCAAATAGAAATGATATAGACAGTGGATCCAATGAAGAACCTGAAGATGATTTATCTGGAAAGGCTCCATCCAGATATGTTCAAAAGAATCATCCTAAATCTCAAATTTTGGGAGACAAGGAATCAGGTGTACACACAAGTAGGACTCTTGTGGGATCTCCTAGCTATTTGGCATTTCTATCCATAATTGAACCACACAATGTCAATCAAGCTAGAAAAGATGAATGTTGGATTCAGGCCATGAATGAAGAACTTGATCAAATTGAAAAGAACCACACTTGGGAATTGGTACCAAGACCACATGATAAAAATGTCATTGGAACCAAATGGATATTCAAGAACAAGCTAAATGAGAATGGGAACGTTATACGAAACAAAGCTAGACTAGTTTGCAAAGGGTATACTCAGCAAGAAGGTATAGACTTTGAAGAAACTTTTGCTCCTGTAGCTAGACTTGAAGCCATAAGAATGTTTCTTGCTTTTTCAAGTTATCAACAACTCAAAGTTTATCAAATGGATGTCAAATCTGCTTTCCTCAATGGTGATCTAGAAGAAGAAGTTTATATAGAACAACCAGAAGGATTCATTTTGGGAAATGATGAAAATATTGTTTGTAGATTTAAAAAGGCTTTATATGGTCTCAAACAAGCTCCAAGGGCATGGTATTATCATCTTGACAAATATCTTCATCAACAAGGATTTTCAAAGGGGTCTGTTGATAGTAACTTATACACAAAAATTGAAAATGATAAACTATTGACTGTGCTTGTATATGTTGATGATATCATTTTTGGAAGTAATGAAGAATCTATGAGTCAAAAATTTGTTTCTGTCATGCAGCAAGAATTTGAAATGTCTTTACTTAGGGAACTAACATTCTTTCTTGGCTTACAAGTGCATCAAACTATAGAAGGTATATTCTTATCTCAAGCAAAATACCTTAAGCAAATTCTGAAGAAGTATGGGATGGAAGAGTGCAAACCTGTAAGTACACCAATGGTAACCGAATGTAATCTCAGTTCTCATGATGATTCTCCCATGGTGAATCAACCATAATACAGATCTATGATAGGAAGTCTTCTGTATCTCACTGGGACTAGACCAGATATTATGCATGCAGTTGGTATTTTTGGATGATTCCAAGCCAATCCAAAGGATTCTCATCTTCAGGCTTTCAAAAGAATATTCAAATATCTACAAGGAACTCAAGACTTTGGACTATGGTATCCAAATAATGCTGATTTTACTTTTCATGCTTACACTGATGCAGATTGGGCTGGAAATGTTGATTATCGGAAAAGCACAAGTGGTGGTGCATTCTATATGGGGCCCCAGTTGGTATCTTGGTTCAGCAAGAAGCAAAGCTCTATTGCCTTATCTACAGCAGAAGCAGAATATGTGGCTACCGCATCATGTTGCACTCAACTTCTCTGGATGATGCAAACCTTACAAGACATTCAAATCAAATGTTCACCTCCTATCTCCATTATGTGTGATAATAAAAGTGCCAGCAGTATTTCAAAGAATCCTGTTATGCATTCCAAGACCAAGCACATTCCCATCAAGTATCACTTCTTACGTGAACAAGTGCTTGAACAAAAGGTGAAGTTGGAATATGTTCCCTCCAAAGAACAAGTTGCTGATCTATTTACCAAACCTCTGCCCAGGGAAGCATTCGAATATCTCAGACAGAAGCTGGGAATGGTCTCTGCCTCTCAGAAGATCAGATCTGCTTAATTTCAGAAGATTAAATTGGATACGCGAGTTTCCTGAAAGACAGTCGCGTATATACGCGAGTTCATACAGAGAAAACCGCGTATAGGTGGTTGCTGACAAAGTTTCTGGGTCAGCATTTTTCAGCACAAGCTATGGTGCTGTTTGGTATCTCTAATGCTGTATGGCTTCTCTGGTGATGTTTCAGCTCTTATATTTCTGATTCATTCTCTGATATTGGGTGAAGATGCCTTGATGATTGGTTGTTGAAAGTGTTTTGGTCATATGGAAAGGGTGCACAGGTTCAGGGGGAGCATTAGCCTGCCTGAGAATAATGCATTGTTTGCATTATGATGGTTCTAAAACTTGATCTCTTTCTTGAGGTGTTTTTGGTTTTGGTTGTGAAAATTCATACTTGTAATTTAATGAAAAGGTCATGTTGAGACCCATGATTTAAATTGTAATATTCAGTCATGTAAGGACTTGTTCAAATATGTAAATCCACTTGCTTGGATCTTTGACGTAAGTATGAGTCTTGGTGATAAGAAGGTCATAGAATCATGTACTTCATTTAAAAATATGTTTGAAGATTCAGCATGATCTCAGGGGGAGCATGGTAACTTCAGTGCACATCAGATCTGCAGAGCTCTTATGTCTACATGAAGGGAAAAACATTGTGTTGGTTTTGATCCGCCCTTTTCCCTTGATGTCAAAGGGGGAGAGTGACATGGTGTTTGAATATCATTAATAATGGTTGTGCTTATTGTATCTATCTGTTATGGTGATCAAACACCATCATGGTTGCCATCAAGTCCAAAGGGGGAGATTGTTGGCAATATGATGCAGAGTGTTGTACTTGATGGCAACCCACTTGATGAAGATGATGGCAACCTTCTTGACAAAGTTGTTCTCGACTTGATGAACTTGTTAAATGATGTAAATCTAATGATGGAAGGAATGTCAGTATGTTCCAGAACATGATGAAAAGAGTATGTCTCAAGGCATACACGGATTTGTCTAGACGAAGTAGCATATGCACGCGGGAAATAACGTGCCAAGTCGCGTATGGGAAAAAGCACTCTAAATTTATGGTATTGACCCATTGTATTGAATGATGGTTCGCCTATGTGATCCCATCCAGGAATACCATTGGAAGTTATGTGGTTTTGACTCATGGTATTGATGAAGGGTAACCTTATATAAGGAGAAGAAAATCATTGTGCAAAGTGTGTGCATGTGTCTGGGCTTTGATGAAGACTTCTCTCTGAAGTATATCTGTATGGTTGAATCCTATTCCTAATTTATAGATCTGAATCTATAATGCACCTATGAACATGATGAAGGCTCAAGATCTCTAGATCTAGAAATGATGAATGTCAAGAATGATCTGAAAAGAAGTGAAGAAGACTTGGCGCAATCCTGTTGAAGAGATTGAAGAAATCTGGCTAAGTTTATAGATCTAGTATGTACTGCAAAGTTTATCTTTTATAGATCTATACGCAGGTTCGTTTCATGAAAATCACGTGTATACGCGGGTCTGTGGAAAGAAAAGCGCGTATGCGCAGTTAGGGTTTTTCCCTGGAAAATGCACTGGAGTATACGCGGGTTCATCTTTTGGAAAGCGCGTATATACATCGGTCTGATTCAATAAAAGCGCGTATTACTTCTGATCTAATGGTTGCTGAAGGTTGAATGTGTTTCTGCATATCTATTCTGAAGTCTGGGTTATATCTGATATTCTGGTTACAGTGGTCTCACTGTTCTGTTTGAAGCAATGAGCAAGGTATGATTGTTGATAAGTGAAGGGTTGTGTTGAAGCTGTTTGATCCAGTTTGAAAATTGATGAAACGTGGTCTACAGTGGTGCTGAGGGACGAAGCCTTCAGTCAGGGGGTTGTAGCTCCCTTCCAGGAAAGGCTGGTAAACGAGTTCAGGGGGTCGTAGCTCCCTTCCAGGAGAGGCTGGTAAACGAGAGAAGGTTGTAGCCTTCTGCAGGTGGGTGCCTACATGCTGGTTTGAGTCTGCACCAGTACATGATTGTAAGAAGTTTTCTTAATAATAAATTTTGAAGGCTGAAACAACGGCGGCGGTGGTTTTCTCCCGAATTGGGTTTCCACCTAAAAATCCTGGTGTTCATGTGTGTTGCATATGTGTGATGATTATTCTGTTCTGTCTGCACCTGTTTACTGTTTCTGAAATATCTGATGAATGAATAATGCAATGATCTGAGTTAAGATTCAAACACATAATTAGATCTCTGGACATACGCGAGTTCTGTAAAGGATATCCGCATATATACGCTAGTTTCCTTCAGTAAAGTAGTTTATGGGTTTTTAGAAAGAAAAAAAAATAAAAGTTTGATTGTCTGCATTAAATACTGATTCACCCCCCCCCCCCCCCCCTCAGTATTTTTCCCAACAATTGGTTTCAGAGCAGGTCCTTTGGAAAAAGCTTAGCCGCTAGAAGGAAGAATGTGAACAAGATCTTAGACTTCTCATGGATTTTCAATCTAAAGAAGAAAATGATACTTTTGTGGATGCTCTAGAGGACAATGATTTCCTTGAAGAGAAAAATCAACTCAAAATACGCTTAGAACAAAGAAGAATTCTCTTAGAAGAATATAAAATTCTCTTAGAAGAAAGGAAAATAACCATCGAGACTCTGGAAAAGCAGGTTGAAGAGGCAAAGAAACACAATGAGAAATTAGAATGTGAAGTGGTAAGTGCAAGAAAAGAATTTGAGAAATCAAAGACTCTGAATTTCAGATTTGCTAAAGGATTTGAAACCTTAGATGAGATTATCAAGGTACAAGGTTCTCCTCTTATAAAGACAGGTCTTGGATATATTGGAGAATCATCTCAAGCTTTAGTACCAAATTATCTAAAAGCAGCTATAGCTGGTTTACAAAATTCTGCCACTCAGCAAGGGAATAAAGAATCTTTACAAGTAAAGCATGATCATCTTAATGCAAGGAAAGCTAACAGGAATATCTTTCAAAGAAGCCCCAATCAACAGGTAAATTCAATTAGAAGATTTCATGATCGCAGAAATTTATTCTTCAATGGACAATGTTTTTCTTGTCATAATTTTGGCCATAAAGCTGCTCAATGTGTTGCATATAAAACCATCATGACAAGAGAAGCAAGAAAGAAAAGGGTTGATATTGAAACAAAGAAGAATACCTATAACAACTTTTCTCCTCTTCTAATTGAAGTTGAATGCGCTTATTTCAATAACTATGAGCATGAATAATATGAATGCAGGAGAAAAGTTCAGCCAAAAGAGCATCTTCCTTCAAAATCCAAAATATGGAAAAAGAAGGAATCACAGGTTGAAAATTGTGGCATAGCGTTATTTGCGGAAGGTGAAGAAAATCAATGGTACATTGATAGTGGATGCTCGAGACACATGACAGGTGATAAACAAAAACTTCGTGCATATAGTGCTCTAGAAAAGGAAAAGAAAGTTACTTTTGGAAATGATACTCCTACTGTAATTAAAGGAAAAGGGTCTGTCTTTCTAAAAGAAAAGGTGAAGGCTAATGATGTCATGTATGTGGATGGATTAAGGCATAATTTTTTAAGTGTAAGTCAAATGTGTGATCAAGGAACTGAAGTTGTCTTTAGTTCAAAAGAATGTGTTGGTTCGTGATCTTGATACAGGTAAAACAATTATAAAATGAAAAAGAACTCCAAGCAACCTGTATGTATTGAAGAATTGCAAAGAACAATGTTACTTGAGTAAATCTTCAGAAAACTAGCTATGGCATAGAAGGTTGGGGCATCTAAGCTTCTCTCAAATCAACAAATCAAGCAAACTTAATGCTGTTCGTGGTCTTCCCAATATTTCTCTACCTGAAAGTATCATATGCAAATCCTGTCAATTCGGTAAGAAAACCAGAGTGCAATTCAATGCCAAGGAAGGATCGTCAAGTAAGCCTCTTGAACTCATTCATACTGACATATGTGGAACTATGAGGAAAAAGTCACCACGTGGTGAAGAATACTATATCTTATTCATTGATGATTTTTCTAGAATGTGTTGGATTGGGTTGATCAAACACAAAGATGAAGAATTTGAAAAATTTCAGATTTTCAGAGCGCTGGTTGAAAATGAATTAGATCTAAAAATCAAGTGTCTTAGATCTGATCGAGGAGGAGAATATACATCAAATGAATTCTTCGAATTTTGTGAACAACATGGCATAAAAAGACATTTTTCTGTAGCAGGCACTCCACAAAAAAATGGCATAGCAGAAAGAATGATTAGAACAATTCAACAAATGGCTAGAGTTATGCTTGATGATTCCGGAACACCTGATATTTTTTGGGGAGAAGCAGCTCACACAGCAGCAAATATTCTTAACAAGGCACATGTTCGAGTAAATAGTGACAAAAATCCATATGAACTCTGGTATGGTAATTCTCCCTCTGTGAAACATTTTAGAGTTTTTGGAAGTAAATGCTTTATCCAAAATAATGATGAAAAGCTTGGCAAGTTTGAACCTAGATCAGATGAAGGAATTCTTCTTGGTTACTCATCTACAAGCAGGGCATACAAATGTTACAATAAAATGCTTCGAAAGATTGTTGAATGTATTGATGTTGTTATTGATGAGTCTCATGCAGTCCCTAAAGAAGAAAGACAAACAACAGAAGAAGATGATGGTGAATTTTGTCCTTCTACATCAAATAGAAATGATATAGACAATGGATCCAATGAAGAACCTGAAGATGATTTATCTGGAAAGGCTCCATCCAGATATGTTCAAAAGAATCATCCTGAATCTCAAATTTTGGGAGACAAGGAATCAGGTGTACAAAAAAGGAGGACTCTTGTGGGATCTCCTAGCTATCTGGCATTTCTATCCATGATTGAACCACACAATGTCAATCAAGCTAGCAAAGATGAATGTTGGATTCAGGCCATGAATGAAGAACTTGATCAAATTGAAAAGAACCACACTTGGGAATTGGTACCAAGACCACATGATAAAAATTTCATTGGAACCAAATGGATATTCAAGAACAAGCTAAATGAGAATGGGGACGTTATAAGAAACAAAGCTAGACTGGTTTGCAAAGGGTATACTCAACAAGAAGGTATAGACTTTGAAGAAACTTTTGCTCCTGTAGCTAGAATTGAAGCCATAAGAATGTTTCTTTCTTCTTCAAGTTTTCAACAAATCAAAGTTTATCAAATGGATGTCAAATCTGCTTTCCTCAATGGTGATCTAGAAGAAGAAGTTTATATAGAACAACCAGAAGGATTCATTTTGGGAAATGATGAAAATCTTGTTTGTAGACTTAAAAAGGATCTATATGGTCTCAAACAAGCTCCAAGGGCATGGTATTATCGTCTTGACCAATATCTTCATCAACAAGGATTTTCAAAAGGGTCTGCTGATAGTAACTTATACACAAAAATTGAAAATGATAAACTATTGATTGTGGTTGTATATGTTGATGATATCATTTTTGGAAGTAATGAAGAATCTATGAGTCAGAAATTTGCTTCTGTCATGCAGCAATAATTTGAAATGTCTTTACTTGGGGAACTAACATTCTTTCTTGGCTTGCAAGTGCATCAAACTGCAGATGGTATATTCCTATCACAAGCAAAATATCTTAAGCAAATTCTGAAGAAGTATGGCATGGAAGAATGCAAACCTGTAAGTACACCAATGATAACCGGATGCAATCTCAGTTCTCATGATGATTCTCCCCCAGTGAATCAACCAGAATACAGATCAATGATAGGAAGTCTACTTTATCTCACTGGGACTAGACCAGACATTATGCATGAATTTGGGATTGTTGGACGATTCCAAGCTAATCCAAAAGAGTCTCACCTTCAGGCTGTCAAAAGAATATTCAAATATCTACAAGGAACTCAAGACTCTGGTCTATGGTATCCAAAGAATGCTGATCTTACTCTTCATGCTTACACTGATGCAGATTGGGCTGGAAGTGTTGATGATCGGAAAAGCACTAGTGGTGGTGCATTCTATATGGGACCCCGGTTAGTATCTTGGTTCAGCAAGAAGAAAAATTCTATTGCCTTATCTACATCAGAAGCAGAATATGTGGCTGCCGCATCTTGTTGCACTCAACTCCTTTGGATGATGCAAACCTTACAAGATTTTCAAATCAAGTGTACACCTCCTGTCCCCATTATGTGCGACAATACAAGTGCCATCAGTATTTCAAAGAATCCTATTATGCATTCAAAGACCAAGCACATTCCCATCAAGTATCACTTCTTACGTGAACAAGTGCTTGAACAAAAGGTGAAGTTGGAATATGTTCCCTCCAAAGAACAAGTTGCTGATATATTTACCAAACCTCTGCCCAGGGAAGCATTCGAATATCTCAGACAGAAGATGGGAATGGTCTCTGCCTCTCAGAAGATCAGATCTGCTTAATTTCATAAGATTAAATTGGATACACGAGTTTCCTGAAAGACAGTCGCATATATACGCGAGTTCATACAGAGAAAATCGCGTATAGGTGGTTGCTAACAAAGTTTCTGGGTCAGCATTCTTCAGCACAAGCTATGGTGTTGTTTGGTATCTCTAATGTTGTATTGCTTCTGTGGTGATGTTTCAGCTCTTATATTTCTGATTCATTCTCTGATATTGGGTGAAGATGCCTTGATGATTGGTTGTTGAAAGTGTTTTGGTCATATGGAAAGGGTGCACAGGTTCAGGGGGAGCATTAGCCTGCCTGAGAATAATGCATTGTTGGCATTATGATAGTTTTGAAACTTGATCTCTTTCTTGAGGTATTTTTGGTTTTTGTTGTGAAAAGTCATACTTGTAATTTAATGAAAAGGTCATGTTGAGACCCATGATGTAAATTGTAATATTCAGTCATGTAAGGACTTGTTCAAATATGTAAATCCACTTGGTTGGATCTTTGACGTAAGTATGAGTCTTGGTGATAAGAAGGTCATAGAATCATGTACTTCATTGAAAAATATGTTTGAAGATTCAGCATGATCTCAGGGGGAGCATGGTAACTTCAGTGCACATCAGATCTGTAGAGCTCTTATGTCTACATGAAGGGAAAAACCTTGTGTTGGTTTTGATCCGCCCTTTGCCCTTGATGTCAAAGGGGGAGAGTGAAATGGTGTTTGAATATCATGAATAATGGTTGTGCTTATTGTATCTATCTGTTATGGTGATCAAACATCATCATGGTTGCCATCAAGTCCAAAGGGGGAGATTGTTGGCAATATGATGCAGAGTGTTGTACTTGATGGCAACCCACTTGATGAAGATGATGGCAACCTTCTTGACAAAGTTGTTCTTGACTTGATGAACTTGTTAAATGATGTAAATCTGATGATGGAAGGAATGTCAGTATGTGCCAGAACATGATGAAAAGAGTATGTCTCAAGGCATACGCGGATTTTTCTAGACGAAGTAGCGTATGCACGTGGGAAATAACGTGCCAAGTCGCATATGGGAAAAAACGCTCTAAATTTATGGTATTGACCCATTGTATTGAATGATGGTTCGCCTATGTGATCACGTCCAGGAATACCATTGGAAGTTATGTGGTTTTGACTCATGGTATTGATGAAGGGTAACCCTATATAAGGAGAAGAAAATCATTGTCCAAAGTGTGTGCATGTGTCTGGGCTTTGATGAAGACTTCTCTCTGAAGTATATCTGTATGGTTGAACCCTGTTCCCAATTGATAGATCTGAATTTATAATGCACCTATGAACATGATGAAGGCTCAAGATCTCTAGATCTAAAAATGATGAATGTCAAGAATGATCTGAAAAGAACTGAAGAAGACGTGGCGCAATCCTGTTGAAGAGATTGAAGAAATCTGGGTAAGTTTATAGATCTGGTTTGTATTGCAAAGTTTATCTTTTATAGATCTATACGCAAGTTCGTTTCATGAAAAGCGCGTGTATATGCGGGTCTATGGAAAGAAAAGCGCGTATGCGCAGTTAGTGTTTTTCCCTGAAAATGCACAGAAGTATACGCGGGTTCGTCTTCTGGAAAGAGCGTATATACGCGGGTCTGATTCAATAAAAGCGCGTATTACTTCTGATCTAATGGTTTCTGAAGGTTGAATGTGTTTCTGCATATCTATTCTGAAGTCTGGGTTATATCTGATATTCTGGTTACAGTGGTCTCACTGTTCTGTTTGAAGCAATGAGAAAGGTATGATTGTTGATAAGTGAAGGGTTGTGTTGAAGCTATTTGATCCAGTTTGAAAATTGATGAAATGTGGTCTGCACAGCCGAGGTCGAAGCCTATCAGGGGGTTGTAGCCTGGTGAAAGGTCGGTAAACGAGTTCGTGGGGTGGTAGCTCCCTTCCAGGATAGGCTGGTAAACGAGAGAAGGCTGTAGCCTTCTGTAGGTGGTTGCCTGCGTGCTGGTTTGAGTCTGCACCAATACATGATTGTAAGAAGTTTTCTTAATAATAAATTTTGAAGGCTGAAACAACGGCAGCGGTGGTTTTCTCCCGAATTGGGTTTCCACCTAAAAATCCTGGTGTTCATGTGTGTTGCATATGTGTGATGATTATTCTGTTCTGTCTGCACCTGTTTACTGTTTCTGAAATATCTGATGAATGAATAATGCAATGATCTGAGTTAAGATTCAAACACACAATTAGATCTCTGGACATACGCGAGTTCTGTAAAGGATATCCGCGTATATACGCTAGTTTCCTTCAGTAAAGTAGCGTATGGGTTTTTAGAAAGAAAAAAAAATAAAAGTTTGATTGTCTGCATTAAATACTGATTCACCCCCCCCCCCCCCCCCCTCTCAGTATTTTTCCCAACAATAATACCATGCCCTTGGAGCTTGTTTGAGACCATCTAGAGCCTTTTTAAGTCTACAAACAAGTTTTTCATCATTTCCCAAAATGAATCCTTCTGGTTGTTCTATATAAACTTCTTCTTCTAGATCACCATTGAGAAAAGAAGATTTAACATCCATTTGATAAACTTTGATTTGTTGGAAGCTTGAAAAAGAAAGAAACATTCTTATGGCTTCAAGCCTAGCTATAGGAGAAAAATTTTCTTCAAAGTCTATACCTTCTTGTTGAGCATACCCCTTGAAAACAAATCTAGCTTTATTTCTTATAACATCCCCATTCTCATTTAACTTGTTTTAGAATATCCATTTAGTTCCAATGAAATTTTTGTCATGAGGTCATGGTACTAATTCCCAAGTGTGATTATTTTCAATTTGATCAAGCTCTTCATTCATGGCTTGAATCCAACATTCATCTTTGCTAGCTTGATTGACATTGTGTGGTTCAATAGTGGATAGAAATTCCAGATAGCTAGAAGATCACACAAGAGTCCTTCTTGTTTGTACATGTGATCCCTTTTCTTCCAAAATTTGAGATTCTGGATGATTCTTTTGAACATATCTGGATGGAGCTTTTTTAGATAAATCATCTTTGGGTTATTCATTGGGTTCACTGTCTATATCATTTCTATTTGATGTAGAAGGATATATGTCATCATTGTCTTCATCTGTTGTTTGTTTTTCTTCTTTTGGAGCTGGAGGAGACTCATCAATAAGAACATCAATACATTCAAAAATCTTCCGAAGTCTTTTATTGTAACATTTATATGCTCTACTCCTAGAGGAGTAACCAAGAAGTATTCCTTCATCTTCTCTGGGTTCAAACTTGCCAAGTTTTTCATCATTATTTTTTATAAAGCATTTGCTTCCAAAAACTCTAAAATGCTTCACAGTGGGAGGATTACCATACCAGAGTTCATATGGATTTTGTCACTATTTACACGAACATGTGCCTTGTTAAGAATATTTACCGCTGTATGTGCCGCTTCTCCCCAAAATGTGTCAGGTGTTCCGGAATCATCAAGCATAGCTCTAGCCATTTGTTGAACTGTTCTATTCATTCTTTCTACTACGCCATTTTGTTGTGCAGTGCCAACTACAGAAAACTGTCTTTTTATGCCATGTTGTTCACAAAATTCAAGGAATTCATCTGATGTATATTCTCCTCCTCGATCAGATCTAAGACACGTGATTTTTAGATCTAATTCATTTTCAGCCAGTGCTTTGAAGATCTGAAATTTCTCAAATTATTCATCTTTGTGTTTAATCAACCCAATCCAACACATTCTAGAGAAATCATCAATAAATAAGATATAGTATTGTTCACCTTGTGGTGACTTTTTCCTCATAGGTCCACATATGTCAGTATGAATGAGTTCAAGAGGCTTACTTGATGATCCTTCCTTGGCATTAAATTGCACTCTGGTTTGCTTACTGAATTGGCAAGATTTGCATATGATACTTTCAGGTAGAGTAATATTGGGAAGATCACGAACAGCTTTAAGTCTACTTGATTTGTTGATTTGAGAGAAGCTCAGATGCCCCAACCTTCTATGCCATAGCCAGTTTTCTGAAGATTTACTCAAGTAACATTGCTCTTTGCAGTTATTGAATACATACAGATTGCTTGGAGTTCTTTTTCCTTTTATAATTTTTTTACCTGTATCAAGATCACGTACCACACATTCTTTTGAACTAAAGACAAATTCAGTTCCTTGATCACACATTTGACTTAAACTTAACAGGTTATGCTTTAATCCATCAACATACATGAAATTATTAGCTTTCACCTTTTATTTTAGAAAAATAGACCATTTTCCCTTAATGACAGCAGGAGTATCATTTCCAAATGTAACATTCTTTTCTTTTTCTAGCGCATTATATGCAAGAAGTTTGCTTTTGTCACCTGTCATATGTTTTGAGCATCCACTATCAATGTACCATTGAATTTCTTCACCTTCTCCAAATAAATCTATGCCACAATTTTCAACCTGTAATTCCTTCTTTTTCCATACTTTGGAGCTTGAAGGAAACTGCTCTTTTGGCTGGACTTTGCTCCTGCATTCAGATTCTTCATGGCAAAAGTTATTGCAATAAGCACATTCAACTTCATTTTGAATAGGAGAAAAGTTGTTATAGGTATTCTTCTTTGTTCCAATATCAATCCTTTTCTTTCTTGCTTCTCTTGTCATGATGGTTTTATAAGCAACACATTGAACAACTTTATGACCAAAATTGTGACATGAGAAACATTGTCCATTGAAGAAGAAATTTCTACGATCATGAAATATTCTACTTGAATTTACCTGTTGATTGGTGTTTCTTTGAAAGGTGTTCCTGTTAGTGTTCTTTGAATTAAGATGGTCATGCTTTACCTGTAAAGATTCTTTATTCCCTTGCTGAGTGGCAGAATGTTGTATACTAGCTGTAGCTACTTTTAGATAATTTGGTGCTGATGCCTGAGAAGATTCTCCGATATATCCAAGACCTATCTTTATAAGAGGAGAAATTTGTACCTTGATAATATCATCTAAGGTTTCAGATCCTTTAGCAAATCTAAGATTCAAAGTCTTTACTTTCTCAATTTCTTTTCTTAGACTTACTATTTCACATTCTAATTTCTCATTGTGTTTCTCCTTTTCTTCAAGCTGATTTTTCAGAGTTTCTATGGATATTTTACTTTCTTCTAAGCATATTTTGAGTTTATTGATTTCATCAACAAAATAATTGTGCTCTAAAGCATCCATAAAAGTATCTTTTTCTTCTCTAGATTCTTTTTCAAATGCCATGAGAAGTCTAAGATCTTGTTCACATTCTTCCTCACTATCAGATAACCCATCACTGTCTTCATGAGTATAGTAACTTTTTCTAGTGCTAAACCAATTCTTATTCCTTCTTGCTACTTCCTTCCCTTTTTCATGTGTTTCTTTATGAGGACACTTAGCATCATACTTACCAACTCTTCCACAAGAAAAACATTTGAAAGGAAGCTTACCTTTGAACCGTCATGTGCCAAGTTGGAGTTTCTTTACAAAATTTACCTCATCTTCTTCTGAGATATACCCTGATCCTTCTGTCTCTTGTACTTCTTTCCCTTTTGTAGAAGCTCTAAATATGGCTTCTTTGACTTCAGATGTTCCTCCTCTTCTCATTTCACATGCAGTTTGTATGCCATGAAGTTGCACCACAATAAGATTTTGAAGATCCTGCTTTTCTTCAAGAGCAGAAACTTTTGACTCAAATTTTGCCGTTAGTGATCTTAAAAATTTCTCAACCAAAGTAGATTCGGTTATTGTTTCTCCCAGATTTCTCATACAATTTACAATATCATCAAGACGTAAAAAGAAATTGGCAATGCTCTCCTCGTTATGCATTTTTAGATTCTCATATTGAATTTTGAGAATTTTAAGTTTAGAAATTTTTACCTTTGCATCACCTTCATAAATTAGAATGATTTTGTCCCATATTTCCTTTTCTGTATCTAGCTGCATGACTTTGACAGATTATGATTCAGTTAGATTTCCCAATAGAGCATTGAATGCTTTTGCATTTGTTTCATAATTCTTTCTTTCCATTGGATCTGTTGGTACTGTGGTTGGATATTGATATCCTCCTTCAACAATAGCCCATACATCTACTCTCAGAGACTAAAGAAAGGATCGCATCCTAGTTTTCCAGAAGATTAAATTGTTTCTGTTGAAGAGCGGAGGCTTGATAGATGTTGTTCCATCTTGGTTGCTCATCTTGATTGATCTTCCTTCTAGCGGCTAAGCTTTTTCAGAAGGACCTGCTTTGATACCAAATTTTGGGAAAAATACTGAGAGGGGGGCTGAATCAGTATTTAGAGCTCACTGAAAATTTTTTACTTTTTCTTTGAGCAGATTTCCATACACGGTTTTTATGAACTGAACTAGCGTATGCACATGGAAATATAGAAGGAAACTAGCGTATACTGATTTATCTTTCAGATTTAGAGAATCAGTCTTTTAAAAAGATTTATCAGTAATGAGTAAGGCTAGATAATCTGAAGTTCTGAGCATAAAAAAACAGTATAAAGCATCACACACATGAACACCAATATTTAAGGTGGAAACCCAAATCGGGAGAAAACCACCGCTGCTGCCGTTTTTATCTTGAATCTTTATTATAGAGAAAACCTTTTACAACATTGTACTGATGCAGACTTATACCAGTACGCAGGATTCTACTTGCAGAAGGCTGCAACCTTCTCTCGTTTTCCAGCTACAACTGGAAGGGAGCTCCAACCCCCTGATCTCGTTTACTTGCATCTCCTGGAAGGGAGCTTCGACCCCCTGATTTCAACACCAACTTCTACTGGATAAAAGCTTATACTTCCATACCGAAGGCTTCAACCCTCAGATCCACTACAGACCACGTTTCATCAATTTTCATACTGGATCAAAACAGCTTCAACACAACCCCTTAACATTAGCAACCATACTTTACCCAAAACATCAATCATAACAGTAAGACCACTATAACCAGAACATCAGAAATAACCCAGACTTAAAAAAAAAAATATGCAGATTCAAAATCAACTCTGAACATTCATCAATTCAAGTATCATACGCTACTTCTCTTTACTGAAGCCGCGTGTATACGTGCTTCCATGCTCACCAGCCTGCGTATGCCTTTGTGCATGAAATGTATACGCCAATTCTCTTCACCGAAGCTGCGTGTATATGCGCTTTTCTTCGTATCAACCTGCGTATACTTCTGAGAATACTGATTTTTCAAAATGTGATCAATCTCAGATTCAGATCTGAGGCTTTCAGTCAAACGCATTCTCATCAATGCAGAACCTTTAGACAGTCAGTCAGGTTTAACCATGTTTTCTCACTCATCCTTCATCATGTTTTCTCAATCAGTGATTAGATTTGTTTATTATCAAATCAGCAACATACTCCATATTCAATCAACCCATAACTTCAAGTAGAATTCATTGACCGACAACAGAGAGAAAACATACATCATAGAAGTAATATCTATAAATAAACTTTAGACACCCTAACTTCCATACGCACTTTTTATTAAGCAAACCCGCGTATATACGCGCTTTTACCGAGACAAACTAGCGTATCGATCTGTAAAAGATAAAATTGCAGAACAGACCAAATCTATAAACTTACCCATATTTCTTCAATTTCTTCATCAGACTTGTGCCAGGTCTTCATCATTTCTTTTGCAGATCATTCTAGAGATTCATCATTTCTAGATCTAGAGATCTTGAACCTTCATCATATCCATAGGTGCATCATAGATTCAGATCTATCAATTAAGAACATAGTTCAACCATGCAGATATCTCTTAAAGAGATTTATTTATTAACAACCCTTGCACATGCACACCTTGCACTATGATCCTCTTCTCCTTATATAGTTTTAGCCTTTATCAATACCATGAGCCAAAACCACACAACTTCCGATGGTATTCTTGGATGGAATCAAATAAACCATACAACGCTCAATACTGTGTGCCAAAACCATGGTAATGCCCCTTGGTATTATAAATTTGGAGTGCAAAAGGGCATATGCGACTTGGGACGTACTTATCCGCGTGCATACGTGACTTGGCCTTTACAAACTCGTGTATACATTGTGACATATTATATTTATCATTTCTCCAGCACTTACTGGAATTATTTTCTCTGTCACATCTAAACTAACTGTAGATACATCATTCTTACATCTTTAACACATAGGTTTCTATCCAAAGACAACTTCATCAAGTAGGTTGCCATCAAGGACAACACATTGCATCATATTGCCAACAATCTCCCCCTTTGGACTTGATGGAAACCATGATGGTTTTTGATCACCACAATAGATAGATACATTGAATATAACCATTATTCAAACACCATGATACTCTCCCCCTTTGACATCAAGGGAAAAGGGCAGATCAAAACCAAAACAAGGTTTTTCTTCTCTTGTAGAAAGAAGAGCTCTGTAGATCTAATGTGCACTGAAGTGACCATGCTCCCCCTGAGTTCACACTAAATCTTCAAACATATTTTTCAATGAAGTACATGACTCTATGACCTTTCTATCACTAAGGACTCATACTTACATCAATGATCCAACCAAGTGGATTTACATATGTGACTCAAGTACCCAACCAAGTGGGTTTACACATTTTGACTCAGCTACCCAACCAAGTGGGTTTACAAATTTGAACAAGTCCTTACATGACTGAATATTTCAATTTTACATCATAGGTCTCAACATGACCTTTTTCATCAATTACAGAAATGACTTATACAATCAAGATCAAATATTCTCAAGCATGAGATCAGACTACAAAAAATAATTAGAATGCCAACAATGCATCCTTTCCACATGACCAATGCTCCCCCTTAGCCTGTGCATCCTGAAAACTTTCAACAGTAAAAAATAAAGGCATCTTCATCAGAAGCATTACAGAATGAAATAGAAATATGAGAGCTGGAACATCACCAGAGATACCCAACAGCACTGCAGCTGTGCTGAAGAATGTTGACCCACAAAAAATTTGTCAGCAAACACCCATACGCGGTTTTCTGTCTATAAACTCGCGTATATACGCGACTGTCCTTCAGGAAATCCGCGTATCCAATTTAATATTCTGAATTTAAGCAGATCTGATCTTCTGAGAGGCAGAGACAACTCCCAACTTCTGTCTGAGATATTCGAACGCTTCCCTGGGTAAAGGTTTGGTAAATATATCAGCAACATGTTCTTTGGAGGGAACATACTCCAACTTCACCTTTTGTTCAAGCACTTGTTCACGTAAGAAGTGATACTTGATGGGAATGTGCTTGGTCTTGGAATGCATAACAGGATTCTTTGAAATACTTATGGCACTTGTATTATCACACATAATGGAGATAGGAGGTGAACATTTGATTTGAATGTCTTGTAAGGTTTGCATCATCCAAAGAAGTTGAGTGCAACATGATGCAGCAGCCACATATTCTGCTTCTGTTGTAGATAAGGCAATAGAGCTTTGCTTCTTGTTGAACCAAGATACTAACCGGGGCCCCATATATAATGCACCACCACTAGTGCTTTTCCGATCATCAACATTTCCAGCCCAATCTGCATCAATGTAAGCATGAAGAGTGAGATCAACATTCTTTGGATACCATAGTCCAAAGTCTTGAGTTCCTTGTAGATATTTGAATATTCTTTTGACTACCTGAATATGAGACTCTTTTGGATTAGCTTGGAATCTTCCAACAATACCAACTGCATGCATAATGTCTGGTCTAGTCCCAGCGAGATAAAGTAGACTTCCTATCATAGATCTGTATTCTAGTTGATTCACCGTGGGAGAATCATCATGAGAACTGAGATTACATCCGGTTATCATTGGTGTACTTACAGGTTTGCACTCTTCCATGCCATACTTCTTCAGAATTTTCTTAAGATATTTTTCTTGTGATAAGAATATGCCATTTGTTGCTTGTTGCACTTGCAAGCCAAGAAAGAATGTTAGCTCCCCAAGTAAAGACATTTCAAATTCTTGCTGCATAACAAGAGCAAATTTCTGACTCATAGATTCTTCATTACTTCAAAAAATGATATGATCAACATATACAAGCACAATCAATAGTTTATCATTTTCAGTTTTTGTGTATAAGCTGCTATCAGCAGACCCTTTTGAAAATCCTTGTTGATGAAGATATTTGTCAAGAAGATAATACCATGCCCTTAGAGCTTGTTTGAGACCATATAGAGCCTTTTTAAGTCTACAAACAAGTTTTTCATCATTTCCCAAAATGAATCCTTCTAGTTGTTCTATATAAACTTCTTCTTCTAGATCACCATTGAGAAAAGCAGATTTACCATCCATTTGATAAACTTTGATTTGTTGGAAGCTTGAAAAAGCAAGAAACATTCTTATGGCTTCAAGTCTAGCTATAGGAGCAAAAGTTTCTTCAAAGTCTATACCTTCTTGTTGAGCATACCCCTTGCAAACAAGTCTAGCTTTATTTCTTATAACATCCCCATTATCATTTAACTTGTTTTTAAATATCCATTTAGTTCCAATGACATTTTTGTCATGAGGTCTTCGTACTAATTCCCAAGTGTGATTATTTTCAATTTGATCAAGCTCTTCATTCATGGCTTGAATCCAACATTAATCTTTGCTAGCTTGATTGACATTGTGTGGTTCAATAGTGGATAGAAATTCTAGATAGCTAGAATATCCCACAAGAGTCCTTCTTGTTTGTACATGTGATCCCTTTTCTCCCAAAGTTTGAGATTCTGGATGATTCTTTTGAACATATCTGGATGGAGCTTTTTCAGATAAATCATCTTTGGGTTCTTCATTGGGTTCACTGTCTATATCATTTCTATTTGATGTAGAAGGATATATGTCATCATGGTCTTCATCTGTTGTTTGTTTTTCTTCTTTTGGAGCTGCAGGAGACTCATCAATAACAACATCAATACATTCAACAATCTTCCGAAGTCTTTTATTGTAACATTTATATGCTCTACTCCTAGAGGAGTAACCAAGAAGTATTCGTTCATCTGCTCTGGGTTCAAACTTGCCAAGTTTTTCATCATTATTTTTGATAAAACATTTGCTTCCAACAACTCTAAAATGCTTCACAGTGGGAGGATTACCATACCAAAGTTCATATGGAGTTTTATCACTATTTACACGAACATGTGCCTTGTTAAGAATATTTACAGCTGTATGTGTTGCTTCTCCCCAAAATGTGTCAGGTGTTCCAGAATCATCAAGCATAGCTCTAGCCATTTGTTGAACTGTTCTATTCATTCTTTCTGCTACGCCATTTTTTTGTGGAGTGTTAGCTACAAAAGCTGTCTTTTTATGCCATGTTGTTCACAAAATTCAAGGAATTCATCTGATGTATATTGTCCTCCTCGATCAGATCTAAGACACTTGATTTTTAGATCTAATTCATTTTCAACCAGTGCTTTGAAGATCTGACATTTCTCAAATGCTTCATCTTTGTGTTTAATCAACCCAATCCAACACATTCTAGAGAAATCATCAATAAATAAGATATAGTATTGTTCGCCTTGTGGTGACTTTTTCCTCACAGGTCCACATATTTCATTATGAATGAGTTCAAGAGGCTTACTTGATGATCCTTCCTTGGCATTAAATTGCACTCTGGTTTGCTTACCGAATTGGCAATATTTTCATATGATACTTTCAGGTAGAGTAATATTGGGAAGATCACGAACAGCTTTAAGTCTGCTTGATTTGTTGATTTGAGAGAAGCTCTGATGCCCCAACCTTCTATGCCATAGACAATTTTATGAAGATTTATTCAAGTAACATTGTTCTTTGCAGTTCTTCAATACATACAGATTCCTTGGAGTTCTTTTTCCTTTTATAATTGTTTTACTTGTATGAAGATCACATACCACACATTCTTTTGAACTAAAGAGAACTTCAGTTCCTTGATCACACATTTGACTTACACTTAATAGGTTATGCTTTAATCCATACACATACATGAAATTATTAGCTTTCACCTTTTCTTTTAGAAAAACAGACCCTTTTCCCTTAATGACAGCAGGAGTATCATTTCCAAATGTAACATTCTTTTCTTTTTCTAGCGCACTATATGCAAGAAGTTTGTTTTTGTCACCTGTCATATGTTTTGAGCATCCACTATCAATGTACCATTGATTTTCTTCACCTTCTCCAAATAAAGCTATGCCACAATTTTCAACCTGTAATTCCTTCTTTTTCCATACTTTGGAGCTTGAAGGAAACTGCTCTTTTGGCTGGACTTTGCTCCTACATTCAAATTCTTCATGGCCAAAGTTATTGCAGTAAGCACATTCAACTTCATTTTGAAGAGGAGAAATTTTTTTATAGGTATTCTGATTTGTTCCAATATCAATCCTTTTCTTTCTTGCTTCTCTTGTCATGATGGTTTTATAAGCAACACATTGAACAACTTTATGACCAAAATTGTGACATGAGAAACATTGTCCATTGAAGAAGAAATTTCTGCGATCATGAAATCTTCTACTTCAATTTACATGTTGATTGGTGTTTCTTTGAAAGGTATTCCTATTAGTGTTCTTTGAATTGAGATGGTCATGCTTTACCTGTAAAGATTATTTATTCCCTTGCTGAGTGGCAGAATGCTGTTTACTAGCTGTAGCTACTTTTAGATAATTTGGTGCTGAGGCCTGAGAAGATTCTATGATATATCCAAGACCTGTCTTTATAAGAGGAGAACGTTGTACCTTGATAATCTCATCTAAGGTTTTAGATCCTTTAGCAAATCTAAGATTCAAAGTCTTTACTTTCTCAATTTCTTTTCTTAGACTTACTATTTCACATTCTAATTTCTCATTGCGTTTCTACTTTTCTTCAAGCTGATTTTTCAGAGTTTCTATGGATATTTTACTTTCTTCTAAGCATATTTTGAGTTTATTGATTTCATCAAGAAAATAATTTTCCTCTAAAGCATCCATAAAAGTATCTTTTTCTTCTCTAGATTCTTTTTCAAATGCCATGAGAAGTCTAAGATCTTGTTCACATTCTTCCTCACTATCAGATAACCTATCACTGTTTTCATGAGTATAGTAACTTTTTCTAGCGCTAAACCGATTTTTATTCCTTCTTGTTACTTCCTTCCCTTTTTCATGTGTTTATTTATGAGGACACTTCGTAGCATAATGACCAACTCTTCCACAAGAAAAACATTTGAAAGGAAGCTTACCTCTGAACCGTCCTATGCCAAGTTGGAGTTTCTTTACAAAATTTACCTCATCTTCTTATGAGATATACCCTGATCCTTCTGTCTCTTGTACTTCTTTCCCTTTTGTAGAAGCTCTAAAGACCACTTCTTTGACTTCATATGGTCCTCCTCTTCTCATTTCACATGTAGTTAGTATGCCATGAAGTTGCACCACAGTAAGATTTTTAAGATCCTAATTTTCTTCAAGAGCAGGAACTTTTGACTCAAATTTTGCCGTTAGTGATCTTAAAACCTTCTCAAACAAAGTAGATTCGGTTATTTTTTCTCCCAGATTTCTCATGCGATTTACAATATCATCAAGACGTAAAAAGAAATTGGCAATGCTCTCCTCATTATGCATTTTTAGATTCTCATATTGAATTCTGAGAGTTTTAAGTTTAGCACTTTTTACCTTTGCATCACCTTCATAACTTAGAATGATCTTGTCCCATATTGCCTTTGCTATATCCAGCTGCATGAATTTGACAAATTCTGATTCAGTTAGACTTCCCAATAGAGCATTGACCGCTTTTGCATTTGTTTCATAATTCTTTCTTTCCATTGGATCTGTTGGTATGGTGGCTAGATATTGATATCCTCCTTCAACAATAGCCCATACATCTGCTCCTGGAGACTGAAGATAGGATCGCATCCTAGTTTTCCAGAAGATTAAATTGTTTCCGTTGAAGAGCAGAGGCCTGATAGATGTTGTTCCATCTTGATTTCTCATCTTGATTGATCTTCCTTCTAGCGGCTAAGCTTTTTCAGAAGGACCTGCTTTGATACCAATTGTTGGGAAAAATACTGAGAAGGGGGGGTGAATCATTATTTAGAGCTGACTGAAAACCTTTTACTTTTTCTTTGAGCAGATTTCCATAGGCGGTTTTTATGAACTGAACTAGCGTATGCATGCGGAAATATAGAAGGAAACTAGCGTATACTGATTTATCTTTCAGATTTAGAGAATTAGTCTTTTAAACATATTTATCAGTTATGAACAAGGCTAGATAATCTGAAGTTATGAGCATTAAAAAACAGTATAAAGCATCACACACATTAGCACCAATATTTAAGGTGGAAACCCAAATCGGGAGAAAACCACTGCTGCTGTCGTTTCTGTCTTCAATCTTTATTATATAGAAAACCTTTTACAACATTGTACTGATGCAGACTTATACCAGTACGCAGGCTTCTACTTTCCGAAGGCTGCAACCTTTTCTCGTTTTCCAGCTACAACTGGAAGGGAGCTCCAACCCCCTGATCTCGTTTACCAGCCTCTCCTGGAAGGGAGCTTCGACCCCCTGATTTCAACACCAGCTTCTACTGGCTAAAAGCTTCTACTTCCATACTGAAGGCTTCAACCCTCAGATCCACTGCAGACCACATTTCATCAATTTTCATACTAGATCAAAACAGCTTCAACACAACCCCTTAACATTAACAACCATACTTTACCCAAAACTTCAATCAGAACAGTAAGACCACTGTAACTAGAACATCAGAAATAACCCAGACTTAAAAAAAAAAATATGCAGATTCAAAATCAACTCTGAACATTCATCAATTCAAGTATCATACGCTACTTCTCTTTACTGAAGCCGCGTGTATACGTGCTTCCATGCTCATCAACCTGCGTATGCCTTTGTGCATGAAATGTATACGCCACTTCTCTTCACCGAAGCTGCGTGTATATGCGCTTTTCTTCGTATCAACCTGCGTATACTTCTGAGAATACTGATTTTTCAGAATGTGATCAATCTCAGATTCAGATCTGAGGCTTTCAGTCAAACGCCTTCTCATCAATGCAGAACCTTTAGACAGTCAGTCAGGTTTAACCATGTTTTCTCACTCATCCTTCATCATGTTTTCTCAATCAGTGATTAGATTTGTTTATTATCAAATCAGCAGCATACTCCATATTCAATCAACCCAGAACTTCAAGTAGACTTCATTGATCGACAACAGAGAGAAAACATACATCATAGAAGTAATATCTATAAATAAACTTTAGAAACCCTAACTTCCATACGCACTTTTTATTAAGCAAACCCGCGTATATACGCGCTTTTACCGAGACAAACTAGCGTATCGATCTGTAAAAGATAAAATTGCAGAACAGACCAAATCTATAAACTTACCCAGATTTCTTCAATTTCTTCATCAGACTTGTGCCAGGTCTTCATAATTTCTTTTGCAGATCATCCTAGAGATTCATCATTTCTAGATCTAGAGATCTTGAACCTTCATCATATCCATAGGTGCATCATAGATTCATATCTATCAATTAAGAACAGAGTTCAACCATGCAGATATCTCTTAAAGAGATTTATTTATTAACAACCCTTGCACATGCACACCTTGCACTATGATCCTCTTCTCCTTATATAGTTTTAGCCTTTATCAATACCATGAGCCAAAAGCACACAACTTCCGATGGTATTCTTGGACGGAATCAAATAAACCATACAACGCTCAATACTGTGTGCCAAAACCATGGTAATGCCCCTTGGTATTATAAATTTGGAGCGCAAAATGGCATACACGACTTGGGACGTACTTATCTGCATCCATACGTGACTTGGCCTTTACAAACTCGCGTATACATTGTGACATATTATATTTATCGTTTCTCCAGCACTTACTGGAATTATTTTCTCTGTGACATCTAAACCGAACTGTAGATACATCATTCTTACATCTTTAACACATAGGTTTCTATCCAAAGACAACTTCATCAAGTAGGTTGCCATCAAGGACAACACATTGCATCATATTTCCAAGAAAGGGGTAGGCTCCCTTAATTAAGTGATGAATGTACATGAAAGGTGCAAAATTTCCACCGAATAATTGCTTCTAGAAGCTTCCAGATTCAACCAGTTGGGCTTCCAAATTTTACTTCCACCTTCACTTTACCTTTTACAGGGATCCACACCTTTAATGAAGAAAAAGTGTGGCTGGTTCTGCATGTTCTAGAGCAAACAAATGCCGCACCACAGGTAATACTAAGAGGAAGTGTGGTACAAGTGTTTTTATGACTTTTATAAGCTTTTCTATCAATTTCAAGGCGTGGTTTTAGGAACTTGATGTTTGTAGACTTCTAAGGGAGTATTGTATGAGTAATGATGAACCCATACAGACAGTAAAACGTCATGGTGACAATTTTTTAGTGTAACAGATTACCCCTAAAGTGCGAATTCTGAGAGTATTCGAAGAGTGATGTGCTTTATCATTTCGAGGATTAGCTTGTGGACACCCCAGTCGAAATCCTATAAAAAAATTCAATGCAAAACATACATATATATATATATATATATATATATATATATATATATATATATATATATATATATATATATATATATATATATATATATATATATATATCATCGCTGAGATAGGCATTCCCATACTCCAATCAAACACTAACTAAAACTTGCCCTGATTTTAGAAATGATCTTACTATCACATCAATAATGTAGACATAGTATGGATGCAACCATCTGTTATGAATATTCTACTGCATAATGAATAATAAAACTCATCGTAGCCTGGATGGTAGAAACTAGATCCAAGGTCCTGGTTTCTGCTACCTGAACTAGTACGATTCTATCCATGCGATTGATTGTGTCGGAGTCGAACATGGTAGAAACCACTTGATTACCAGTCAACGATGTGAACTGTTAGCAAGTGTGAGAGAAACAACTGATAATGACAATGACTCTCAAAGTACTCAGTACAATCCATGAAATGTGAATAAATGATATGAAGTTGAAAATTTCACAGAATTGTTCGATCGAAGGTCAACGATGCAACCTGTTGTCGAAGGCGAGAAACCTGCCATTAAGGCATGTAGATTCCAAGGTACTGAAGGATTCTAGATCAACTTCCTAGATGATGAGCTATCATCGATAGAAACTGATTTGTCATAGGAAAACCCGTGACATGAAACCATTAGATCAAGTTTTGTAGAAATATTTTGCAAGGACTAACTCATGGATTGTCAACGCGAATGGAGACACATGTTTGCAAATGAATGGTTTATTTGAACTTTCGTCTTGAACACATAATGACACCGCAGATGGTTTGGTGAAAATTGAACTAAGCTAATACCCAAAAACTAGCTGAGGACTTTCAATATGGTTTCATTAACTGATAGGCAAAGGATTTTCCCAACCTAGGTAGAAGTGTGACAAAAAGTGTCGTGTTTAAGAGTGGTAAAATGCTTTTTACACAAAGTGTCACAAATGGATTCCTTTTCTCTCTTTTTCCCCCACCATTTCTGGAAAGTACCTGTTTATTTTTGACAAGCTTGAGGAGGATAAAATTTGATTTTTATGTAAGCTCATCCTTTGGATGAGTCCAACTTAATTTAAAAATCGAACCCTAAGAAGGAGTGGTTCGTTCCTGTTTGTAATCAATAGGTCCTTTACTGTTAAATTTTAACGAGTCCAGTATAGGAGAAACTCAGTGTTTTTCAATTTTAGGGAGTCATAAGAAAAACTTAAGGAAACTCCGTGGGTGTACTTTTTCATAAATTTAGTCTCTCAAGCCCGAAAAAGGATAAAATAATACAGGAGAGAATTCTATTGACCATTATTAGTAAACATATAAATTTTTCGTAAATATTCCATCTCAGTCTGAAAAGGGGTAAACTTATACTAAAAGGACGATTGTTCATTTCCTTTAACGAGTTCGAATAGTCAAGTACTCGGAAATATTTTCTTATTTAGAGAGTCTGAAAAGGGCTTAAAAGAGGATTCCATGGTTTCTCTTTTTCTGTAAATTTTAACGTGTTCGAAAAAGTGATAAAAATGTACTCATAGCTTTGCTTTTTCTGTAAGTTTTAACGAGTTCGAAAAAGTGATAAAAAGTCTACTCTTTTGTCAAAATGACCATTTCACCCAAAAAATCCTGTATTCTACGCAAAAACTCAAAAATTAAACATATTTGTTTATGATTAATAAAAATAATTCGGAAAACGACTTTTCAAAGTGAAAAATAAACAAAATTACATTTCATTTATTCAAAAAATCTTATAAAAAGGAGTTTTTCTAAATCATTTTTACCATTTGACTTCATAGTGAAAATTGAGAGCTTTGGGTAAAAAATGTTTCGAAGGTGATTACGAAATATTTTCCCGTCAGAATCGAAAACCATAAGTTCCAGGTAATCCACGTCATCCTTACCTTCATTTTTTTCTGTTTACTTTCTTGATTTAGGGCTTAGATTGATTTTTTAGGAGGAAAATATGTTCAAAAATTCACCCTCGAGGACCCGCAAGTAAGACACATGACACCTGCGGACCTCGACAATTTTGCAAAGGGAAAATTGTCGTGGTCCCACACTTTATGCACAAGAAGCATGTGGATCTACACACTGTTTTTATGCAAAAAGTGTGGAGGCGCTGCAAGGAAAAATAAAATGAATATTTCTTCCAAAATAAACCAAATTTTCTCACTCAAATTGCTTCTAATCTTTCAATTTGTCCATTGCAGGGTATCTACAATGCTTGAGTGGAGAGAATGTGAGCATGAAGAGGTTGATGATGCTGCTATGTTACACCCGCCCACATTATGCGTATTAAGAAAATGTGGTTTATACAAATTCTTGGCGATTCATGGTATGAGGGCTCAAGTAGACTTACTAACCTGGCTGGTAAACAAATGAAATGTCTAGGAATAATGCTTTATAATTGGAGGCCACCGGCTCAAAATTGAGCTGGAAGACATATATTTTCTCACTGGCTTATCAAAGAGAGGTGAGCCAATATCTTTTTTCGGGGCTAGGGTAGGTGGCCAATCCTTCACTAGCCTTCAACAAGAATTCTCTAATGAAGAAGCAGACCCCAAAGATAAATGCATAAACATAAAAACCATTATTCGTCCCGAACTTAAAGTAGTTGTGTTTTACCGTAACCCGATTGTGTGGGAGCGCAGCTCCACATGTTGCTATGAGATCCCAAATGCGAAACGCTGTTGACTACTTTAGAGGCACCATTTTCAATTGGTGTGAGGTAGTGTTGGCCAATGCCAAAGGCCAACTGACTAGAGAAAAAAATACAAAGTTGAAAAACTTCGAGTATGGAGAAATTGTGGTCACATTTTCTCTAGAGAGAATTCCTTCACTTGCCCCACAGCTCATCTCAGTTGGTCCTGGTAGAGTCAAAGAGCCTCAGATGGTCCGATGGCTTGCACTGATGGCCTGCCATAGTGAGGGCAGCGTGTTTGTTCGTTTTACTGGAGCTTATTTCTGTTGGTTGGAGAACCAAATCTTTGCGATAGAATATTTCCTGTATGCTGGGATAGATTTCCGCAGCGATTGAGGGATGTCTCTTCCTCCAGGAACACAGTGGGATGACTTAGGTAAGAATCATTTTGACATGTTCTAAATTATATTTTTTATTTTGTTTTTTGAATCGTCCAAAACTAATGACAAAAATTTCAAATGCAGATCTGGGTCCACGTTGACTAGCCACTCTCCATCCTTTTGACAGGAAGCTAAGAGATCCAACTGCAGCACCACCACCACAAGATCAGACAAAAAATACCCTTACCGATTTGGAAAACCATCTGGAGTGGTTGACTTTAGATATTCCAGAGAATACCATAGATGACATTCTACTCCGCTTACAGAGATATGTTATCGGGGTTCCGGGATAGTTCAGGAGATTTCTGAGCAAGGTGGCATGGGCTATAGTGTTTTAGTGTCATCATCACCACGGATAGTGGATGATTGATATTGTAGACTTATATCACTTTTTTGTATCACTTTTTTTCTGATCATAAGGCATTTTGAACCTATGATCGAGGACGATGTAATAGTTTTTGAAAACACTACTCTTATGCTATGATATTACTACTATTTCCAATTATCTATCAAACATGTTATCGAATGTTATTTTGATCTACTGTTTTAATTATCACAAATGTCTGTTTATCACACTAGTAGCTACTGCATCAGCTAATTTGTTTAAACTTCTCAGAATATGTTGATACTCAATATAATCAAATTCTCGTTCCAAGAGACGAACTTTCAAAAATAATCTTAACAACACCGGGTTTTTAATTGCATATACTCTATTCAATTGTTATACAACGAGTTCAGAATCTAACCTAACGATAAAACTACGAACTCCAAATGAAATGGATTCAGATAATAACTCAATAACTGCACTATACTCTGCAATATTGTTCATTGTTTGACCGAGGCTTACCCCATGCATAGATACTAACTCATTAGTGGGCGAATAAATAACCCAAGCTGCAGAAGAAATGTTCCATGTATTACGACAAGCACCATCATCAAAACCAATGTATGTTTGAAGGGACATCGACATCTGCAAAATCAAGAGTGATCCAGATAAGCAGGGATAACTGTAAAAGCACACTTAAACTAGGCATGCTCTTCTAATCTACAACACATCGGCCTAATAAAATAACAAATATACATGGAAGATCTCCACACAAGAATCAAGCATAATATCTCTTTAGATAAAGCCCATTTATGGTTTTTCCTAAAGAGAACCCGTCAAAATAAATCAATTCATAGGTCCCTTTCGCAAGCTGTTGCTTGACAATATAAGGACCATGCCACATGGGTTCAAATTTCCTAGCCCCTAGCTTATCATTAGCTTGATCATAAACCAATACTAGGTCTCCTTCTGGAAAAATATGAGGTGTGACACTTCTATCATACTGAGCTTTCATTCGTTTCGCATGAGTTTCGGTAGCTAATGCAGAGGTGTGCCGATTCTCATCTAATTGAGCTAAGTATAAAAAGAGTTTATCCTCTTCAGAAGTGGCTAGTAGTAACTCTATGGCTAGTTGAAGTGACGGTATCTCTCATTCAATCAGTAATACTACTTCTAAACTGTAAACCAGTTGAAAAGGGGTAAAACCTGTCGATGTTTTTGCTGAGGTTCGATATGCCCAAAGTGCAGAAAAAAGCATGGTATGCCAATTCAATTTATGAATTCCAATGATCCGTTTGATCATGGTGACCAAAACCTTATTGATAGCTTCAACCAGACCATTAGCCTACGGGTAATATGGTGTAGAACTGTCATGGCATAGGCCAAGTTGATCAGTCAGTTTGGTCATCATGATGTTTAGAAAATGACTCCCATGGTCAGTAATTATCGCTTGGGGCACACCGAAATGAGCAATCACATGCTTGAACATGAAAGTAGCTGCAGTTTTGCCATCTATCGCAAATTTAGGCATCGCCTTGGCCCATTTGGTAAAATAATCTACTGCGAGAATAATATACCCATACCCCGCGGACGAGTGAGGGTTACATGTAATGAAGTCAATGCCCCATTTTGCAAAAGGAACAAAAGAAATTATAGGGTGAAGAGGAGCGAGTGGTGCACGCATCTTTCGATCAAAGATTTGACAGTTGTGGCATTTTCAGATAGCAAAAATACAATATTTAAATAAGGATGGGCAAAAATGGCCAACACGTATTATATTTTGGGCTGTGGCATACCCAGACAAATGACCGCCACATGCTCGAGAGTGACAGTCATTTAAAACCTTTTCAACTTCGTTAAGAGTGAGACAACGTCAAAAAACAGAGTCCGCTCCACAATGGTAGAGTGTGTCACCATCAATATGATATCGCTGAGAGTGGAAATGGATTGTATGGCATTGTGACCATGAGAGTTTGAGCCGAAAAGTTTGGGTTTGGAGATAAATGATGATATCTCCATAACAGGGATCAAGGGTATTGATAAGAAACAAACATTCATCCGCAATCGGATGTTCTACCACTGTTTCTATGTCAGTATTTGGGAAGTCACACATTAGTTCAGCGAATACCAATGATTTATTTTATTTGGATTTTTGAAATTCCAAATCAAACTCCTGCAGGATAACAATCCATTTGAAGTATTTGCCCCCTATCATTTCTTTGGTCAAAATATACATCATAGGGTTACAATTAGAAATCACTATTGTTTTGCATAACATAATGTAATGACAAAATCGTTGGATAGCTTGAACTGCTGCCAAGGCCAATTTCTCCACATATGAGTATTTGATTTCAGTCGGATGCAGATTACGACTGAGATAATAAATCACATGTTCATTGTGGAATTCATTTTCTTGAACTAAAACCATACCAATCGTAGAATAGGAGGCTGCTAAGTATAATAATAAATCCTAGTTGTAATTGGGAGGATGCAATAATGGTGCATGGGTCAACGCGTGTTTAAGAGCATCAAAAGATCGATCAACGATCTCGTCCCAAAATAAAGGAATATTCTTCTTTAACAGCTTGGTAACACCTTTGGTTAACTCAGCATAGTTAGGAATGAATTGACGTAAAAAGTTCGCTTTCCCTTGCAAACTTTGGAGTTGGTGAAGAGTAGAAGGAGGAGGTAAATTGATGATAGCGTCAACCTTCGATGGGTTGACATGAATGCCTTCCTTTGAGACAACAAATTCCAACAATCGTCCAGATTCAACACAAAAGACACATTTGTGAGGATTCAAACTAACCCTATAATCTCTACATATCATAAATATAGCTCGTAGATGAGTAATATGATCCTCTCTACGCGAGGAATGAGCAGGTAAATCATTGAGATAGGGCTACACAATGTGTTTAATGTCATGAAATGTGTAAGAAATTTCCCTCTAAAAAGTTGTGCCAGCATTCTTAAGTCCAAAAGGTAATTTTTAGTAAGAAAATGTCCCCCACGGAAAAATGAAAGCTGTTTTGGGTTGATCAATAAGGAGTATCTTGATTTGATTGTAGCCCGAAAATCCATCCATAAACGAGAATATTTCACTTCTGGCACAATCGTCAATAATTTGATCGATATAAGGGGTTGGATAATTGTCTTTAGGACAAGCTCGGTTTATATCCCTATAATCGATACATACTCATATTGTCCCTTTTTTTTTATTAACAAGAACAATATTAGATACCCAATCTGTTAAAGGAATTGGATAAATAAAACCTGCACGATGTAATTTTTCAACTTCTACTTTAATAGCGACAGCTTTTCGCAGATGTATCTGATGTAAGCTTTGTCGGACAGGTTTAGCATCCAGGTATGTTTTAATTTCATGAAAAACAATTGATGGATTGATTCCTGAAATTTATTCATAGGACCAGGCAAAAATGTCACGGAATTCTTGAAATAGGGCTTTATATGCTTGGATTTCATCTGGCATACAAGAAGCACCTATGTGAATGTTTTCAACAATTCCAGGTTTTACTGAGATGTCAATAGGAACTATCGTAGAAATTTTTGCTAAGTTCATTTCATAATCGGAATTCGTGAGAGGTTCCTGGGTTCGTTGACATAATCAGTAGTAAAAATGGAGGAAAAATCAGTTTCAAAATGATCGAGATCAGGTAAAAACGAATATCGATGATGTAAATCTTCCCATGGTAATTCATCTATAGATAAAAATTCACGAATATGCTCATTAGTATTGAATACTTGCTGAACAGGATCTGGAAGTGATGTCGAAGCTGAGCTCAATATGGAAAGTGAGTCCTCATGAATCTCATTCACTAGATTGGGTTCAGTCAAAGGAGTATCAGAAAATGACTGTACTGCCTGATATGCCAATTCAAAAGGACTCAAAGGCATCGCGCCATCGAAATAATCCAGTTTCGAGTCTGAAGGTACTATCCAAGGATCATCAAAGGAAATAGTACTTGATGTAATCATATTCATGTTAGCAATAGGAGGTGGTACATTGGGAGCAGGCAGGGAAAAAGTTCCCAGTAAAGTAGAATCTTTAATTAAACCTACCCCAACATATTTATAAGGGATAGTTGTTTTTCTGATATGCTGGATGCTATCAATAGAGGTTGGGTTGGAGGAATAATATGAGAGCTGATCTACTTTAACGATCTTACGTTTATGAGGAAACATGATGAGACGAAAGACTGATGATACAACAATAGCCATGGCATAAGAACAACTATGACCCAGGAGAAGGTTGTAATCCAGAGGGGCATCAACCACTTCCACATCTAGATTAATGGTTTTTCCTTCGACCTTTATAGGTAGATCTTGAAAAAATATCATACGGCTAGAATCCTCTTCCATCAAAAGATTTTAGGATAGTTGGAGATTAGTTAATTGCCGGAGAACCAATTTATTTCCAAAATTTTAACGACATGTTACACGTAGAAGCCCCTTCATCAACAACAATATGAAAGCAACATTTTTTTTTTACTATTACCGGAATCTGAAAAGCCATTTTATGAGGTAGGCGGGGTGTACAATTTTCCAAATTGAAGATCATTAGGTTCGAACCTGAAGATATACAGCTCCTATGGCTGACAATAGTAATTTTGTTTGTGCTTGACACAATTGCAGGACTTCCAAAGCTAACATTGCTGAAGGGGAAATCGCCAAGTCTTTAACAATATTGTAGTTCTGAGTAGCTCTCGCATGTGGATTGAAAGCTGATTTACGAAGCACACCTTTAGCAGGCGGTTTGATTACTAAGTCGGGATTTGGTTTCTCGATCTGTAATGGATCAGAAAATGAGGGAGATGTAGTTGAGGTTGAAGTAGAAGTGTCTACTTCTTTTGCACCAACAGGACTTTTACTACCATAATCTTGCGATCGCGTCGCAACCATCAAGACATATTCTATCATATTGGAGGAAGATCCAATCATGTTACTATCTTGAGTAGGAAAGGGATCCTTCAAGACAACAAGTATAGGTGAACATTTAACGAATTTCAATACCTCGGCTTTATGCGGGAACTCTTTAGTAAAATTATCCTCATCACAGATTAGACAAGGATAACGAGGTTTTATTTTATCGTTAGTTGGTTCAGTTTTATCATTTTTCTCTTTCGAAGATGATTTTTTGTTTTTATTCTTATCTTTCTTCTTACCACCGATTTTAGGTTTGGTTGTAGATGACTCTACAACATGAATATCGGTGGAAGTTTCAATGGAAGAATCTCCTTTGGGTGAATTGGGTAAAGTTATAATAGGAGAACTCATCTTAGAAGATTTCTTCTTACTCTTGCTAGTATTAACAGAACCAATTACGCCATCAATGGCATGAGAGCCTGAAGGAGTTGTATTTAACTGACCAGGTCTTGGTAAATCAGGGATTTTGTCGTACAAAGTACCTGACTGTGTATATACTATGTTAAGGTACTGACCTTGAGCAATGAATTTCTCTTCTGTAACAACGTCTCCTTTGGCCACATCTTCAGTAATTTTGGGAAATAATGATATGATAAACCATTCAACCAAAATTTGATCTGGAATAAAGACTTTCAGTAAATGTCTCCTACGTACCCATTCATGAATGTGATCAGATATGTACGTAGACGTAGATTTTTTTAATGAGGTAAACAATTTCGTGCCATTGTCATATCTGACAGGTAACTGAAAATGGATTAAGAAAGCAATAGCCAGTGCATTAAAATTATTAAATGATCCTCGTGGTAACTCAATGTACCATTTCGTAGCTAGAACAATGAGAGTTCTCTGAAAAAGACGTAACCGGATCGAATCATCGATTAGTGAATTGGATGCACACTAGAGATGATAAGTCATAACATGATTAGATGGATATTCTCCTGACTTATCTTCAAACTTTGGAATATCACTGGGAAACGTATTAGGCATCGGCAGCCAATACGGAAGATAAAAAATGGGATCATTCGTAAGGCATGAGAGATCAAGCAAATATAAATTTTCTATGAATGGTAACCGACGACTAGGGTCTTGATAACTTTGTGTGATCAAACCAGTTCCAAGAGGAGGATATCCAGGATATCGTGGAATTAGATTTGCATTGGGAATTGTGAACCCTCCCGGATAACCAACATTAACCGGACCATACTGGGGTTGTTGAGGTACTTGATAAGTATACCCAAGATATGGCTGGTACTGATATTGTGGATTTTGTGTAGTATGTCCAAATTGATATTGCCCATGGTATGGTTGATAAGTAAATTTAGGTTGACTAGTGAGAACTGTACTTGTATCAGATTGTCCTGTAGGCATCTAGACTGTAGTCTGAATTGTAGGTCCTGACTATGGCACAGATACTTGAGGAATTTGCACTGATACTGGGGTAGTAGAAACAAGAGTTGCAGATACTCCAGAAATAGGTGTGGTAGGTTGAACAGAAGTTGCAGAAGCAGCATCAGATTGAGGCAGAGTCTGAGGTGTACTAGGCCTAGGCTACTGAAAAGAACCAGGTGAAGAGACTTGAATGGTAGGCTGGACAGGTTGCTAGGTTGGACCAGAACCTATGGGCTGATGAGGTTGATTAGGTAACTGCACATTGGGTGGAAAAGTTTTTTGAATTTTAGATGGATACCACACCATATTAATTCTGGGATATTGACCCATAGAAGGTTGTGCATATGAAGGACCATAACCAGGTTGAACATAGGGTTGATAATTAACTGGCAAAGTTCCAGCTCTTTGTAATAATGTTTGACTTGAAGGAGGCTAAAAACCTTGATTTTGGTACCGACCTTGAGGTTGATATTGACTTTGAGGAATGTAATAAATTTGGTGTGGATATTGACCCTGAGGTATTTGTTGACTCTGGGGTTGATATGGACCTTGAGGTATGTACTGTCCTTGGGGTTGGTATTTACCTTGAGGTTGCTCCCCAGGTAGAAAATATTGTCCTACAGTTTTACCTCTAGGTGGTAAGAAATTACCCTGAGGTTGCCCCCCGGGTGGTAATTGACTACCTTGAGGCTGCCCCCAGGCAGTAACTGACTGACTACCTTCAGGCTGCCCCCAGGCAGTAACTGACTTCCTTGACGTTGAGGATTTGGAAGACTTCCAGACATCATAAAAATTTGTTCTGTGTTTAACATGCCAGTGTTTGTTCCATTCGTACCAGATGATAACATTTTTTCAATTGGTTGAGGAGCTGCTCCTAAGAAGGTACCAGAGAGAGTCTGGTATCTCGAAGGAACAAGTGAACCACCGTATAAAAATGTTTTTAGAGGTTCAGAAAACATAGATGACTGAATTTACATAGCTAATGAAGGTTGATAACCTGTTGGTGTAAGGTAAAAAGGAATTCAGGGTGGTGAATAAGTAAGACCTGCATTTTGTAAAAAATATATCAATGATAAATACCAAGCGTCAGTTCTAAAAGGACTATAGAATATTGATTCACGCTCCCTAAGATTCAAAGTTTCTTGGGTTTTTGGAAGAATTACGTCTTCATTTGGACCAACAAGTTCTTCAATACATATGAGATCAGAAGGAAGGTTTTCGGTAATGCGATGTCTTACCCTAGGTGAATCAAGATCACTAGAAGTTAGAGTAACAAATCCTGAAGATGATTCCAACACAGTAGGTTCAGTGTCTGGCTCAGAAATTTCAGGTTCTTCAGCTAATTCACTGGTTGCAGAAGAAACATCAGTGATTTCGGAAATTGAAATTGGCTCTTGAATATATTCTGTTGTTTGAGGTTGAGTTACTTCATGATAGTCAGGATGAGTAATTGTGGATGATTCTCCTGGTTTTGTTGATCTAATTGTACTGATAGTATGCGGTACCAAAGCTTTCAATCCTTCAATTTGGCTTGGTGTATACTCAGGGGGTTTCCCCTGAAGTCTACACAATTGTCTTGGTAATTCAGCCACGATTAAACATTATTAATCACACGCAATCAAAGAAAATTTCAATAAAAACCCTAAAGTCACTAAGGAGATAATCAAATGATCAAACACTTATAAAAACTAGGATATCAAACCACACACAAACAATATATTCCCACACTAAAAACACTAGTTGGTGATGAAATCCAACATTGTAGTATTTAATGCAGAAATGGCGGTTGGAACAGTTACCCTGACAACCTACTTAATGAAACAGACTAGTGCAAGTTTCTCCACTTAAACCATCTCGAGTGAAGATAACCCTCCTGAGAGTCCAAATGAGTCTAGTCAACATCTACTCCAGGTACAGTGGGATCTTTCCTCCACCGTCACCTCAGGAAAAAATATTAATTTTATGGCCACTAAGGTTACCAACAGAAACAAATATACCTGGGGGAACAGTCTACGATCTGATATACGCGCAAGGGAAAAGTAACAAAGCTCAATCCCCTTGAAGGCTCCTTGACATAATCCAAGGTATACAGAAAAGTGACCCCAGGCTCCTCGACAATGGTCAACATGAGGTTTACCATTGTTAATACGCGTACATCTTCTATCATTCCCAATGAGATGGAATTGATCACCTCACTGGTTTGGATATGATCTCGTGGTTGAATCCTTTAGGAGGAGCTTCCTAGAGCATACAAGCTACTATTAGATTTTTCCTACCGCAAGATTGACTACTTGTTTGTTTTAATTATCTTGGAGAGTTAATTACTCCCTACTCCAAGACACTAGCCTAAGCTATGTTGGTGAAAAGTGTCCTAGAAATATAAAAACTACTATATTGATTTTAATTTAAGCGTTGCTTTTAATAGGCTGTTTCTTAGGAAAATACGTGCGAAAGTGAAACTTTGATGATATGTAGTGACCTGACTCAAAACATAGTAAAAATGAATCTATTATGAGAAACAATTCATTTCCTTTCAATGAATTCTATCTAAAAGAAAGAGTTGAAAAATGCAATATTTTAAAACGATTATTTCCTTCAAAACAAGAACATATGAAAAGAAATATTATTTCATGAGAACTCAAAATGATCAATTGCTCAAAAAGAAATCCCTTTATTATTCAAGATCGAAACTACAATCAAACATTCTTCAAAAGAAAACTACGATTTCTAGAAATAACACTCAAAACTAAAAACACTAATTTCGAGATCTAAATATTCTAAGAACTAAATTTGAAATTAAAACCTTAAATATTTTTAGGACGTTTTTCTTAGTTAGTAATCTAACTAAGAAATTCTTTGCTGAAATCAGCAAAAACCCAAAAACATCCGGTTTTTTTTTAAGTGAAAATTCAAAAATTAATAAAAAAGTTTTTTAAAGATTTGCAAATGAGAAAATGGGATCTAATTCTCATAAAAAAATTTCTGCTATGAAGTCATAGACTCAGCGAGAAAACAATGAAATACCAGTGATCTAAGGTATATAGAGGTTTCTAATCTTTGAGTGACACAAAGATGAATAAAAAATCACTTATAACATGCAAATCTTGTAGAAAATCACTCAAAAACTTTAAAAAGCTGAAATAAACTCATACACAAAGCTTTTCTGACAGAAAGCACAAGTCTGGGTATATACTAAGAATCTTACAAACCAATCCAAGAAAAGAGAAATTTAATTTTTCCAAAAAATTTCCCAGAGTTCACAGGTTTTAGTGTAAACAGGTGCGGTGCCGCAATATGGATACAAGAAAACAACGGAACTAAACGCACTGTACCTAAGGAAAAAGTGCAGAGACCAGAAATATTTAAAGAAAAATAAAAAATTCTAAAGCACTTTTCAGGGATTCTACAGGAATAAATTACCGAAGCCAGTATCAATCAATCAAAATCAGAAAAATAGTTTCACAAGTCAAAAATAAAAGAAAACTAAGATCAAGATCCATTCCCCAGTGGAGTCGCCATTTTTTTAGGCAGATAAATCGTTCTTGTGGACAAGACAGATCTCCCTAGTATCCTATGGATAGCTAGAAACAAACAGACAAATGTAAACTACTTTCTCTAAATTATGTTTGATTTAGAATTATCTATAATGAAGGATTTAGGACTTACCTGTAGTCCAGCGCTGATCGTAGTATTCTTTCCTGTTGCTTTGAATAAGTTTTATTTCGGGATATGAAATCAACAACATGAAAGAATCAGAAGCACCTGCATAATATAGACTAATTCATAAACCATAAATATATCTTGATGATCAAGGAATTCAAGAAATAAGCCTTTTAAATAAACAACTCATTGAGAAAACAAGATCCAATTGTATTATCTTTAATGAAAAAAGGAGCCTTACAACCGTGTTCGCCTTGATGTCGTACAGGTCCTTCTGGGGTCCGGAACAAGCGTTTTCTCTACTTTGAAAAGCCTTTGCACTCTCTCAACTAACATATACATGAGTGTGTAATCATTCCCATATGACAATCAGTTAAGAGAGTTTGAGTTTCTCTAGCATTTCCCCTCAAAAACTCTCAAAGTCTAACTCCCCTTGAGGCTGAACTATGGCCTCAATTTATAGAAAAAGAGAAGAGGTTGCAGCTCCAACTAAGAGGGGATAGAATCCTCTTTCAAAGGGATTAAGTTCCATATACCAAGGGGTAGTCTCCTTTAATGGAGGGATGAATGTACATGAAAGGAGTGAACTTTCCACTAAATAATTGCTTCCAGAAGCTTCCAGATTCAACTAGTTGGGCTTCCAAATTTTACTTCTGCCTTCTCTTTACCTTTTACAGGGATCCGTACCTTTAATGAAGAAAAAGTGCAGCCATTTCCACATGTTCTAGAGCAAACAGATGTAGCACCGTCGGTAATATTAAGAGAAAGTGCGGTACAAGTGTTTTTATGACTTTTATAAGATTTTCTCTCAATTTCAAGGCTTGGTTTTAGGAACTTGATGTTTGTAGACTTCTAAGGGAGTATTGTATGAGTAATGATGAACCCATATAGATAGTAAAACATCATGATGATAATTTTTTAGTGTAATAGAGTCTCTTTGGATGAGTTGCATCAATATCATGCATAAGGACCTCGAGCCCCTAATGCAGGCGTTATTAACTAGGAACCTCACACGAGGCCTCCACATGCCAACGCTGTTGACATGATGTGTGGAAGGCTAAAATCTGGTATTAACCACCCTACAGATGATGAATGGGAAAGTTTCTTTGGCATGCTTCAAATCAATGGTAGGAAATGTCGTTCGCCATTAGTGTCGATCATGGGGTTGACACCCACTCCCAATGTTGTCTAAAGAATTCAACATCAGCCTTTAATGTTCCTTGGAGATTTAATTACCACTCCCACTACCTCGTTAACCATATTTCCTGGGCTCATTTTTCTCTTCTTCGTGGTCTCTCTAACCAGTATGCCCTCAAACCCCAAACTCCATTCCATTGCCTCCACCCCCATTGTTTCTTAGTTGTTCCTCCTGTCCTCTCTCCCATCAACTACATTATGCCCCCTGCCAGCATTAGAATCCCATCAGAGGTAATGTGTGAGGCATTGTCTCTGCATGCACACATCGTGAAAATACTCATTGCTCGTTGGGGGTGGATCTTGAGTCCTCAGTGGACTCCATCTACTTCCCAGATATTGATGACTCCCCTAGTGTGAGAATTGCGCCCTGTGATCCAGGTCTGAATGTTGGAAAAATAAGATACAAGAAATCCACCATTCCTCACTCCATTACCACCTCTATCGCAGAAAACCAATAGTCTATTTTTGAAGATGCCCATAATGGAATAGAGAGGTGTCTGGATTATGTAAGTGGATGGCACATGGTGAAAGGATGAATATGCAGACGTTCCGGTCGTGACCTCCCCTCCTCATGCTCCGCTCAGGGAACAACATATCCTCTCTATAAAATAAGAACAGATCATCTGCAAGTATGGCTTCTAGATTATGGAATAAGAACCTGATGAGAATGAAGTTGGACAATATTTGACAGTTCCTCCTCAAGGTTCTTGGTATTTCTTTGGATAAATCTACTTTATGTTGTGCTTCTAGATTACATTAGCGTTTCAGATTATCTAGTTAAATATAACTATATTAGAATCTGTATGATCCAAATTTATGCAGGAACATAACAAAATGCACATATAACCATAAATACCAAGATGGAGTGGAAATAAAACTTCATTTCATTAATATCAAATAACTAAAAAAATTCTACAAACAGAATGGAAATAAACTATCTAGAGCACTTGTAGCTTATCTCTGAGAAGATATTTGGAGGCTATAGGCCTCTGAACTTTGTGTTACAATGAGGCTCGAAGGTCTATATATTATTGAGAAATAATGGAAAACCCTAAACATCCAAAACCTAACTCTAGGAGATGAAATGCCAGACTATGGGCCACGTCGAGGTAAAGTGTTACATCAATTCCCCGGGATCGTAACTTTGGCATACTATATCTGTTTGACACACATGATACATCATTAGAAATATCTATCCAAGGACTACAAATGTGGACAAAGAATTATGAGTATAAAGTAGTCTCATATTCTCCAGAGTTTTCATGCCCAAAAAAAATCGTTTAGGTCCTCAAAACGGCTCCGAAAGTTCAAGACCTGAAAAACTGCCAAAAATAGTAAATTTTGCTACAATTAAGGAAACTGAAAAAGTGGAATAGGCGGGTGGCCACCAATGTCCACCTGGATCACTTTAAGGGTTGGTTTCCCCATCAGGGGTAGCCCCCAACTTCGATATTTTGGAGACAGAATAGGGAACGGATCGGATAGCTCCTCCAACCATCCCAGTCCCACAAATTTTTGTAAAATACTTTGTAAAAAAAACATTACATAGGTTTATTAGGACATTAGAGCTATATCCCATCGAAATCTAACTGAAAGGATATATGTAGATGAGAGAAGAGAAAATAGGTTGGACTGAAGTGCTGAGTATGCTGACATCTTGCCCCTTTTTCTACTGATTTTTCTCCTCATGAATTTATTTCCTTAATAACCATATGTATTTATTAAACATGACCTTCAAAAACCTCATAACCACCTATTACCATCACTTGTTATATCCATATCATTATGAGTCCTTATCTTTCCTGAAATTGCTCGGAAACTTTGCTGATAGTTGTCAAAAATCATTTAAGCTACTTGAAATTTCAGTAAAAACTTGTAACTGCGCAAAAACTATAATGCTACCAGAATTTCCTATAGTGCTCTGTTTCTTTTTAAAGAAATGCACAACAAATTTTTGAACAAACTGTGCAGACTTATACACTTTGAAACTTGAGTTGTTGTTCGAAATATAATTAATAAGAAAAAAGGTGTTTTATTAAGGAACCTTTTTACCTTTCTTCCATATGGTTTGTGGCTTCTACAAGCTTGTCCAGGTCTGACTTTTTGTCAGTAGTTGATCTTGATCTTGTGGTCCTAGTGGCTGCTTCTTTGAAAATGGTATTTTTCCCCTTTGAACCCTTCTAGATCTTTCTTCTTTTTTAGGATTTTGTTTGTTGTTTTGAAGGGGCTTTTCCTTTGTATTTCTTCTTGGACTCATTAGTCTGTAACCCTTTATATTTTCCTTCTACATCTATGACCTATGTCAGCAAAATTGGATTATGTAGGGATTTATACTTGAGCCTAAAATTGTTGTTATCTGTGGTATGTTTTTTTCTAGTACCAACAACAAGTTCGGCATCTTCTTTCCTTCTTTTGTTGTTGATTTCATACCCTGCATCTTTTATAAGCTCTTAATCAGACTTAATGGGATGATATTCTTTCTGAATTTTCTGTTGAATTTCTTCTTCCAAAGCATCTGCTAGCACTTGTGTTTTGGAGTTTATGCAGTTGTAGACCTTCCTCTTCCAGATCTGGCATAAAAATTATGAAAAGGGGAAATGAGAGGGACCATATTCATGGATTTAGGCTTGTTGATTAATGAGCCTTCTCCTTTCTCCAGCTTCTTCTCAAACTTGAATAAAGGAGTATTTTCTTTTCTACTTTTATTCTTCTTAGGGATATTCTCCTTCTTAGCCTTTCTCTTTGATTTCCTGGTAGGCTGAGGGTTTTTTTGTGAAGCTGAGATAGTTGATATGGAACATTTGGTCTAGGTGCAGGTTGGCCTGCTCTGTAAAACATAAATTTGTCCCAAGATTGATTTATTTTCCTTAGTTCTTCGGAAACTAACACTTTGATAACAACTTGATGATAAAGGTTGTATTCTGAAGTAGTTATGTTTGTTTGAATCCTTGCCGAAATTTTTGTTAGGCTCTTTAGTAGAAAGAATGTAAAATTGAGGGTCTTCATACCTAAAATATGAAACATAAATCTCATGTGATAAATAAAAACCATAGTGTATCTCCTATCACAGGTGAGATAAATTTTGATGAGCTTAATGGTCTCATCCATTCGTTCTTGAGGTAACTGCTGGGAATTCCTTTGGCCTAGTTGGTATCTATGTGTACATATTTAAGGAAACTGTTAAGGTCTCCTCCAGTGATAACCTGGCTTTAAACCACTTTTCTCCTTCCTTTGTAAGGTTGAATTCCTCAACAATTGAATTTTTTGATACCTACAACTAAGACCATAAATGGTTTCTTCATTTCCATTGAAAGAATGTGTAAAATCCCAAGCTACTCCTAAATGAGATATTCCCATTCTTGAACAAAGTGGATACCACCCTTCTTTAACAAACAACCTTCTCACATTCGAATTAGCATCCACTAGGTCATCTCCTTGTGGTCCAATTCGTTTTAGCTTTCCTCCTCTCATAGTCATCTTCAGTAATAAATAAGCTTGTTTGCTGAAATTTGATAGGTGGCAAGGCTAGAGGAGCTCACCTAATAGGTGTTGCTATGTCTTCTATGAGATCCTTTCTAAAATCTAAGACTCCTTTCTCAATTTTCTCACTCGAAAATCTCGTTCACGAACAATTAAACTCAAAATTGATAGTCTTCCTTCCTTCTTAGTGATTTAAAACAAATACATTGGTCCACCTTCCCATGCAAGAGAATTTTCATTATGGTAAGTATCTTGGACCGTAGCATGCACACTATGATAGTCGTTATGGTTTTTAGTTGGTTGCGTAGCTTTAGATGGTATGCTACAAGTACCTGAAAACAAGTGGAGCTGTAACTCACAGTCACCTCCACTGAATCTTTATTATTGGCCTAAATTTCTGGCAACGTCTATGCATGATCAACCAAACAATCATCACATTAAAAATGCAGATCCATGATCTATTCCAACACATAACACATACTTTTACATATGAATGAGGTGACTCAACTGACAGACATGATGGAACAACGACTGGCTGTGTTAAAATTACGGATTAACACCTAGCATTCACGTATAAGCACGAATCTAATTTAACATTAATGATCATAAAACTTTCCTATCACGTGACCTAAGTCATGATAAAATATTTAAAATGTATTTTAAAAGAGGAACACATAGCTTAACACAAAGAGGATGTGCTTTTTTTTTTTTTTTTTAAATCGGGAAGTTACCGAAATTTCGAGTAGCATCGGATTAAAGAAAAACAGGCACAAACAGAATTAAAACAAAGTGTCTAAAAAGGGCTAAAACAGACGCTACCAAAAATTTCGGTAACGTTAATTTTTTTTTGAAATTTTACAAATTCTATCCTAAAATGCAAAAAATTAAGGTAGACTCGTGACTTAGAAAAGAGTTGTGATAACACCTTCCTCTATTAGCCATTTCCACTTTGTACTTCAAAAATACTCTCTCAATTAGTAATTTTCTCAATGTCATTTAACTGTATATTTCTCGTTACGCCAAATAATCACTAGTTGTTACTAATTGGAATGTGAAATATATTATACAAGACACTCTAAATAAAAAACAATTGAAGATATCAAAGCTAAAATTCACTAAAAATATTGGAAATAACTCTCAAAATTCCAAAATCATCTGGTTCATTTACTTCACACTTTCTTTGTTCTTTAATATCATCGATATATGTACCCTATGCATAAGAAATTTATGGTAAAAAATAATTGTTTATTCCTTATGATAACAATAGCCAGAATGCACGCTATCAATAAAAAATTTATGTTGAAATGTGTCCGAGGATAACCATAAAGAAATATTGTGTCAATATGTGATTAGCTATTTCCACTCTAAAGTGACTTCATGGTTTGCATAGTGCACACAACTATGTTGTCATCAATTTTCTCTATTTGATAAAAATGGTTTTTGTACATGGAGTGGTTCTCATTCCTAGTTACATGATGATTGGCCAATTTACCCAAAAAAATCCCAAAATTTCTTATGTTTACTCATAGTAGAGCCTTTGTTAATAACAGGAATAAGCCTTATTATTATTTTGAACCTTCTTGATTCATTTACAACTAATAATCATTACACAAAGTGTCATAATAAATTCTATTAATAACTATAAATATGTCCTAATTACACATCAAATAACAATTGCATTTTTAATAGAAATTAATCCATACCATGGGATTTTGGTTAAGTGTATGGGGCATTTTGCATATGTCAAATACTATGGAAATCGAAGTTTTCGGACATGATTAAGAAAAATAGAGAAAGTTCAGATCAAATTAATACCACCAATCCAAATTTATGAAGGTAACAAAATGAAATATAGATTACTATCCCAAAAGGCATATATATGTGTTGAAGGTGTGTAGAAGAAATTTTTTACATGTTGGAGCTATGTGAAAGAAGTGTGAGGATTGAAAATGTGTGAAAAGATGCAAAAGAGGGGCATATATGCTCTTTCATACAAACCCTTTTTCCATAGATGTTTTATTCTATAGACTAAAAACCTTTTACCTTTGAGCCTTCATAAAAAAACATATTTTGTACCATTTAACTCTAAGTAGTAAAAACTCATTTTTATTTTCAAAAACATATTAAAATATCAAAAATTAAAATGGTAATTTGTTTAATGTGGAGGAATATCGATTAAATTTATATTTTTTAGTGTAACTATATAACATAGTTCTTTGTCTTATATTGGATTTTTATGAATATAGGTGCACTGAAAAAAGTGTACATAGGTGCAAACGTGTGCGGATATGAAATAGTGAATATGCATAGGAAAGGGAAAGAATTGTGCCACACAAGAATGTGTTGAGCCAATTACTATGTGAAAGCAAGTCATATGACAAGCTAAAGTCGCTACAAAAATAAACAATGTACATAGATAAAGCATCTGCTGACTTAAAGAAATAACTATTATTTTACCCCTTCCATAATTGCAAAAGCATACAAGAATTTAATCTTACACCTAATTGATGCATGTAACACAAACATAGATCTTGTTAGTGTTGGAATCAACACTTGGACTGCTTTAAGTGCTTGACCATACACATCCTAAGATTGAGGGCTATTCTTATGATTTGATTGGGTTTTCACAAAGTGGTTGGATCTCAAGCACTCTGAAAGGAACGTTGCACAGATAAAAGGCTCTAACACATATGAGGACACTCGTAATATGATATGGTAGCAAAACTTGTAGTTCAATGATTAGAAGGATAGGAGAAAGATGGTGGGTCTGTAGGACAAAAATCCACTGTTAGGAGGAAAAAATGACACAAATTCCAAACCCATAATGTCTAATGAAATAAGGCTTTTAAGAAAGAGTTACAAAAATCTCATTCTAGATTTTAAGAATAATATTTCAAGGAATTCTTCTAACTAACATGACCTCATGAATAAGGAATGCTTGGTGATTCAAGACTAACAAAAACAGATTAACATGCATGCTAGATCAAAAGACTTATGAAAACATGAAACATGGTTTAATCCCACTTCAAGGAATGCTTATGAACAATCTTCAATTCATACTGAATCATGAAAGCTTGGAAAAAGACTTACAAAAACAGATCCATATGTCTTAGAGGTTCATAAGACTTATAAAAACATAAGATTAAACTTCTTATGTTAAATATGGAAAGACATATGAAGTATGTAAAAACAAAAGGGAAAAAACTACACACACCATATGATTTTTTGAATCCTCAAGAGTGTAACTGGAATATATTATGTATTCGACAATACGTTGTTCAGGAATGACATGAGAATCAACAATAGGGCCAGGGTACTAGGCCCCGTGCCACCAACTATCTCCTCCTCTCTATTACATAAAACTTAACTCTTAAATAGAGTTTCACAGAACAAACTGTTGCTAAATTTCAGGAATGAAATTAAATAAAAAAACTAAAAATAGTAAACAAATCAAATTGTTGCATAAATTTAGAACTGCTAAATGATTTGAGGCTTAGAAATCTGAAGCAAGAAACTATTTGACTACCACGTAAGATTCTTTATGCCATCTGCCCTAACTTCCTTCAGAAAACCATTGTTGGATAATTAAATATGGTGTTGCACTGATTCAACAGGTCTGATTGATTTGTTGGCCATGTTTTAGCTCTTTCTTCATAAAACAACGTAAAAAACTCATGCAATTGAACTTGAAATCTCTTAGACATTAGCATTGACCCGCATTTCGTCTGCACATACCACAAATCGCATGATTGAAATTTTATCGCACATCGCAAGGTTTGGGATCAGGGAAATCAGGTAAGTGCTAAAACTTGCGAAGTGCGATGAATGGGGAACAACGTGGAGCAACGATGGCGGGGAACGACATGACACATCAAAGAGGTAGGCCAGGCCGCAACCCACAAATCGGCGCTTTTTTTATGAGTGGCAGGGAGGTAAATGTTAAACTTTGTGAAGTGCGACGGGTGGAAATAACATGGCAAGGAAAGGTGGGTCCCTTTGTTATTGTATCGCAACATACAAACATTAACTTGCAACAAATTAACAATAAACATAAAAATTTTCAATTGCGATGTGCAATGGGCGGTGGGGAAAGGATGATGTTGCGGGAAGGGTCCCACTATATCGCAATCAGGGAAAAGGAAAGGCAGAGGTGAATGGAAAAGGTAAGTAATGTTGCGAACTTGCGATGTGAAAAGGTGATGGACCCCATTGCAGGCTTTTAAAAGTGGACAAGTGAAAATTTATTCAGGTAATGGTAATATGATAAAGGTAGCCCGAACCATAATATAAAGGATTTCAAAGAATTTAAGGCATATAAATGGCAATATGGGTCCCACTAATCCCGCAAATCACATTTCGGAGGGTTTTGTAAGAGATGATATGCATGAAGTTTGGATCTCTAAAACACTGATTACGATGAAAGGTAAGGGTTTCCATATGTTTGGGTGCAGAAAGTGACATATACGATATCATATATGTAATATATGATATGTATGAAAGGCTGGCTGTGGGCGGCGGAGCCGCGATAAATGATGTAAGTGGTAAGTCTTAAGGGATATATGATATGGTTGTTAGTGGGTGGGCGGATCTACTTTTTAGTAACTATAAAACTTGAGTTTTAATAGTTAAAAAAGTGTTTCGAAATAATTGAATCATAAGGAGCTAGAGGCCAAAAAAAATGATGGAGAGGGTAGCTTTGAATCAAAACCAGTGCTAATAGATCTAAAAAATAGTAAATTATGTTTAAATTGGAATTAATTAATTATTTAAAAAAACTAGATCATTTGGATCGATAATAGAACATTAATTATTTAATAAAAGCTAAAATCATATCCTTGAAAGATTGTGCAAAACATTGTCTTAGAACTATTCACAGAAATGGTGAACAAATTATAAATTAGAAAATAGAAATGATATTTGTGCTTCAAAAGTATTCAGTTGTACTAATCAACAAAGCTACAGTAAGAAGAATGTATGGGAAAGGTATGGAAAATTGTGAAAGAAAAATTATGTTCCTCAAGAGGTAAAATGTGTGAGAGGTGTGGAAGTGAGGGATAAAGGCTCTTCCACGCATCTTTTATTTTTCACATGAAAAAAATCTTGAACTTTGATAAGAAAAAACATACTTTGTACCATTGAAATGAAAATAGTAAAATATCATGTACCTCCTAATGTTTATATTGTCACAGTATCTACTAAGATTAATATGGCTAAAAAAATATTGAGAGTGATTCAATAGAGATGGTTATCCATACTACTACAGATATGGTGAGGGAGATTATGAAAAAAAAAATCTTAAAATGTTACAAAATTAGTAGAGTACTTTGAAGCTTTAAAGTCTGCACACTCTCCTTGAATAGGTGGTCGTTATAAGGATCTTGATTTATTGTAATATTGATTTCTCTAACGAAACCTTTGACATCAATGATGAAACCACCAATAATCTATCACCTCGTCATTGATGGCCACACTGATCAATTTATCCTTATCGTCCCTTCCCTCCCCATTTGACATCAATGGAAAGGGTATCAATTTGTAATGAAACTAAAAAAAAAAATCAAAACATTATAATTCGACTTGAGCACTAGGAATATCATAACACATGCTATATCTTGGTAGACCAAAACACACAACACTTACTCTAGCTTCTTTTACTAAATTCCTGGTAAACCATAATGAATACCTCTTACTTGTAATTGCTATGTAACACTTTCAATCATGCTAGTATCTTATGTAACTTCTCTAATCCAATGTCTAGGTGAGTGGTAACACTAGCAATGCATATCCTCAAATCCAGACACCCTTAGGTTTGTTAAATGATATGTAATGCATGCTACCTATATGTAACATATGCATAAGATCGAAGACTCCTCTTTCTATGTCATAGAATATTGTAATTGTATTTACACATATCCACAAAGTATTGCTTAATGATAATTGTTATCACCAAAAAATGATCACTTAGCCATATCTAACTAAGTGGATCGAAATACACCATGTGAGGCCAATTTTACTATAGTAAAATTGCTTTCAATACAAGAAATAACTCGATAAACCATATTTTATTAAGTTGTTTCTAAGTAAAACAAGAAACCCCATGAGGAATAAATAAATAAATAAATCATTATTTATTTGATTTCCCCTAGGAATAATTAATTAAATCACTATTTAGTTAATATTTGTTGTCATATTTGAACCAATCATGAGAAATATTAAATAAATCATTGTTTATTTGATTTTTCTGTAGGAATAAGTAATTAAATAATTATTTATTTAATATTCCTTTTCCAATTTGACTAAATCACTCAGGAATGATTAAACAAAACATTATTTCTAAATTTTTCATGGTTTTTTGAGAGTATTGTTTTGGATTATTTGACCTTTGTTTTATCTATTCTTAAGCCTATATATGCTCATTTTGTCTCTTTTGAAGTAGAAACAAGCCCCATAGGGTTCCAGTACACTTCCACCTTTTTAGGAGCACTTCAGCTGAGTAGGTAGTCTGATCTTTTCAGTTCTTTCAACCATTCTTTGAGGGTCTGATCCCTTCTTTTAAAAATCTTTATGATAGGTTGTTTTAACATCCAAATCTCCCTCTTGAGTTTATTTTGGCCTCCCCCCTTAGGGTCCCACTGTTTTCCCTAGGTTCTAAAGCTTTTTTCCTATCTTTTGTAGCTTTTTTCTCCTCTATTTTCTTCTTATTTTCTGCACCATTTTTAGCACTGTAGAGTCATTTGATCCCATTCCCATATACATTAGATATTGTGACCCTTTTAGTGTGTTTTGAGTTGCTTATTTTTCTCTCCTGTTTCTTTTGTTTGAGAGCATTTTTTGGGTGGGGTTTATGCTTAATTTACTGTTTATTTTACTTTCATTTAGAACTTTCAACATTCTATTTCAGCTACACCTTGGAATCATCATAAAACATGCTTAATTAACTCATCCACAATACACACTTATTTTCACACTGTCATGCCTAAAGCAAATGAGAGCTTGGTTCAAGCTGCCAAGCCAAGACTTAAAGACACCACTTAATAAATCTAACTCACATAGATTAACCCCACTTAGGCATCAGGGCTAAAAACTATTTGTAGTTAGTTGTAAGATCTGTCGGATAGGCTTCCAATAACAGCCATAGATCACATACTTTGAGACATAGAAAATTGAGTTAATAGGGAGCTTAAATTCCTTCACCATCTCGCAGTCAAAGTCAGAGTGCATCAGAAGCCTGTTTTAGAGGGGGTTAGGCTAGGACATCGTGCAAATGGTTCTCCTCAGGGCCACCCAACCCATGGTGGGGAAATCCATGTGATTTCTAATTTACCAAGAAGCTCAAGAAGGTAACCTTAGTGGCCTATATTAGGAAAAATCCTTATAGTACTAGCTATGGAAAGAAGTTGGTTCTCTACCCTACCTTTCTGCATGAAAGGTCATCTAAAAAATTTGAATCTAGGATTGTTTGAGGATTTATATCACTTTTAGGCTAGAGGTAATTTTTCTTTTGATAGGACGTGCTTGCTTGCATTAGAGTATCTCACAGAATAGTTAGTTTACACTTCGCACCACTACACTAGGTTCTCGCTTGTTATTTGTTATTATTTTGTTTCAATCATCTTTTAGTCTTTAGTGTCATCTGTGTATTGACATCATTGTGCCCCCAAGGCGTTTGACACGAAGAATCCGAGGTCTCGATCCATAGTTTCCATTAGGAAATATTTCTCTATCCCATCAGGTTCGAAATAATCCTCCCAATCCTCCATCGAGTTCCTTTTTCGACTCATATTCTTCTGATTCATGGAGTTCTTTCTCTGATTATGCATAGTATCATCCTCATATCACCACCATGTCTAGCACCAATGTCAGTGTAGGACCCCAAGGTGGTATCCCAGGTCCCTACTTGGCCACTTCCACTAGCAGAACCATTACAACTATGGTCACTTCCACTCCATTGGTCCCCTTTATGGCTAGTCTAAGTTTCTCAGATTTTAACTAGTTAATCAACGATCCCATTCTCCATGATATTGGTTTTCCATATATGCCAACCAAAATCCATTCTGAAATTCCTATGTTTGATGTAAATAGTGGAGAAGACCCCACCAATCACATTCGTTCCATTCACATGTGGTGTTCATCAAAACTCCATCACTGATGACTCCATACGTCTTTAGTTATTCCAACATACGCTCACTAGAGATACTGCAAAGTGGTATATTGAATAGCCCGCTCCATATCATTCCACTTTTATGACTCTTGCTAAAGTGTTTCTGTCATATTTCTAGTTACCCATCCGTTATGCTACCAATACCAAGTTCTTGACCACATTCCGTCAAACTTTTTCCACCGACCTTTAAGAAGAATTGCGTAGAAGGAGGAGCATGTGTATATATCCTACATTCAATGACCATGTCTATTTGGATTTTTTTCTTAGAATGGTATTAGTCCCCGTAGGTAAATATGTCATGTCTCACTTTCTTTAGACCGAGGAATAAGCTATCTAGATAGCTTTAGAATATCACTTGATTAACGCCTAGTCAGGTTATTTTTATACCGTTCTACCGGACCTTCCTAGACCTGGTGGTGCTACTACACCAAGGGCCTCTCACAGTGTTGACGTTATCGTTGGATCCCTTTCACACCCATCACCATATGCTCCTCCTCATATTAATTATGGTCACCCTCTAGGGCGGACCAATTCCTCCAACACTTATCCCCCTCCTCCAAGTAACTTGTATACCAGTCAAAGCATGTCTTAGGGATTTTCCCAACCACACCATCGATTCCACGACCATTTATTGCTCAACCTATTTACCATAATTCTACCCCATCTCCATATTATCGTTATGCACTGCCTAACCCTCCATCCCCTTAGTCATCAGCACCTCTACCTCCCATGCCTTCTCAACCTATGCCACAACAACCACCTCCTCCTCAAGGTCAAGTGTATGCTCATTAGAGCACGACTGATCACCCTAATTTGAAGAGAAATGAGAAGGGGAAAGGAAACTAGGCCCAACGATTGAAGGGTAACTAGGGTCGCCAAAATACTCAACCAAATTCACCCTAGGGGAGCCAGCCAAATACCACAACCTAGAACTAGGACGATCAACCCAAGAAGAACAAGGTTATTCATACGAATAAGCCTTGTACATGTTGTGGTATATATGGAAATTATATGCATGATTGTCCCTTTTTACCCCAGATGCATCAAATGTGGGATGCCCAAGAAGCTTCTCAAGGACAACAGCCCATGCTGTCGCTTCCTCAGAACATTACTCTATCTTAACCAGTTGTGCTCACTGATCCTTTATCTGAGTAAGGATATCTCATTGTGCACCATTCAAAAGGTCAAGTTGCTACCCCACCTCAGTAGTCTAGTCACTCTAATTACCAGATTCTCATGATGAAATCTAACAAGGTCAATACTATCGAAGTCAACCTACATACCCAGTCATGCCAGTATGACAAGCAACCTGTTATGTCTACAACCGAGTCCTAAATCAAATTTTCTACTGAGTATATTCCAACACTAAATGGTACCTTACAGATCCCTCAACCTAAGGAAGAATTCATACCAAAGATCCCCAAAGGGTCATTATGTCGTAATGTTGTTTCTTCCAAAACCACCCACACATACAATATAGTAAATGACTTGGTGAAGTCTCTTTCCGCCATGTCAACACTAGAAGTTCTCTAGACGTGCTAATCCCAATGGAAATATATAATATATTATCGGGGAATTTTGGACCCTTCAGATGATATCTTGATCATTCTTGATGTTCACAAGTCAAAAAATCTCCATCTACCCTCATCCATTTATTTTAAAATATGAGTCGACATTAGAAACACCGTTGTTCAGTGGTGTATCATAGATGAAGGTGCATCCAGATGTGTGATGTATGCCAGTGTTTGGAAACGACTCAGGTCACCTGATCAATCCCCATCCACCATCACTTCACATGCTTGGGACTGTCACCCTTCACAACCCATTGGCATGTATTGAATTTTTCGTGTCACATTTACAGGCAAGACTTTTTATATTGACATAGAATTCATCGATGCCCCCTTGGATTACAATATTATTTTGGGTCGTAGCTACACCTGTGTGATGTCAATTGTCGCATCTTTGGTTCATTACAAGACGTGCTTTCCCAATTTTTATAACTCTCCCCAACATCCCAAGGTTGAAAATGGGATTGAAGAAAGGTAGCCACAGACCAGGCTTTAGGTCAGGTAGCTAGCCATACCAAGACCAGAGAGGGCTCTCTCATTGTCACTATTGTTGTCAAAGGAATGAATGAGTATCTAATGATCTTAGGATAGGTATTTAAGCTCAGTAAATAGGATTTTTTTGATGTTTTTAGTGGTGGAGAGAAAACTCAGTGAGAAGACTATGTAAGGTTTTTGAGGTTTGAATTCCAAGGTCAATTTGCAAAGAGTATGTGAGGCTAGATATGTAGTTTGAAAGCATGTTTAATAGGTAATTTAGTATAGAATTAAATGAAATATATTTTGAATGAGAACTGCAGTGAATTCATTTAATTAGAGGCAAATAGACATAGCAATGTAAACCTTGTCTAAAACAGAGCATGAAAAAACATGACTTCTGCTCATAAACTTAGAAGATGAACATCTATGAAATAAAAATATATCATTAAGCATGAATAGATAAACATACATAAGAATAAAAAATGCTGCAATGCATACCACAAGTATCTCAACACAATTTCTGCAAATTTGTCTCTCATTTAATTCCAAATTGCTAATTACAAAAGCTCCACTGCAATATGAGACTATCCAACCAAACAAAAGACTAAAGAGCTCCTACTTATAGAAAATATGCTATGAAACCTCATCAGGTTTAAAACCCATCCAAAATGGATCATTAATACACAATATGAGTCATTTCCCACATTTTAGGGAGGTCAGAAACCATTCCCTGAACTTTAGCTATAACTAGGAGTGTTTGTCATTTACCTTAAATTACATATCCCTCATGATAGGAGCCAAAAAATAACTCAATAACTCTAGTGCCAAGTCATAGGACATAGAAACCTTGAATTTGTGAAATTTTCTAAGCTTTACATGTGTCTATAGGAATCCAATGTTGATTCTGGCATAACCGTAGCATTTTTATAGATAAAGGTAGTGAAACTACCATAAAGGCAGCGTGGTCTTCTACAGTCAATTTGATGATGCTCCCATGCTAAATTTTGACTCTACAATTTTTTGTAAATAGGTGAGTATGTCTACTAGCCATATGAAGTGGTTTCTCAGCAAAAAACATCCTCCAAGTTCTTCAAATTCCACTTCTCCCAAAATAGGTGCTATAAAGGCAGCGTGGTTCTGAAATTGAGGCAGAGAGCTGATTTTTTGCTTTTTTTTTTAATCCCCCTGAGAAAAATAATAGTTGATGTAGAAAAATAAGTGTATGCAAATGATTTATTAATCAGTATTAATCTAAAAAATTTCTCCTTTCATCATTTGTATGTTCTGAGAATAAAGGTAGCGTGAACACGATGTGTTTATGTTGTCTGCAGATATTGTTAAAATTTTCAAAATAGGGCTTGAGTATGAATGAATATCTTTCTAACCATAACGTTTTTTTGCAAAAATAAGAGAGGTTGGTGTTATTTGGCATGTTATGAGAAAAAAAATCCTCCAGGTTTCCAAAATACGTTTTCCTTTTCTCAGAATCCAAGTTTTCATGTGATCACTCAAAACTTTCAGAAGTGTAGCGCACTCTAAGCATAAGCATAGCACCTTCTTTGAGAGGGATTTTGGAGGCCTTCCAGGAGTATTTTTGGACTGGACGTGGTAAGGTTGGAAATATTAGTATGTCTGCTATAGAATGGAGTCATCAAGCACTAAAAATACCTTCTCTGAGCCCTTCAAACGTTGATTTGAAGACAACATGTCCAAAAGTGCAGAAAATGTCCTACAGCAACTGTATTTTGTGCATTTCTCTCAAACCATAAAAACTGTGCATAAATTGAAGGACGTTTTTGTTATTTGGCCTATGATCGACAAAAAAATCTTTCACCTTTGTATAATTCATCTCCATTACTTCAGAAACTGATTTTGACGCCAAATTGTCCCTATGTGAAATCTAAACCTTGGCTTGATCACGAAGCTTGAAAAATGATGTCGTGGGTCTGTGTTGGATCAAACGTATTGAATTTTCCTCCCTTATTATAGGTATTATTTTATGTATCACTGCTTATAGTATCCGGTTTGGAAATCCTTTCTTGGTTGCACTGGAAAACAAGGGATTTAACATGTTTTTTTGTTTAAATAATAAGAGGAGATGAGCGGAATAGGGCCACTCTAAATTCTTGAGAAAATTTAGAGGTATAAGGAAGAGTTTTAGGAAGCAAATGGGAGTGAAAATGAAGGAAATGGGCAAATGGAAGGGGCCCAAAAGAAAAAACACAGGCCCATTGTAAAACCATAGCATAAACCTAGGGTTTAGTGAGGAAATAGTGAATTAGGGTAGAAATGTATTGGGAAAAGGTTAGGGAAGGTAAGTAAAGGGCCAGGGAAGGTAATTTTAGTGTGATTTAAAGTAAATCATCCAAAATTAATGTTATTTCTAGTAATTTCATGCCAAAATGTGATGGAGGTGTTAAATGCAGCGAAAAATCCTAGAAGTGAGCCATTTTTTGAAATTTAGCACATGCATTGGAAAGTAATTGATAATTACTGATGCTAACATATCAAATGAGTGCAAGATATCATTATTTTTTGGCTTTGAGTGTTGAAATTGGTTTCTCAACCCTCGAACTCAAGCTTTATTATGCATTCGCACAAAGGTAGCATTGGGGAATCTTGAGTACCTTCAGGCGAGAATGAGCGAATTTGAAAGATATGGAAAGGTTTGCTGAGTTTATGTGTAGCTTCACACTTCAAAAAATCACAGGGAGGAGGCTTTCCAATGGGTGATTTACCATAAAGGTAGCAAAAGGCAAAAATGCTACGCTTTTGCATAAAGGTAGTGAAATTTCAGCGATGGGAGAATTTTGACTTCTGATGGCAAAGTATGGCTGGTCTGAGGTTGAAAATGAGTTTTCTTGTTAGGGAGGTGAAATATGAACATGAAATGAGAGAATGATAGGATTTGTTTGGTCTTTATATCCTTGTAAAGACCATTTTTTCTTTGTAATGAATCGATAAGACATATTTGACTTTTTTTTTAACTGTTTGACATTTGAACGATTTTAAAACAAGAGAACTTGTCTTCCTTTACTCCATAATCATGTTGGCTCCCTTTTAAAAATTTTATGAGTGAAATGAAGGGTGATTTCCTTGTTTTGATGACAAATTAGATTGTTTCGAAAGGAAAATGATGACCCCTAGACAGTGACCTAGGTGAAGTGGAGTAACATGACCCTAAACCTTTAAATGATAATGAAAGAGATGGCTTTGAAAGTGATGTTCGAAATGAAATGAGATGAGGGAGAATAAAATTTCAACTAGACCTCATCAGTGACAAAATTATTTTTTGAAAACATGATGGAAAAAGTAAAAATTTTGACCTATGACTTTTAGGAAAAGAACTGAAAGAGTTATTTCTGATCACTCACATACTAAAACTAACACCCATAATGGAAATATCATCACCATTTATTAGTTGACATATTACAATCCAAAGTCTCAGACATCACCTCTGTCTACAATTTCTTCGATGACCGAAAATCAACTACTCTCACCTCTCACGAATGTCTATCCAGGAACCTATAAATATTACACATTGGTTGGTGCATACTATTGTCCAACAACTAGCCCTTATGAGCCCATGAATGTTGCAAGCATCATGGCATAGCCACAAGCATTTTGGTACGCCTATCCAGCAACCAACGCCTTCACAACCTGATGTTGTTCATGTTAGGGTCCTATACTTTATAGGATCTCAAGGTGATGGAGTATTTCATATTTGTAATTTTACAGTGTAAATAATTTTCAAAATGAAAATGATTTCCAAAAAAATTATATATAAAATAAAATCAAAACAGGGTATATCAAAAAGAAAATGAATATGAAGAAAAATGTAATATTCCTAAATTAGCCTACAACTAATTGGAATATTGAAGTTTCGTTTGTCACTTAGATAGGTGAATAAGTGGGTAGGGAGACCCATAAATCCATTTATTATGAATAAAACCACTTCTCATGTGAAAGTGGATCATCTTTCCATCTTAATAAAGCACCCTAAGGTGTGAATAGCGGCTAGAACATGTGGACTAGGTCAAATTTTACCATATCAACAATGTTGTCATGGAGGAGTGGACATTAATGGAGGGACATCGCAGTTTTAGATGGAGACACATTGCATGGAAGTAGTGTCAATAATGGATGGGGCTTATAGTTTGGAAGCTCATATCTTATAAAAGGAAGAGGATGGTAGCCATATTATTCATCTTGATGTATTTTATATTTTGATATATGGTCTATTTAGACATATAGCTTTCTTGAGCTGTTTAGCTAAGATTGCATGTGTTGTTTAGCACTGGGTGTTCCTGAATAGGAATCCCACCTCTCCGTTGAGAAGATCTTGGAGGAGTATTGCACTATACTTCCACATTCAAGAATTTGGCCAAGCTTCAGTCTCATGTACAACACAGCTTTGTTTAGAGTTGGGTTGTCTTGTAGGGGTGTAGTAGTGGAGGAGAGAAATCTTCATTTTCTGAGCTTATTTTCCAGTGAGAGGACTAGCCCTACACCTATTGAGTTGATTGGGTGTTTTTGAAGCTGATATATCATTCCTTCAGCCCCATATCAGCATTCATTCCTTGGGAGTGCGTAAGTCAGGCAGCAGAAATGCAGTGGGCAACTCAAAAAAGGCCGAAAATCCAAATTTAAAATCTGGCCAAACCATTTCTGGGTTTTTCTGGGATCTTTTAGTAGAATTCATGGTTAAAATAATGGATCATTCGGAGCACTCTAACATCCTTCCGCGCATGGTTCTTATCCTCAGTAGCAGTAGCAGTAGCAGCACAACATTTCCAGTGCTTGGTTTCTTTAGTGTATTTCAGCCATCTTGTGGCTTGAGTGCATTACTTTTGGAGAAGTGTGTAATTTCATTTATTGTTATATATAATGATATGGCTTCGTTGTTTTCTACTCATAGATTATGATGTATTTTAATGTAATTTCTAGTTGCATCATATTTCCAACATTTTCTAGATTTTAGTGGTATGTTCCTATTTTGATTTATTTTGAATGCTGCATATGTTCTATATTCTTTTCTTTTCCATTTTGGAATATTACAGTGGCATCAGAGCATAATCTTGGCTCAGCTTGTGTACTTCATCCATTATGTCATCTAAGGAGGCTTCTCATAGAAAGGAGAAGATTTGCAAAAGAGATGAAGAAAAAACTTCATTATCAGGAGGGAAGGAGTTCTCAAAAATTCTTCTTCAAACTATGTAGGGCATTAACAGAGACATCAAAGAGATGAGGACGGAGAGATATATAGATTCTCCAAGAGGGCTTGTACATGAAGAAAGCTCCAGATTTTCACATTGTGGGTGTGAGAATTCAACTACACCATCAGATCTACAACATGGTACCATGCATACATTTTTGGAAAGAGAAGAAGAAGAAGGAGAAACACCAAAGGAGGAGACTCTTGGTGACTATCGCCAAGAATATGAATCTCAATCCAAGAGATTCAAGGAGCATCTAAACTTCCAAGGGTTTTTTCAAATCAAAAAAGATAGAAGACCCAGTAACCACAATAGAAGAAGAGGGTGCATTCAACACACTTTGGGTAGATTATTTCTACCTACTTTTGATGGGTCACCCAAGAGCATAGCCAAGGCTTGGGTGAAGGAACTAGACACATATTTTCAACTACATCAAGTTTCAGAAGAGGAAGCCATTAGAGTAGCAGCACTGTATCTTGAAGGTAAGGCTCATGCCTAGTGGTTATTTGAATCCTTTTCATTGAATAATGCAAATATATCTACTTATGAAAAGTTCACTAGGAGGTTAGTGAAAATATTTGATCAAAAACATTCTGAAACTCCTTTGGGTGAGCTAGCCAAACCCAAGAAATCAAAATTTTGCATCAGTTGGAAGGATCCATGAAACCAACTCCATTTCAGAACATTGTTGAGGGGGTTAATGATATACAACATGATTTTCCAAAGGAAAAGGACCCACTTCAGCAAGCAATTTCTCCTCAAGAACGAGACTTGAGGATTCCTCCTTCAAGAGGAGATCAAGCCAAAGGATCTCTTAATGATGATGTATTCTCCAATGATGAGGAGAAGGGAGAGCTGGAAAGAACCTCCAGTGCTGTAATAGCAGGAGGAGATCCACCACTATTTGGAGATGGAGATGAAGCAATTGCTTCAACCAAAGGAGCTCTTGTATCTTTGCAAGAAGTTCCGAAGGATCTCATACATGGTTATCAGGAGAAGCATGTGTCTATGTTGCTAGGCAATGAAAAAAACATAGTGGAGGAAGTATGTTCCAACATTGACCATATTTTTGGGGACATACACCATGATAGATCACTTTTTGATTGAGACACTTGACAGCAATGTGACGTTGGGTGTGCATGGGTTGATTACATTGCATAAAAACACCTTAAACTATGAGATCTTATAGATGATAGGAGAACATGATAAGGATGGCCAACATCAAGTGATTGGGTACATATACACCCATTATTTTTAGGAGCTTTATGCAAAGAAGAAGGAGGATGATTTGCACAGTGAGGGCAGGGACAAATCGATCCACTCACATATACAACCTGCTCTAGGCCTTGATGTTTCATTACATGGAGGCATTCCACTAGGGATACCCCCTGATTGGAATATGATCAAAGAATTCTTTCAACATGGTGCATCATTGAAATACTTGGCTAAGGAAGGATCCTTGGGAGGAGCTAGCACATCGCAGAGAACCTTTGATGGGTTCAAAGGAGAGGTGAGAAATTTTCTGATATGAACATTGCTATCTCCCACTCAGCTATTTTAGTTGGAATATTATTATTTAGAAATCTATGATGACATGAACATGGTGTCCAAGGGCTACTCCATAGCCTTGGAGTAGTAAATGATACTTCCACACATGAGGAAGATTTTTGAATATGACAGTAGGTTATTGATGCTCTTGTATGCATTGGCCAAACTATGGAAGTTTTGGATTGGGAATACCTTCGAAGAGGAGGTTGACATCCATGTACTTTAATCTTGTCTTGGGCAAGATCAGTTGCAAGGGAGGCAACAAAAGTGGGGTAACAGTACTCCAACATGTGGCTTCGGCATTGAGCATGTCAAAGAGGAGAGTTATGATGTGACAGCTGCTTCATTTCAGATTTCAACAACATTGTCATTGTTGGGAAGCCTAGATCCATATTGGGAGTCCCAGCTATTGGTGGAATATTCCAAGAACCTCTTCACATGTAAGGTTCTTGATGGGCAAGTGATAGATGCGAGGTATAGAGTGGTTGATGGAGTCATCTATTTCCATGATCATATCTATTTGACTAAAGACTCCAAGCTCAAGAATGAGATTCTACATGTAGCTTATGAAGCACTCTTTTTAGGACATGTAGGCTCCATTGAGTCTTATGACACCATCATGGAGGGATTCTATTGGGAGGATCTCAAAGAAAATGTGCACCAACATATCAGGATATATGTAGCTTTTTTGATGTATGAGGAGGAGAACAACCACCTTGCAAGGTTGTTTCAATCACTTCCCCTTTTGATGGAGAGATGGGAAGGCTCATCTATGGACCTCTTCACCAACTTGTCTACAATATATGGTAAATATTGTGTTTTGATGCTTATTTATCAACTAACAATGTATGTACATTCCTTTACCATGGATTTGCAACACATTGATCCACAAGAGAGCAAACCTCTCTTTCGATTTCATGGTCCTATTGAGATTACATTCAGTGATGGGATTGAACACTTTCTAGAGGACTTTGGGCAAGATTTGTTTTTCTTGGTTCATATTCAGGCAACACATAATGTAGTTTACTATTTTCAAGCTTTTGAGAAGCTTATGGCAACAAGCAAGTGGCTGGATGGCCACTCATCACATCATGTTTTGAGACAACAAGAAGAAGAAAAGCACTGGTCTCACTTGAGGGACTATTTTCACCATCCAATATGTCATATGACACTTATTGCATGTTTCTTTTGGATCCCATATGGCGATGACACTATATTTACTATATGCAAGAAGGATTGGGAAAGAAATATTCCTAGAACCAAGGAGTGGGATCTTGAGATTCCAAGTATATTTTGGCTTCATGAGGACTATATTATTATAGCCCAAGACCAACAGCTCGAAATTTATCATAAATGGAGAGAGAGACAATGTAAGTTGAATACTTTTATCTCTCATTTTCAGCCATGCAGCCCCTATACATTGCAAAAGCAGGGGATTGATGATTGTTCCTATGACCTACCAAGGATGGATCATTTTGTTTGGATGATAGCATGGATATTGGAGTTTCTCATTGGGATTAAGGCACCCAACATTTACCATCTTTCATGCCTTGAGAAGGCCAATGGACAACATATAACTATTTCCATATATCTCCCACTTTTTCATGATCAGAGCTATTTGGTTTATCCACCAAAGGAAAATTTGTATTCTTGGGCAGAGACATATCGATTGGAGATTTTGTAGTATCCTTGTAGTTTCTTGAGGACAAGCAACATTTTGGAGGGGAGAACTATAATATTACTAAATTAGCCTACAACTAATTTGAATATTGAAGTTTTGTTTTGTCACTTAGATAGGTGAATAAGTGGGTAGGAAGAGCCATAAATCTCTTTATTGTGAATAAAACCACTTCTCATGTGAAAGTGGATCAACTCAATAACGCACCCTAAGGTGTGAATAGGGGCTAGAACATGTGGACTGGGTCAACTTTGACCAAATCAACAATGTTGTCATGGAGGAGTGAAAATTAATGGAGGGACATCACAGTTTTAGATGGAGACACATTGCATGGAAGTAGTGTCATTAATGGATGGGGCTTGCGGTTTGGAAGCTCATATATTATAAAATGAAGAGGATGGAAGCCATATTATTCATCTTGATGTATTTGATATTTTGATATATGGTCTATTTAGACATATAGCTTTCTTGAGTTGTTTAGCTAAGATTGCATGTGTTGTTTAGCACTGGGTGTTCCTGATCGGGAATCGACCCACCTCTCCATTGAGAAGATCTTGGAGGAGTCTTGCAAAATGCTTCCACATTCAGGCATTTGGCCAAGATTTAGTCTCATGTACAACGCAATTTTTTATATATTTTGGTTGTGTTGCAGGGGTGTAGCAGTGGAGGATAGAAATCTCCATTTTCTGAGCTTATTTTCCTGTGAGGGAACCAACCCTTCACCTATTGAGTTTATTGGGTGTTTTTGCAGTTGATAGATCATTCCTTCAGCCCCATATCAGTAGTAATTCCTAGGGAGTGCATAAGTTAGGCAACAAAAATGCAGTGGGCAACTGAAAAAAGGCCGAAAATCCAAATTTAAAATCTGGCCAAACCATTTCTGAATTTTTCTAGGTGGTTTGAGTAGAATCCATGGTTGAAAGCATGGATCATTCTAAGCACTCTAACAGCCTTACGCATATGGTTCTTCTCCTTAGTAGCAGTATTTTCTAGCAGCAGTAGCAGTAGCAGCACAACATTTCTAGTTCTTGGTTTCTTTAGTGTATTTCAGCCATCTTGTGGCTTGAGTGCATTCATTTTGCAGAATTGTGTAATTTCATTTACTTTTATATATAATGATATGGCTCCATTGTTTTCTGCTCATGGATTATTATCTTTTAATGTAATTTCCAGTTGCAGCATATTTCTAGCATTTTCCAGATTTTAGTGCTATGTCCCTGTTTTGATTTATTTGGAATTTTGTATATGTTCTATATTCCTGTCTTTTCCATTTTGGAATATTACAAAAAATACAAAAAGAAAGAAAATTGAAAAACGAATAAAAAGAGAATAAAACCCCACAAACGAAAAATAGAAATAATACTGAAAGTGTTGTAAATTTAAATGTCACTACTATTAAATTAGTTTCCTTTATGTCAAAATCCAATACGATTGTGTACATCTTGTCTTAAAACAACACAATGACTAGATTTTTGTTCCAATCATACAACTTAATCATGATGGAAAAATTCTGAATTTCATGTTAATTATGATAGTGAATAAAGATTTTCCAAACAGTTTAATCTTGGAAAATTAGTAGTTAGGTAGAAAATGATATTGGTTCAACAATTTAATCTCAATCAATAGGAGAAATAAGTGATAGAGTAGATTATATTTTTATAAAAAAAGGTTATATGGGTTTGATAGCTTAAATGCACCCTAAGGAAAGAAGATGAAAAAATGTTAGCTTATAAAAAGAAATGAAAATGAAAGGGTAGGTCAAAGTTGTATTATAGCTTTGAAAAGCATTAAAATATTTATCCTAATTTTGAAACTTTCAAAGTTATTTCATGCACATGAGAAGGAAAAGGGTAACATGTTTTATCCTAAGTCTAAATTTTCGGGCACATGAATCTCGGGTTTGGCATATAATCCCATATCCAAAGTTTTTACCTTTATTAAAACCCCTCGCTACCCGAAAAAACATCTCGTCACGTCACTTTAACTTACCATCATCTATCCACTCATATGATTTTCTGCCCATGATATGATGGCCCTTATCCCTTTTCTGCCCCCCCTCTCCATCCGATATTTACCGTCGGGGAGGGGGGGGGGGTTGCAAAAAAAGTAGTTTTTCTTTTCGGGCCCATGCTAACATGGTGCCTTACCGTCATTTCGCACCCTCCCCCACTAAAAAAAATTACCTTTTTAGACCCCTTTCAGAAAATTATTTCTACACCATACCAAAAACTACCAATCCACATGTTGAGCGCTTGTCATATCATGCCACCTCAACCATTACCGTTGCCAATTAAATTCCTTCCCATGGAAAAGAAACTATTGATGAATTTAATTCATGATTAACCGTTAATCCAATGGATATGTGCCACAATCAATGTAAAATTCATCAATTCATGTATAAAACCATGCTTAATAAACTTCTAAACCCTTACCGTGTATTTATTTCTACTATGTCCATATTTGTTGTAGGTTACAGAATGCCAAAACAGCTAGTCCGATCATTATCAAATCATTCTCTATAAATGTCGCACCTTCTTCCCAATACGAGAGTTTTACACAGTACTGGAAACCAGTTTTCTATTAGAAACCCTCATTTACCATAAAACTAGATCCAACCATGCCTCCTAAGAAGAAGGGACGGGAGGATCCTGTAAATCCATCGCTCCATCCCCCTATTGACCTTGATCACATACCTTTGGCAGCCAGATTATAAAATCCATGAAACCATGTGTGAATTTGAGTTGTTTGAAATGTACTTCTACCTAGAAGACAAGTACACTGACAAGTCTAGTGATATTGGACTGTGGGAGTCTAATTTACCTCATTACATTTTTTCCCATACCCACAGTGCCGCTGAATTCATCATAAAGTGTCAAACTTGTTATGTACCCAACCAAAGAGCTATAATTTCTCCTACATGAGACATTTTGTTTACCATAACTACCCAATCCATAGACCAAATGATACAGGCCCTTTTCACAGAAAATGCAACCCCTTTCTCATAGGAAGCACTCACTGAACTATATCAAAAGATGGATTTTGCAAAAAGGGCTAAAACCCCTGAGATTTTTCTGGCTGAAGATGCCCGATTAGCCAAGAAGAATCCTCCCTATTCATCCTCCATTTTCCTTGATAGAGCCAAGAAAATAATTACTGTTATCTCCTACCTCCTTGGATATTACTCTGATCATTGGGTAGATGAGGCAATTATAGGATTCCTTTCAATCTTCTCTACAGATTCTAAGCCTTCCATCTTATTCAATTTTAGCCAATTCCTAGCAAATGCCATCCATGACCAAATTTTCATATTCCCAAACAGAAGAGGTGTTTAAATATGCCTCTATCTTAGTATATATGCTTTGTATTTTTAGGGAGACAGATAAAAGTTTTCTATGAAAAATTTGGATGACGATGGAAATCAACAATCTATCATCGTCTAGACTACAATGGTGATGAAGGAACAAAATAAGTACTCATACAAATAGTTCATTGAACTGTTTGTACATCCAGCATGAGGTAAACCACATCTTTGTGGTAAAACCTACTTTTTCTAAGTGTACCAAAGTGGATGAAATATTTAGAAAGGTCATTAAGTTAATTATCCTAGACAAAGATCGATGGGATAAGTTAAGTGAGCTTCAATGGTGAAAATTAAAAAAATAACAGTCAGTTGTTGCCAGCAGATAGGACAGCACATCAGCCAGCACAACCCACAAATAGGCCTACTCAGCAACTGATTCCTTAAAAACAGTGCCAACATGTCAGATCACCTCCATCAAACCTATATTTTGTCACAATTAGAGTTTATTATTTAATTTAGGCTAATAATACACTGTATGTTGAGACAATATTGATCATAATAAGTTTTGTAACATTTTGGTATAAATACTTCATTTTCCGAAGTATTCGAGGTTGATTTATGAACGTATTTTTCCTACTGCACAATTGTAGATTACAAGTTTTTCTGGAACATCAATAATACAAAGACTTATTTCAACTTCGTGTGGTGTAATTACTGGTGAAGTGTTTCTATTGTTTTCGTGTTTTCCATTGTTTTCTATTTTCTTTGTTTATAAAAAATTCTTAATTGTAAAACATAAAGTGTGATGAATAGGACATGCTATTTAAAACACCTTATTCTAGCCGCTTTTACAATTTAAATTTTTTCCACTTGAAGTTGGATTGAAAAATACTTAATTTATTTTCAGTCTCAACTGAAATTCACTTTTTGGCCATATCCATTATTCATTTAAAAATCTAAAATAGTCCAGTGAATGCAACCTATCTTGCCATGTTATAACTCTTTTAAAAATTGATGTAATATCCATTTTTATGTTTTGACTCTATTTCCCAATGGGAATACTAATATTTAATCAACCAAATCAATCAAAATCAAACAAAACTACCAAGTATAGTCATAACTAGCCTAATACCTATTCAAAAAAAAGTTAAATCATAAATAGAGATCCCTATCTGAAGCTATAAGAGCTATATCCCAACTTCCAAAGTGGTTTTTTTGTTGTCCTCTTTGCTTATTCTACCAATATTTTAAATTACAAAATGATAACATAGTGGCGACCATACTAGGACAAATTGAAAAAATTGTACTTCTTTCAAATTCATAACCCTGGTTAAAAAATTGTATGATAGGAATACTTCAGGAAGATTGGTTTTCTTTTCATTAGTGTAAATAATAAGTGTGTGTGTGTGCATTTAGATCATAACTCTAGCTCCTAAAAGAGCCTACACTTGATCTCGTCCTGATCCAAAGCTTGCAGAAACTGTAGATGACTCTGAGAAAATACTGAAGAGAAAGAGCATAGAAGAAAGCCAAGGAAGTAATAGTCCCCCTCATAGAGTAGATTCACTCCCAAAAGACTTTGTAACTCTGCAAGACATTGAGTTTGACTTACCCTTTGAAAAAAGCCTATTTAGAAAATTTTTAGCAAATTGGACAGATCAAATAGTAGTAAAACAAGTTACATTAAGAAGAAATTCATCTGAAGCCCAGTCTGCTCCTGTTGATATAGACCTTCAAATTATCCAAGATTTTGATAAATTTTAGGGTTTAGTATCAGGTCTAGACCTTTCTGTTCATGAGGCTTATGTTCAACAATTTGTATAACTTTCAACTGAAACTTCTTATGCAGAATCATCCACCTCATCACAATATGTGCATCCCAGATCAACAAGCCTTACTCCTTTTGTAGTTTCCACAACTACTCCAGTACTTTCTCACCGAGAAACTCAAAATATTTCTTCTCCCCAATCCTCAACTACAATCCAACCTTCATCTCCACCAAAACCCCAAGTTTCAGCTCATCCTCTACCTTCCACTCAGCCTAAACCTTTCATCCAACAACCACATCATATTTCTCATCCTCATATTCCTATAATGGAAGTTAGATATGCCCTCCTTGTCCTTCAAGCTCCTTTGGTAAAAATGCCACAGGATTATCAAACAAGAATCCCCAATTTGATAAAACTAGACCTATCACTACCCAACAACATGTAGACAGGATGAATGATAGTTTTGAACTTCAAGACATAGATGATGAAAGTGTAACACTTAGGTTATTTGCACAAAGTCTCACAAGAGAGGTGATAAAATGGTTTAAAGCATTTCCTACTACTAGCATTAATGATCTACTCAGATTCCATAAAGAATTCCTTACTATTTGGTAAATTAAGAATAAACCTCTTCAGATTTTATCTGAATATGAAAGCATTAGGAGGGGACCAAGCGAAAGTATTTAGGACTATTTCACTAGATTTAACAGTGTATACAACGCAATTCCTGCTAACATTAAACCACCACAAGGCTTATCCTTAATCAAATTGTGAGATGGCTTCGAGGAACACATGGCTTAGCAGCTTAGAGAAAGGAATTCATCCACATTAGAAGAAATTCAAAGGGATGTAATGAGTGTAGAAGAAAATATCTTAGCAAAGAGAGCTAGACTTGGGAATGAAAGGAGAGTAACCATAAAAGAGGAACCCTCTACTTCTTCTGTTGATGCTAAAATTGATTCCTTAGTTAGAATAGTAGAAAGAATGATGGAGAGGATTAATTTTAATTAGAGGGCTACTCCTAAGGAAAATCAACTTGAGCCTCAAAATCAAAATCAAAATCCTAGGAGAAATCCTCCCAAAATCAAACAAAGAGAGCAGAGAGGTCCTTATTAGAAAGTTAGACCTCCTTGTTAAGATAATTATGGTGATGATGATGGAGAGGTAGTAGAAGAAGTAGAATACAACCAGATAAATCTAATGGGTATCAATTATGATGAAACTATGTTTCTTACTCAGGAAGAACAGGAGTTGTTCCAATTATCCCAAATTGAACTAGATTTTGAGGAATTATATGACTATAAGCAGGGATTTGAAAACACTATTATGAAATTCCATAGACATTATAATCTTAGGATTAAGTAAACATTATATTCTCCAAACAAAAAGAATAATGAAAACCCTGTCTAGAAAACTTCTGACACCACTTCAAAGAAAACTTTAGAAAATGTTGCTAAGAAAACTTTTGATAGTTCTAGCAAAAATAAAATTGACATTCCTGCTAAATTTTTTGTTAAGAGTACCTAAAAAACTACTCAAACAGATATTCCCACCACCAGTCACCAAAAATAACATGTTTCAAAAGAAATTGCTGATAAATATGACTTTATGAATTTAAATAAATTTCAAACATCATTCAATATTGAAAATGAACTAGAAAACCTAAAAATTCCTATCCATTTGACTGAGTTAATGAATAAAAATTTGTACAGAAATCAAGTTATGAAAGCTCTAAACATAGGGGAAAACAATGATACTTTCAATTTGAATGATGATCAACCTGAATTATTATTTGGTCCAGAGGTAGATGGTAAGCCATAGGAAGGAGGACTCCCTCTAGTTTATGTTCTTCTTAATGTTGATGATAAGATTCTCCAAAATTCTATGTTAGATTCAGGTGCTTCACACAATTTGATGTCAAAATATGTTATGGAGAAACTTGGTCTTGACATTAGTAGGCCTTAAAATACTTGTATTCATTTGATTCAAGAAAAGTAATATGTTTAAGTATCATTAAGAATATATGTGTCACTTTAGCCCAAATCCCAGCTAAGAGTCTAGTAATGGACATAGTGGTTGTTGATATTCCCCCAAATTATGGCATGATGGTATCAGGCTCTTGGGGATAAAATTTAAAAGGTACCCTACAAATGGATATGACTTATGCCACCATTCCAGTTTTTTATCAACAAAGAAGACTACATAGGGAAACCTTAATGAAATACATGGTGAGTAGTTAGGAGAAACCACATAGCTACCCCCTTTACTCTGTTCACTCTAATTTAGACTCCTCCATTCATTATAATGATGGAGATATTGATGCTCAGGTCACCAGTGCTAAAAATGACATTTGTGAAACAAGTGAAAATTAAACACAAATTGTACAACAAAACACTGAAACTGAACCTTTTTGGAATATGAGTTTTGATGGCTCTTATAGTAGAGCAGGGTTAGGAGCAGTTGTGTGGGTCTCAAATTCAGGAAATAAACATGCAGAAGGTCATTCATATAAACTGAAATTTCAATGTATGAATAACATAGCAGAATATGAAGCACTTCTTTTAGGCTTGCAATTATTGAAGAAATTAGGTGCTAAAATAATTTATGTTCATGGAGATTTTGAATTGATTATTAAACAGATTAAAGGAGAATATGCTGCAAAACATCCTCTGTTGAGAGAATGCAAAAATTTTGTGCTTGATTTCATACACACTTTTGTAGAATATGATCTTCTTGTTATACCTAGAAATCAAAATGTCCTTTCTAATGATTTGGCTTTTTCAACCAGCACATGCAAAATGCCTCATCCCAACAAACAATATAAAGTAGAGGTTAAACATCATCCAACTTTACTAGATAACATGAGGTATTGGCAGGTATTCGGAAATGATAAACAGATAGAAAAAATTGTTCAGTCCAAGGATGAGTATGACGAAAATAACATAGACATAAATTGTGAAGTAGAAAATCAGTTAGTTGAACATACTAATGTAGAATAACATTTTGATGAATTAGATGTAAATACATCTATAGATGAAGTTGTACATAAATTATAATTGCATGAAATTGATCTAGAAAAAGAAGAATCTGAAGTACTTCAGCTTAAAGATAATATTTTTCCTAGAGGTCTAGTTCCATTAGAAGAGATTTTTTATTTCAATGATGTAGCAAAAAATCCAAAAATAGAGCCCACAGGGGTAGATGTCGAATAATGTAATATAGGTAGTGAAAAAAATCCTAAAATAATAAAAATCTCAAAATCACTACCTACTGTCAAAAAACAAGAATACATAGCTTTATTCAAAGAATTTATTGATGTCTTTTCTTGGAGCTATGAGGATCTTAAAGCATACGACACTAGTATCATAAAACATAAAATCCAAATCAAGGAAGATCACAAACCATTCAAACAAAAGCTTCTTAGAATGAATCCTATTCTGGTGCCTTTGATTGAGAAAGAGGTCAAAAATATGTATGATGCTAAAATAATTGTCCCTCCCATATACTCTAAATGGGTGTCTAATATAGTCCCTACTAGGAAGAAAACTAGATAAATCCATTTATGTATTAATTTTAGAAACCTTAACAAGGTCTCCCTAAAAGAAAACTACCCTTTGCCAAAAATCGACCATATATTACAAAAGGTAGTAGGGTCTAGTAGGATTTCCTTGTTAGATGGTTTCTCAAGTTATAACCAAGTTCTAGTACATCCTGATGATTAGGATAAAACATCTTTCACTACTCCATGGGGGACCTTCATGTACGTAAATATGCCCTTTGCATTAATCAATGTTGGGGCCACATTTAAAAGAGAAATGGATATTTCCTTTGCTGATGAGATTAGCCATTTTATTGTGATTTATCTTGATGACTTTACTGTCTTTTCAAATATTGATGAGGAAAATTTGAGGCATCTAAGAAGAGTTTTTGAAAAGTGTAGAAGGTTTGGTATCTCATTGAATCCTAAGAAAACATTGTTTGGCCTTGAGGAAGGTAAACTTCTTGGTCATATTATTTCAAAGGATGGTATTAGAATTGACCCCAGTAAATTGAAGCCATATTAAAAATCAGTCACCCTAGAAACATCAAGGAGCTTCAATATTTTATTGGAAAGATTAATTTCCTAAGGAGATTTATTCCTAACCTTGTAGAGCTTCTTAGAAATATGAAAAACATGCTTAAAAATGATTCAGAAATTAGATGGAGTATTGAGGCTAGACAATCCTTTGACCTAGTTAAACAGGCATTGACAAAAGCACCAGTGTTGATTAGTCCAGATTTTACCAAAGATTTTATTATCTTTTGTTTTGCTTCTGGACACACTGTTGCAGCTATTTTATTACAGAAAAATGATGAAGGATTTGAACAACCTATTGCATTTTTCAATAAGGCTTTCAGAGATGCATATTTGAAATATAATATCATGGAAAAACAAGCCTTTGCATTGGTTAAAGAAAAAAAATAATTTAGAGTATATATTTTTCATTCCCATATTATTGCATATGTACCTCATTCAGTTGTCAGGGATATTTTGACACAAAATGGACCTAATGGAAAATGAGGAAAATGTATTACTGTCATAATTGAGTATGACTTAGAAATCAAACCCACCAAGTTGATCAAAGGACAAGGTCTGGACAAATTATGGTAGAATCTAATTTCCATGCATTAGACATCAAATTTTTTGCTGCACTATATGATCAAGAGGAACATACGACTCCACAGATTGATGAAGCATTTTTGAACTCACCCTAGTATGCAGAGTTTTTGTGTGTTTTATTCAATTAAATTCTTCTCCTGGTCTAACAAAAACAAACACAATATTTCTAAAATTAAAAGCAGTTAAGTTTTAAATCATATAAAATGTTTTATATAGGAAATATATTGGTGGTATTTTACTTAAGTGCATGTTAATTTTAAAGGATGATGTAGAAAGAATCATGCAGGAGTTCCATGAAGGTGATTGTGGTGGGCATCTCTACTGGAAAACCACTACCGATAAAATCCTTGGGGCTGTTTTTTATTGGCCTTCCATTTTCTATGGCATTCATAAGAAATTAACTTCATGCCATAAATGCTAGATTTTTGAAGGAAAAAGAAAGCTTTTACCCCTGCCATTAAATCCTATTTCAGTTGAGATCCCTTTCCAGCAGTGGGGGCTGGATTTCAATGGTGAAATTCATCCTCCTTCCTCTACCCAACATAAGTGGATTCTCATAACCACGAATTACTTTATTGAATGGATAAAGGCCACACCTTCCAGATCTTCTACTGATGTTGTCATTATTAAATTTCTTGAGACCAATATCCTTTCTAGATTTGGTTGTACTAGAAAACTTATTACTAATAATGCAACAACTTTTAAATATAATAAAATTATTGAATTCTGTAATAAATACCACATTAATTTGGGAAATTCAACAACTTATTTCCCTCATGGTAATGGGTTGGCTGAATCCTCAAATAAGATTCTAGTAAATATCATTAAAAATTTGTTCGAGGACAACAAGAAATCTTGGCACAACAAGTTGGTTAATGCACTTTGGGCTGATAGAATTACTACGAAGAAGTCAATTGGTATGTCACCATACCAATTGGTCTATGGAATGGATGCTCTATTTCCATCACCTTTAGGTTTACCAGTCATGAATATAATTCAAGAATTATAGGTTGATGCAAATGAAATACAAAGAATAATCAATCAAACTATTCAGTTTCAGTATTCAAGGGAGGAGGTATACAACAAAACGCAAGTAATTCAGGAAAATGTAAAAAATATTTTTGAAAGAAGGACTAAAGTGGATGACTTCAACAATGGAGACAAAGTTCTAAGGTTGGATTCTAGGAGAGAAGACAAATGTAAACATGGTAAATTTGATAACCTTTGGAAAGGGTCATACATCATTTATGCTTTTAGGGGAAACAATGCATTCTTCCTCAAGGACTTGGATGGAGCAGAGTTACTTGGTGGTCCTATCAATGGCAAGATTTTGAAGCACTACTTTTATTAGCATAAATATTTTTCTTACATTATTGTAAATATCATAGTCTATATTGGTTTCATTAGATAACTTATTTATTGGAGTTGAAGCCTGCAGAGAAGGCACTAAACCTTGATCGATAAGCTACCATAAGTACCTTAACAGAAAAATAAATTAGATGCAGACATTACAGGCATGAGATACTCAAGGCTATTGATCATATGTTCTTGACACTTCACATGGAGAAGTGTCATCCCCAGTTGCAGCCACTGTTAGGGTCCTATATTTTATAGAATCTCAAGGTGATGGAGTATTTCATATTTGTAATTTTACACTATAAATAATTTTCAAAATGCAAATGATTTCCAAAAAAATCATATATAAAAGAATATCAAAAGAGGGTATGTCAAAAAGAAAATGAATATGAAGAAAAAGAAAAAAAAAAAGAAAATTGAAAAGAGAATAAAACCCCACAAAAGAAGAATATAAATAATACCGAAAGTGGTGAAAATTTAAATGCCACTACTGTCAAATTAGTTTCCTTTATGTCAAAATCCAATAAGATTGTGTACAACTTGTCTTAAAATTCCACAATGACTAGATTTTTGTTCCAATCATATAGCTTAATCATGATGGAACAATTGTGAATATCATGTTAATTAGGATAGTGAATAAATATTTGCCAAACAATTTAATCTTGGAAAATCAATAGTTAGGTAGAAAATGAGATTGATTCAACAATTTAATCTGAATCAATAGGAGAAATAAGTGATAGAGTGGGTTAGATTTTTATAAAAAAAGGTTATGTGGGTTTTGTAGCTTAAATTCACCCTAAGGAAAGAAGATGAAAAAATGTTAGCTTAGAAAAAGAAATGAAAATGAAAGGGTAGTGTTGGCTCGAGGAGTCCTGACCCAGGTTCGGAGGTTAAGGTTTGCCAGAAAACCCCTATACTACTGGCCCTTTCGGCAGTGACCTGCTTGCGCAGGCCAAAGTCTCACTCGAAGCAGTATGGGAGGGTGTTGGAACCAGGGAAAAAGAAACATTTATCGCAGCTTGCCAAGACTTTTCTGAAGCATCTCATTTTCAGGCACCTTCGAACCTCAAGACAGATGAGGAGGGTAGACCCTTTTTGAAGGCATGTATGAAGCTACTGCGCAGCCCAAAGGCTGTGGAAAATCTTCAGGAATTAATAGATATCTATGCAACATGAACTAACCTACCTCCATAAATTAGGGACATGCACAAACTATACAAATATAAGAAACACACTGATAAGGAGATGATTACGAGATGGACTAGGTTATTTTGGACCTAGGGTCAAATCCGAATGTATTACCTAAACAAACTTGGAAACGAATGGGGTAACCTAAGATGGAATGTTCCACTATCCAGCTGGCTATGGCTAATCAGCAGAAGATCATACCTTTGGGGAGAATATCGCAGATCGTGGTAGATATCGCAAGGGTCAAGGTCTGGGCTAATTTTGAAGTAATTCAGATTGTAGAAGATGTGGACCCATACCCTCCGCTCCTAGGCTTGGATTGGGCCATCGATATGGGAGGCATCATTAACCTGAAGAAGATAAGCATGTTATTTGAAAATAATGGTACAAGGGTGATAGTACCATTAGATATTGCATAAGAACAACAATACACAATGCCAGTGCATGACGAAGAGGATGTGGATCACATCTATAAGTTGACTGCGCGGGATGAATATTGGATCAACCCTATGACAGATGGAGTACTTTGCTGCGAAAATGACAGTGAATGCTTCTCCGAATCTGATGGGGAGATAGAGAATTAGCAAACCTTGTTACATGATGTATCTATGTTGCGATGTCTTCTGGTCACAAAGGATTTCCATTGAATTTCCTCAGAGGTAAGATACCTATCTTATTTTGATGGTTCTGGTAATATTAAGGTATTTTTACAAGAATTTGAAGCTGAGGTTCCAAGGGAATGAAGACTATGGGCCCCTAAGCTAGCCATGCGTGGAACACCTGCACGATGGTGGGAGACGCATGAGGAGGTGTTCCATGATTGGGAGGAGTGTTGGGATATGATGATCCTATAATTTGAGGCCCCAAATGACGTACGATTCAAGATGTTCCTTGGGCCAGAAGACCCACGTGAATATCTGTTCGCTTGGATAGAACAGTGGTCTGACAGGACTACCAAAGAGTGGGTGCATTTGTTTATTCATGCCTTGAGACCACTTTCCACTACATGGTACTTAGATGCAGAGCTACATCAGCGCACCCGCCACTAGGAGACTTTGAAGGATGAATTTCTAGGAACATTTGGGTTAGTAGGCGGGACAGAGGCACTTGAACCAACCCTGCAGGACATTAACATTGTAGCATGGGGTAATTTGCATCTATATGTCGCACCTGAAGTGCCCACATGGGAAAAGTAGGTACCAAGCATGGTCAAATACCGCAGCCTAGACCCAAAAGAAGGTAAGGATGATCCACAAGTTGTTTTTGACTCAGAATTAGACGGGATGCACATAGTTACCAGACTTCTTAGGCTACGAACAGGTAGCATTGAGACGCACCCCACGTTTTCTAATATTGGGGATGTCAATACAAGAGGTAGATTTATCATATATCTGGCAACTCCTACAACAAGGGAACAACTGCGTTCAATTTTTGGCCACCTAGGTTATTACAGAAAGTTCGTTCGAGGGTATGCACTGATCACAACACCTCTGAAACACTTGTTTATGAAGGAGGCCTGGTTCTGTTGGGATGACACATGTCAGGCAAACATGTATTTGGTTTTGAAGAACCTAGGGATCAAGCCTATGTTGTGGGAGGATGCGCAGGAGGTGCAGGTGTTTAACCCAAGTGTAGAAGGTATGCTGAGTGCACAGGAGGTGTGAAAACTTGCCGTTGGCACAATAACATCTAGTAAAAATAAAAATTTACCGTTGAAAGGAGCGGCGCACTGGCATTTAATGGGGAAAATTTTGGGGATTTGTTATTATTTACCTGAAGGTAAGTTCTAGGTGAAGTTTACCCTACCGTAGGATGATCGTAGGCACTATAAAAAGGGCAGGATAGCTCAGACAAGGGTTCCATCTCATTTGGATAGCTTGTACTTATCATCTTTGTCTCAAACGAACTTGAGCTGTAATATTTTATGGGTATGCACTATCCCTTTCATGTATGATCAACCTACTCCTTCTGACAGTAGCCACCCAGATTTGGGATTCATTTTTCGTGCTAGGATGATGGCCACTAACCCTGCTAAACCCTCGGCACCTACAGACCCAGAAATTGAGGAAGTAATGGAGATTGGGTCCGAGGATGAAGAAGTGCTCTCTAAACCGGTCACAAGGAAGGGAAAAGAGAAATCACAGGGCTCAGGGAAGCCCCCAAAGGCTGCAAAATGGGCTACGAGGAAGCCTAAGACTTCCCTAAGGCATGCCAAGTCCTCGCGAGAAATGCCTCAGGCTCAGGTTGCGTAGGAGGAAGCCCAACCCACCAATCCAATCAGCTGGTTACCTCCCTTCATCTTACCACGCAGGCCCTTGATGTGCACAACAAAGAACCTCAACAATCTAATTACCTATATGCAGATGCCAATAACCCTGAGAGAAGTCCCTGTGCTTAGAGACCCTTGCGGAAGGCTTCATGAGGTCAAATTCGATGATCATGACTTGGAGAATTATGAAGCCTTCACTGAGTTGGTCCCCGCGTTGTACTTAGACATGATTTATGTGAATGATGGGGTCACAGTCATTCCTCAGCACTGGGTATGTGGATTGGCCGGATCTAGGCTCTTGAACCTACTGCGAATGCCCCACTTTGGCCACTACAATGTCACGGATTGGTTGGCCCGACAGTTGCTTGCCTTAATTCATGATGGATTCCTATGGATTCGGGACAAAGTACCCATTGAATTTACGTTGATTCACATAAACACGGGCCTTCCCATGAACGGGCCGCACTCTCTGGAGTATGTGGGCAATAAATATGAGGGGGAAACCACTGAATATGTGCATCAGACCTACCTTGTGGAAAGGAATACCCTGGGCTTCGTCATCAAATCAATTAGTGACCCTGCTACACAGATGGGTACCATGTTATTAGCGTGCAAGCTAATGAGAAAGTTCCAGGTAGCAACCGTCCCTGCTTATGTCATTCGGTTAGCAGGTTAGTGTGTGAAGGGGTTCAGCCTCAATTGGGCCCAATACTTATGTGATGAGTTCTTGACTGTCTACAAATCTCAGAAGAAGGGAAAATCCTTTTGTTATGCTTGGTTACTATTCCTTATAGCTGTTGGGTGTGGAGCCTGATTATCTTGTTTATTTTGTATCACAGCATTGGACCCCTGTACCTTAAAAGGGGCGGCAACGCTGCCTGTAATTAATCGCTGTCGTGGGGGGTCCAGGGGTGGGGCGGAAACACTTTTCAGAGCCCCCCCCTGGCAGGGGGTTTCGGGGGAAGTGGCCCCAAAGCTAAAAACATATGTAAAATTGCCTTGTAAAAGTATAGTAATTTCTAGTCAATCTGGATCGTTCATAGGCGGATGATCTGACAGTAGAAGTTATGTTTAGTTTAGGGTTTTTTGCCCTAGAAGGCAACCCCCTTGTATATATGAGGGTATTGTATTGCATGTGTATATTACTTGTGTATTATCAGAGCAAAAAATAGATAGGGAGACTATGAGAGAGAATAGAGGATATTACAGCAGATCTGCTATAGGTTTTGTCTCTTCAATTTTTGCTGGATAATAGAAAGGAAGGACTGACTGTTCAGGGTGGACGTAGCCCAAACTGGGTGAACCACGTATATCTGTGTCTCTCTGGTTTTATGTGTTTTTTGTTCTTGTATTTTTCTCATATTTTATGTGTTTCATTGCTCCATAATATATAATTTTCTAACAACTGGGGATTATTGACTAAATCTAGCCAAACCTGCTAGATGAGACAACCCCGCTCACTCTAGCTCCTCCCCCCTCAAATTATTATCCAAGGTAATTGTTAACTTTACATCCCCCCCTATCACCTAGGTCTAACCCAGACTTTACCAATGATTTACCCAGGGGTACGCATGCCATACCAGGTCTTACAACAATATGCCCATTTACATATAAAAAATTAACTCCATTATAATAATTTTTTTTTTTGTTTCATTGCTACTGTCTTCATACATATGAAATCAATGTCCATATAAAAAGAATCCATCTACCGAATTACATGAGTCACCAGCCTCTATAACCACCAGTCCTCTAGGAATTCTCTTCAGATACATGGTTCATCAATTAATTAATCCATGTACACAATCCTCTCTCATTTTGACGAGCTCTCTTCGATCTAGATTTCTTCAGTGCTATGATCTGCACCTACGTAATGTTCATCATCTTCTGTATAGAAGTGCTCTTGCCATTAACATGTCCCTATTCATGTAGTGCTACACAACTTCATGGTAGTTCCAAGGAATACCTTGATCTACGTTTAATTACGCATCACGTGACTGCTCAAGATGCGTTTGATAGATCCAAGTGAGCTGCTACCACAGCCAATAAATCCAATTTCTATTGCTCCAATCCATATACAAAGAAATTACTTCGACCAATAATTCTTCCATCAATTTGTCAATCAATGGTAAGAATTCCCTTTGCAGGTTTTAATTGACCAGGCCATATATCGCAATCACCATTTCAGGTTTCCCTTGTTGAGGTTTGAACGTACCCGACTTATGGCTATACCAGCCTCGTCCTTGATGGCCTTCTCGACATTGCCTCTAGAGACGCTACTTCCTCCTTCAATCGCAAAATATACAAAAATGTGGCGTCCAGACTCACTTTTTAATCCTCTGATCATAAAGAATCTAGTGGCGTGATCACCAGAGACATTGCTTTCTTTTCCTTTTGAATCATCTACTCGAATAAATCTCCTTTGGGTCTTACCATAAGTTTCCTCTACCCAACAGATCTTTGCTTTACTCACATCTAGATCTTGGACTACCACCAATCTTAGCTCTGTGGCATTGGACCAGAGACACCAACATGGTGGTGACTACATTTTTATCTGTTTCACCCCGATCCTTGAGAATAAAGCAGAGCCTAACGCCTTTATAGCTTCTCCACTTGTTGGATCCAATTCTGTCGACCATCATACCACATTTTCAACACCCTTACGAACTTCATACAACCGATATGTAGTGTGCCACGACTCTGAATGCAGAGAGTTATCGCTCCCTACGTTCCCTGCCCCATAATGCATCTAACAAGGATGCCATCATTGAACCTTGCAAACAGTCAATGGCTCTCGTTGCACCAATTGCTCCATTCTCTTTCACTACATATTTTAAATATCATGTAGACCTGCCTCCATCACATGCAGATCTAAACAGAACATGCGAAAACCTCTAAATGCAACACCCAGAAAACTAAAAAACACCAGCGTCTGCAATTCTGTGTTCCATATTTTCAATGTAAATTTAGATCTGCCTTTGCCACTTCACAAATACCATAGAAATATTGATTTCCATAGCTTTTCGCCTTGAAAATATCTTCATATTTTCTCGTCTTTCATACTTTAATCTGGCCTACGACCATGAGAATCTTAGTGGCCTGGGCACAACAACTCCTCCTCTTAATATATGTTTTCTCAATCTTCCTATTCATGTAGAAAACAAGCCAGCTATATCAAATCCTTGATGGGCGGTAAATAATACCCTGAACAAAAAATTCATATATCATCACACGAGCAAAAAAAAAATGAGAAGATCTGAGAAATGAGAAGATTTGCAGTCAGATCTATTGATCTCCATCCACCAGACCAAAACAAAGAAAATGTCCCTCCAACCTGGCTCTGTTACCAATTGTTAGGAATTTACCGCAGCAATAAAATATTTACTGAGAGGAATAATAATCATGAAATAGAGCCAGAAACAAAACATTAACATAAACACATACGTTTATCTGGGAAAACCTGAAAACCGGGGAAAAACCCAACCAATGAAATTTCATTAACCATTGGAAAAAACCCTCGCCAATCTAGCCAAGTGAGCCTTCACCGCTCACCTCCAGTCCTTCATTACAATGAAGTATTCTCAACCTCTTATAGGCTCCATTACATGCAATACCATGGGAAAAAACCATGGGTGCACAAAACCATGTGCCCCAAAAACCACTACTATTTACCCTAGTCAACTTTGACTCTATCCCGAGTCAAGTTTACCTAACAATAGCCCTAGTCACCTGGGAGGCACTTGTAGAGTCAGTCATCCCTGAGCTCACCCCAGATATGTGCAAAGGGGCTCGGTATGCCCATTTCTAGGATTCCAAGGTTGCGCAGCGCATAGAGAATAACCAAGTCTTATGGGTCCTCTTCCAGAGTAGCGTGGCAACAACCATCAATTCTTGACCTCGACTGTCCCCAACAGTATATGACAGATAAAAAAGTATTGCAGCATTCCAGGTTACCATGCACAACATTCAGATCTGCAGCCACAAGGATAAAACATGTACGTCACTTCCTTATATGGTATTAGACGAGGAAATAGGCAATGTGATTACGCTATGGCCTCCTACCTAGAAGATAGGCTTGAAAACTAGTGCAAGGGGCACCGCAGGTACTAGCACGATGTAGGTGCTCCCACTTGTTATCATCAAGGATATTGGAGGCCCGAGTAAAATTACAGGGAAGGACTTAGACACAGCTGCGAAAAAGGACATGTAGCCAAAGCAGACCACCAAGAAGGACATCGAGGCCAAAAACTAGGTCGATTCACAGCCAGATCTAGGCACGGAGGAAGTAAACATCGGAGGTACCACCTCCCCCCAGGGTACGAAGCGAATAGGCGAGCCTGTCAAGGGGCCCCGAAAGAAGTAGCATGCCCAGCAGAAGGAACGAGATGATATGGTTACGTTTACTGATGGATATCTCGAACAAATTGCAAATTCAGTCACTCTGGCCACAGAAGACAAGTGGGTAGCTTTCGAGGAACAATAGAAGGCTGCGATCAACACCATCCATGCTGAGCTTCGTGCCATGCAGTTGAAGACAGACACACTCCAGACCAACATGGTTCAAGTACAGACTCCCTTAACGTCTAGCAGTACAGTGCTAGCTACAAAGGAAAGTCATCTCTATTCCTTACCTAGCACCACCCTAGTAATCGGTCCGCCTGACCAAGGAATACAAATCCAAGCAGGTGCAGGGGTGCAGTTGAATCTAGCCATGCTGCACCACAAAGCATTGTAGGGCCTCCATACCATTGTGTTTCAGGAGATTCACCATCTGGACCAGGAAGTATACCAACAACTCAGTGTGGCCGAGCAGACCATCACACAGCAAAACACATAAGTGCTCCTCATTGTCGCACAGAGAGCGGAGCTTGAAACCTTGATCCATCAGCTCTGCATGGAGGTTACAAAAGAGATCTTGGCCGCAGCCACCCCCAGGCTAAAATTGAAGGATTTGTTGCAGCGCTGAAGGCTTCCAGGATAGAAATGTAGGTCGTTAAGATGCAGCTGGAGCAGCAAATCACTGACTTATAGGCCAAATTGCAGCCCGAAACACCTCTGGAGGTATGAGCCCAGTGCGCTGCGCTGATGACTACGGCTACAAACAAAATTACAAGGCAGATTTATCATGGCACCCAGTTATTAGAGATAGCCATGCAGTTATGGACCAAGGTCTCGCACGATCCGGTCCTCCGGGAAATAAATCAGGTCTTGCTGCAGAAGGAGGAAGATTTCGAGTAGATCAAGGCTACATTACCCACCTTAGTTCCTGCATAGCATTTGGCATGATTGAGGACCAGCAACACCCTCCAATATGATATTGAGAAGCTCTAGAATAAGAAGCACATCATCGGAGAACACTTGAAGCTTTGGGCTGCCACAGCCGTCCAACCTTCATAGGATGTTGATGTTGCTGTTAAGCGACTAAATCAGACACTGGAGAGTGTCACCGCTGCAAAAAAAGGAATAACATCACAGAAGCTCGTGGATATTGCACAGAGCGTTGCTTCTTAGAATCAAGAAGTGTTACCCCTGCTGGTCATAGCCTTCAATGAACTACATTCGTAGGTGGAGACCCCACCACCACAGTGACTCGAGACGAGTTAGAAGATTGTGTTGGGGGAATGCTGGAACAGGGTCCTCCAAAGGCTGCGAATTGGGACAATTTTGAGTATTTTTGTATATTTTTGGCATATTTTAGTCTAGTGCAGGGGTTTTTGGGTGGGTCAAAGCCCCAAAATAATTGTAATGGGTCAAAGGGTAGACCTAGAGTCCGCAAACCATGGTTTGTAGACCACGGGAAATATTAGGCTAGATCGTTATAAATAGAAGGAAATTTTGGGACAATAGAAAGGCATGAATCAAGATTGATGCGAATTACAAATTAGTAGATCTGTTTGGGTTATTGGGGGAAAGGACTCCTGTTTGCTGTGTGCATGGAGATCCTCAGTCCTGTTGTGTGCGGACCCTACTGCTATGTGCACAGGATGGGTTTGGGGTATTGTAAGAGGATCTAAAGGATTCGTGAAAGCGGAAGGCTGTTGGAATATTTGAATCTGTTAATGCGAATCTATGATATCTGCTATGTTATGCATGGTTCTGTGTTAAGCTACGAAAGTAACTGTGTTATTTTCTTATGTTGCGTTGACATCTGATCTGGATCTGCCTGTTATACATTATACAAGAATATCTTTGATAGTTATGTTATTGTTATATGAATTTATGGTCTATTGATTACTGTTATTATAATTGGTATTGCACACATGGATGAAAAGGGATCTATAGATATGGTTTCTGTGATATATGATCTAGTAATTGTGAAGTCGAACATAGCCCTCCTTGACTTACCTACCCTCTCCTAGGGTGCGGAAACCTGGTTCCATCACCCTCCCATATTGCTTCAGGTGAGACTTTGGCTTGCGCAAGCAGGTCACTTCCGAAAGAGCTAGTAGTATAGGGGTTTGATGGAAAACCTTAACCTCCAAACCTGGGTTAGGACCCCTCGAGCCAACAGGTAGGTAGAAGTTGTATTATAGCTTTGAAAAGAATTACACTCTTTATTCTAAGTTTGAAACTTTCAAAGTTATTTCATGCACGTGAGAAGGAAAAGGGTAACATGTTTTATCCTAAGTCTAAATGGTCGGGCACATGAATCTCGAGTTTGAATATAATCATGTATCTAATGCTTTTACCTTTATTAAAACTCCTTTCTACCCGAAAAAATGTCTCGTGACATCACTTTAACTTACCATCATCTGTCCACTCATCTGATATTCCACCCAAAATCTGATGACCCTTATCCCTTCCCCCCCCCCCAATCTCCATCCGATCTTTACCGTCAAGGGGGGGTAGGGGGTGGGGGTTCGAAAAATGATATTTTATTACAAAGCCCATCATAACTGTTGGGGCCCTTGTTTCGAAAATAAAGCGGTTTTGAGTAGCAGATAATAGGTGGCAGAGTGCAAGCACGGTAGACAGAGAGTTGTCACGGTTGCGTAGAGCTGAAGAGCAGGTGGCATGGTAGTTGCAAAAACTAGCACAGATGGCAGAAGGGAGCAAAAAGAACAAATAGTAGAACTCCTAGTGATCAGGGAGCTGTAGCAAACAACAAAGAGGAAAAGAAGGTAACACTGACAGTAATGTTGGAAAAGAAATAAATAGGCAGTTGGCCAATGTAGACGAGAGGTTGGTGCAGTGGAGAGCAGAGGAAGAGAGTCGTAGGAGAGCTCTGTTCGCTCTAGATGTCCCGTTCATTCTGTTTGTTGTGTTCATTCTGTTCTTTCTGATTTTTTCTATTTGTTAATGTTGTAATCAGTCCTGTTCTGATCACTCTGAGGATTAATGTAACTTCCACTACTATTAATGAAATATACTCCTATTTGGGATTGATGTCCTAAATCCTGTGATGAGCATCTAGTTGTGATGAATGGATTGGTCCCTTTAAATTTTTTTTTTCATCCTGAATATGTTCATGAGTAGTATTTTGTGCAAGGTAGTTAAACCTATCCGGAGTACTTAGTTCTGTCTGTTTTATTCTGTAGTTGTGGTTGGTCGATATCTGATCTGTTCCTAACCTTACTAAGGTCATGGCACACCTCAGGTGAGACTCTCTACTCTTTGGAGTAGAGTGAAAATGCCAGTGTTGTGCTATACTACTCCATAAACCTTGTTGGCCTCCATCCTGAACCTGGGTCTTGCTCAGAGACCTTCTTTCTTGCCAACAAATGGTTCCATTTCCGGGACCCCCAAATTTCATTTAGGAGCTAGATCATGGTATCACGAAACTTTGAAAGGGAAATACGAAGCTAGTGGGATAACCAATTAGATCAGTTCATAGTGCAACAAGCTGAGTTGAGACAACAGAGGGAGAAAACTGTTAAGAATAAGGTTCTATTCTTTGAATCTGCGAGTGATATCTACGAATTCTTCTCGGGAAATTTTCTAGAGGAACTCTACAATTGGTTGCAGAGAGTCGGACCAGGGAAAATTTCAAGGATGGAAACTTCCCTTAAACATTAGAAGCCTTGACGAATCTTACTAATCCGTAATATGCAAACTATAAAATTATTAGTGACATTTTAGTAAAAATATTAAAAATTCTAATGATTTTATTTAGTCTCCATAAAATTTTGACGATTTTTAAGGTAAAATAAATTTTTGTTATAACATTTGGGCGAAACAATTTAAAGAAAAAATGGAAATTAGTGAATCTTTTTTTGGATAAAACATGGAAAATTATCCCATATACGAATATTAGCCCCTAAAATTTTCTTTGGTAGAGACTACAAGTCTGGACAGTCCAATAAAGCTGGAGGAAGATCTGTTGCAAGTGGGTGCATGAGGATTTGGTAGCCCTCCATTGGTTATATACCGATTTGACCCGAGTTGTAGATTTCTGGGTGCAATCTACCTTTGATGGATACATAGTGGAATTTGTAGGTGAGTGATAGCAGTCCTTTCCAAAATCAGAAGACATGTTCAAATCTAGATTACGAGGAGAGTTGTTGAAGGAAATTCCCTTGTGGATCAAAGCTTTAATGGTAGACGGGGGATGATGGAGTTTCAAAAATCCAAGATGGAGACTTAAACCTATAGTACTAGGGGAAGGGGCTGAGGGAGAGATGCTACAAGTAAGTTGGAAGGGGGAGTAGGGATATTGATGCTGAGACCTCCAGTAGGTTGAGAGACTGACGAGCACATCGAAGGGCGTAGATAGCTGAGAAGTGATGGGAGAGAGTGATGAAGGAGTTGGAGAAATAGGAAAGCAGTCAACAGAACAAGGAGAAGGTGCCATAGATGACAAAGGAGATGGAAGGTCATACAGAATCCAAAGGAATAGGAGGGACCATGAAGGAAGTCAGGAAAGTGTATAGGAGCCCAACCCAAACAGAAAAGGGAGGAAAGTCCAATGTGGAGGACATGCGCCCTGAGGAGATGTCCGATGTGGAGTTGCATGTTGCGATGGAGAAAATATTCTGAGAGTGGCCGAAAGCCATAACCCAAGGTAACCCTATTCCCCAAAGTTCAGGTAGCTCTAGTCCCGACCTTCCCTTGGTACTCTATTAGCCACTTGGTGAAATTTTTTCTAAGTTATGAGAATTGAGTAAGTTTAATATTGTTCAATCCACAACAGTAATACACACTAGCAGTAGTGCTAGTAATACCATTTCACAGCTCGGAAATATAGGTTTTATCATATAATCACCTACACAAAGAACAATGGCGGGATCATTTACCCGATACCCAGAGTTCTCTGGGAGGGGTGATGATGATGTGGAGCAACACTGGTATCTCTGTGAAGCCATATGGAGGGCTCGACAGACACCAGAGGTAGTTAAGCTGATCGAGTTTCAAACTAATCTCAGAGAGAGAGCTCTATGCTATTTTATTAAATGGTCTGAGGCTCATTCGAGCCTAGTAATAGATGATGTAAAGAGAGAATTCGTTAAAGAATTCAAGTTACCTTAGACAAATTAGCAAGGTTTTTTGGAGATGTGGGAGATTAAACAATGAGAGGGAGAGACTACATGGGATCTGATGAGAAGATTCAAGGATGCATTTGGGAAACTAAGTTACCCAATCAATCCAAATCATCAGAGAGATTGGTTCACCAAGGCCCTTATTCCACTGACAAGAACTCCATTAAGAAGATTGATACATTACAAGATGCAGTGGAGAAAGCTATTAAGATAGAAGCCATGGTAGGATATCCGTAGGAGTTCAAAGGAGGGGTTGTAGCTCAGGACCCTTCTAGATTGGGGTTACAACATGATATAGTTAGCTTGACCGAAAATTTGAAGGAAATTCAACCAATGAGGCCTGCAAGACCCAACTTATGGTGTACGCACTGTCTGATGCAGGGACACGTGGTCACCGAATGTCCAAGGTTGCAGGGGCAGAGTGCTGGGACATCAGCATCAGGGACACAGGGAGCTCCACCAGTAGGATGGGTTGCACAGATAAAACGCAAGGACTATATCTGCCGCAACCCCATTACCCAGGGTTCCCCGCGCAATAGAATCAGACCACAACTGAATATTGCGAGATATGCAAAAGCATTGGTCATCTGCCCTGCCTATGCCCAATCTTGCGAAAATACTCTAACATTCCAAACAACATATATTTTGAGTTCTATGCTTCCACAACACACAACACAGAGAAGCGTAGATCTCTGGATGATTTAGCGGAATGATTGGACAGGCCTACATATAGAGTGAATGAGGCTCCCAGGGGACAAGGAGGGGGCATGAGAGGAGGCTAAGATGGAGGAAGAGGACCTGTACGATGTTACAAATGTGACCAAGAGGGCCACGTATATAGGGAATGTCCACTTCCTAGAAGACCATGGTTATCTTAGTGCATATTTAATACACATGCAACAAAAGACTACCCAGAGATGATTAAAAGATGGGAAGAAAGAGCCAGAAAAAGAGGATAAAAGCTATTAAATGCAGAGCCAAGAATAGTAGAGGCTCAGGCTATGCAAAACGTAGCCATAGTGACATGGGGAGGAAAGAGAATTGGGGAATATGCACAGAATATGGACCCGATAAAGCTGATAAGGCCAACATCTCCAAAGCCAGTGTTCAAGCCAGAAACATAGAAGAAATACTTTAAAGAAGAAGTAGAAACATTTTCCCAACTTGAGGGAAGCAAAGGCATTAAGTTTCCACAGCCCAGGGTAGATAATGAGAACCAAGCCAGTACAAGCACTATGATTGAAGAATGGTTTCGGCTATTTATAAAAATTGTTACCAATGCACCAATGCTAGAACAATTGAAGAAAAATCTGGAGATGGCAGTGCAGGAAGCCACATAACCAAGAGAATTGACTAGCACGACACATAAATACAGACGAAGAGTTAAAAGAAATAAGATAAGAACAGGGAAAGAGTTTCGTGTAAACACTCAAGTCGTGGGATTCCAAATTAAGGACACATTGCTTGACCTAGGGTTAGATGTCAACATTCTGCCAAGGAAGACATGGGAAGCATTGGGAAGACCAAAGTTGACATATTCACCAATCCAACTCCACATGGAAAATGAGTACTGCATTGTGCCCATAGGAAAGATGGAGGAGGTTGAAGTCGATAAGACATACACAGAATTCGAGGTGATATAAATTATGGGGGATAAGGATCCCTATCCAGCATTATTGGGGATTGAATGTGTGTTCGAAAACTATTCAGTAATATATTTGAAGAAGGAACTAATGATCTTTGAAGACGAGGAAGTCAGGGTCACACAACCGCTTGACCCTTATCAAGGACCACGATATACAGAGTTTGTCGACAATAGAGAAGATGCTCAGCTCCTCGATCATCTTTATCAGATGATGGCGGGGAAAAGAGAAGATTATATCAACCCAACAACAAGGGGGAATGTGAGATGGAGAAGTGTTCAAAGCTCAGAATTAGGTTCAGAAATAGCCTGGGATGATTGGTAGGAGGGGGGATATGAGATGAATACAAGAAGATGCGCTAATATCAGAAGGATCAATTAGATCAGAGCTAAGGTAAGAGAATACCCTACTCTGTCAAATATGAATGTTGTAAATACCTTTATTTCCAGAATAGAAGATAAATTACCAGTGGACCATAGGGTCCCACTCATGGATGTGGCTTTACAATCCATATCAGCAAGGTGGTATAGAAACCACCAGAACTCCCCGTGTTGGAGAAACCAACACAGAGACAAGCTACCACTTCACCTTGTAAAATAATTGCATCCATTTGAGAAGTGGGCCGTTGATTTTATAGGATAGATTTCACCAGTCGCAAGACACTCATAGGCCAGGTACATCATACCCGCAACAAACTATTTGAACAGATGGGCAAAAGCGATACCAGTGAAGGATTACATAGTCGAAACATCAGCTCGATTCATATTTGAAAATATCATCAGCAGATTTGGTTGCCCAAGAAGTCTAACCAGTGACCAAGGTACACATTTTATCAATGTAATGATCAGATCTCTGCTAGAAAATTTCATGGTACAACATCATAAAAGAAATCCGTACCATCCACAAGAAAATGGTACAGTAGAAGCATTCAATAAGATTCTGGAAAAGGGCCTAACGAAGATTTTCAATGTTGATTGCAACGATTGGAATGAATGTATACCAGCAACATTGTGGGCATACAGAACAACTATCAAGAGACTGAACAACCAGACCCCGTTCTAGCTGGTGCACGGGAGAGAGGTAGTGGTACCAGCCGATTTTGTCATATCGAGCCTGCTAATTACATAATCACTACACCTGTCAGAGGAAGAATCATTGAAAGAGCGATTACGGGAGCTACAAGAACTAGAAGAGGACATGTTTCTAACAGAGTTTCACCAGACTGTCTAGAAAGACAGACAAAAAGCTTGGCATGACCGCCATATCAAGCGCAAAACATTTACGGTTGGAGGAAATGTTTTACTATATGAAAACAAGTTTCAAAAGTTCCCAGGTAAACTAAGAATGCATTGGATGGAACCACATCATGTGATTGAAGTCTGAGATTCAGGAGTAGTTCGGTTGGCACAAATGGACGGCTAGGTGTTACCAGGATGGGTGAAAAACACACGCCTGAAGCCCTATCACAAGTAAGTTCCATTATTTCATTTTTTAATAACTCTTGCAACCGAGAGAAGTCAGTAGTGAGATTAGAGTAAGTAGAGTCAATAACTCTCTCGCAACTGAGAAGAGAATATATACGAGTGAAAATAAAAGAAAACCCGCAGTAAGCAAACAAAATCATAGTTGCGATGCAGAGACTGCATCGCAACTGATTGTGGTCAGGGGGAGTGTAGTGTCCAGCATGTCATCTATGTTAGAGAGCTAAACGTGTCGAATATCATTCCATCATCATGACTCATCATTCCCATGTCAGTCTGTAGGATTACCTAGATTTGAGAAGTAATTTCTATAATTAGTATCATCCATACCGCAATAAATTTTCCATATTAGGCCATAATCATTACCCATCACGTATGCCCAAATCCCGAAGCCACAGTCAACCATGTCAGAACCCACCTCATTGCGGTAACTAATCACATGATTATAGCTGCGGGGGAAGCAGAAAAATTAATTATTTATGGAGTCTTATCAACCTCATTCGTGTCAGTTACTTACATAACCTGCATGAAAGGAAGTGCGAGAATGCGAAAGAAGTCTGAGTTAGAACCAAAAAAAGTAGCAGCAACGAGATAAACATCATCAGAAGAAGTACAGAGGGAGCATCCAGAGGTAGGAATTTACAAAGAGAGAGCATGAGTAGCTTTGTGAGTATACCAAAGAAGAGAAAAAATGACCAAGGTAGCACCAGTAGTCATTGAGAAGGAACTCGACCAGAGAATTGAGAAAATGGAGTCATTGCTGGGGAAATACGACAATGCGTCGTTGATCAACATAGACCTTTTGGATTCCTACTAGTTTTCAGCAATGAAGAGGTAGGTCTATATGGAAAATTACGCTACTGAAGCAGGAGAAGAAGTAGCAAAAGTGCACCCAGACTTTAGTGGTATCCATCAATAAATGATATTGAATCTCAGAAATCTTCTAGTGTTTGGAACCACAGGAGCTGCGATACAGTTTACAAAATTCCTGTTGAGCAGGATCCAGAACGGGTCACTATGGCTAGGAAGGGAAATAACGATACACACAGAAGATAGTCACAGGCTCACTAGATTATCAACAGAATGAAGAGATGTCTCCATAACATTCCATACTATCTTCAAGAGAGAAAAGAAGACAGGAGATGGTGACTACTATAGGAAATATGATACTAAGAGAGGATGAAAGAGGGCAAAGATAGACCTTATAAATAGTGTAGCGGTCAAATTCTCCTATTACTTGATTGCAAGCAAAACCATGAGGCATTATACGAAGGGGGAGTGTACACTCGATACCATCTGAGTTGTGGAGCACTGCCTCCAGGGGACACAATTGAATTGGTGTTTGTTTCTGCTGAATGAACTATTTGAAGCCTGTGAGGATAACTACAAAAGAGCCACTGGGTTCATTTACAGTTACCTTATCATGGTGTTTGCTATGTGGAAATGGACTTTCCTCGGAGTCATATAGCCCGTGGAACTCACAAGAGGTCAACCATTGGTAATGAAATTTATGCCCTGGAAGTTCTCAAGGGACTCTAGCACCAAGGAGGTGAATGAAGAGGAATTCACATTCTGGTACAGGCAGATGGTGGACATAGTGGCGAGACATCACAAAATCCCAAAGAGTTTGCTGGATAATTATTCTGCGCGGATATGGTTAGGAATCAGCCACAAGAAAACCTACATCTGACCCACCTGCGTGGTGGAAACGAATTTCAAAATGAGACCGTTGAAGTTTCAAATTGATGAGAAAGAATTCCACACCGAAGTATGTTCCTGGCCGGGAGTGGGAATGGAGGTCAGAAGCAGGGTATGTCACTATTTTTTTGATGGCATGTTTTCAAATCCACTACCAGGAGAAATGCCAGATGAAACACTGACCAGAGTGTCTCGGCTTCAGCTTACGCCGATAATCAAGGAGCTAAACACAAAGGTACAAGGCTTTAATCGGGTAATGCAAATTCTAACCAGTGCTTCTCCTCTATTCCCTACTTTTTCAGAGTTCCAAGCCTCCAATTATACATCTTCTTCAATAGTTTCACCCATAGTCACGACCCTACCATCCACCTTGTTTAATTCACTACAGGAAACCACCACATTTCCAATAAAAAATAATAAAGCACCTAAGCCACCCATAGCTACACCTAAGGCCAAGAAGGAAAGTGTTGTAGTGTCTAGCTAGGTCATTGATCTCACTGGGGAGGATCAAATGCAACCTATGTATATAGGAGCCCCAATTCAGGAGGAGCCAGAAAAGATCCCCCAGGTAACCTCTGGGCTACCTATTTTTGACCCGTTCTCGGTGCTAAATTTTCAAACTTAATCCCTGGTCCACCCTCATACCTCATCTCCCCACACTCACCAATCATCGCCTCACACATAATTCACTTCAAAAAACCGCTCCGTTCGCACTCCTTCCACATCAGTGAGCATTTAAGACCCAGTAAAAACGCTAAGAAGGACAAATGGAGAAACCAATGTAGAGGTTAACTTGAGTATGGCCATGGTACTCGAGGTTAACCAACCTCTGATAGCACAAAGCACTTTTCTAGACTTATTAGTGCGCGAGGGATCCTTTACTACATATATGGCGCCCTCGCCCAAGGAACAGAACCAATTTCAGTAAGAAAACTTAATACTATAGTAGGTTTAGCCTACCCCAACCATGGGTAACCCAAGAAATCTGCCACCACAACAAACCTAGTCGACATTACCACATGATCACTCGGATAGGTCAATAGCCAGCGGTCAACCGCTTAGGGAGAGACCATTGAACCAAGCTATGTTCGGGGCTGAGATTTTTCCGACCTGGGGAATAAAAAAAATATACAGTTTCATTCAGCGCACAGCCCAGCAAGCCAAAGGACTCCACACTGAACTCTAGCAGAGCTTTGATTAGAAAAAAATGTAGATTACAGTGCTTACTGAAGAGTGCGATCAGTTGAGAGTAGAAAAATATAACTTGCAGGAACAGTTGGAGAAGGTGACAGATGTTTTTAGGGATCTTTGGCCGACCATAATGGCTCAAGATGACCAGACACCGAGTGATATATTGGCTGGTACTCTAGTCGAATGGTCCATTCATGTCAAGGACGCATGTTCGAGTCTTAACAGGGAGAACCAAGAACTGAAGGCAGCACAAGTGACCAAGCTGACACTTCCAGACCCTACTGTCATATATGCAGAGAAGGTAACAGAGAAGCAGAAACAAGTAACTAGGATGCAGGAAACCCTGGGCACCATGGTGAAGGATGCCTACAACCTTCTTGAACATTTGCATGAGTGTTCAACCTTATTGTCTATGAAGGCACAGCCGATCTCGGCACAACTGCAGCAAGTCTCAAAAGAAATATAGGAGGCCACAAACCCCGATGGCCTGAACCATTTGTACAACTAGGAAGAGGATTTTGAGACTAAGATACAGAGGATTGAAGAACAATCAACAGCAATGAAACAGGTCCTCTGAGAATTTAGACAACCAGTGAATTTTACTGCACAAACAATACAGCAAATGGCCGCTAAGGCTAAGATAAAAATTGTGGAAGTATTCGGCAAGATGCCAGCAATTTTGCGAGAAAAAGAAGAAGAACAAATCACCACAGAAACAGACCTCCTCATGAAGGGATGGCAATAGTCCATTTTCAACTTCGCCGAACTCAAGTCATTAGCGTTGGAAAAGGTCCCTAAGTTGGGGCCCTTGTTTGGACAAGGAGAGGAAAAGGTGAAGGCAGGACCAGCCACGGAGGCAAGCAGACCGATGGAAACTAAGGCAGCAGAAAAGGATTGACTCAGAATGAGTCAATAGCATGTGGTCGGGGCCTGTTGGGGCCATTATTTTGAAAATAAAATGGTTTTGGGTCATGGATAGTAGGTGGTAGAGCGCAACCATGGTAGACAGAGAGCTGTCACGGTTACGAAGAGCTGAAGAGCAGGTGGCGCGATAGTTGTGGAAACTAGCACCGATGGCAGAAGGGAGCGACAAGAACAAACAGTGGAACTCCCAATGATCAGGGAGATGCAAAAAACAACAGAGTGGAAAAGAAGGGAAAACTGACAGTCGCTTTGGAAAAGGAAAAAATAGGCAGTCATCGAGCGTCGAAGAGGGGTTGGTGCAGTGGAGATCATAGGAAGGGAGCCATAGAAGAGCTCTATTCACTCTGGCCATTTTGTTCATTCTGTTCGTTCTATGCATTCTATTCTTTCTGTTTTTTTCTATTTGGTAATGTTGTAATCAGTCCTATTGTGATCACTCTGAGGAGTAATGTAACTGTCTGCTACTATTAATGAAATATACACATATTTTGGATTGATGTCCTGAATCCTGTGATGAGCATCTGGTTGTGATGAATGGATTGGTCCCTTTAAATTTTGGTTTTCCATCCTAAATATGTTCATGAGTAGTATTTTGTGCAAAGTAGTTAAACCTGTTTAGAGTACTTATATCTGTCTGTTTTATTCTGTAGTTGAGGTTGGCTGATATCTGATCCTTTCTTAACCATACTAAGGTCATGGAACACCTCGGGTGAGACTTTATGCTCTTCGGAGTAGAGTGAAAATTTCGGCGTTGTGCTAGACTACTGCAGAAACCTTGTTGGCCTCCATCCTAAACCCGGGTCTTGCTCAGAGTCCTTCTTTCTCGCCAACAATAACATGGCACCTTCGCCTCATTTTACACCCCCCCCCCCACTCAAACAACTTACTGCTTCAAACCCTCCGAAAATTTGTTTCGCCCCCATACGAAAAACCACCGGTCCGCCTGTTGAGCGCATGTCATATCACGCCTCCTCAACCATTACCATTGCAAATTAAATGCCTTCCCGCGGAAAAGAAACCATTGATTAATTTAATTCATGACTGACCGTTAATCCAACAAATCCGTGCCATAATGGAAAACATATCAATTCATGTATAAAACCATGCTTAGTAATCTTCTAAACCTTTACCGTGTATTTCTTTCTACTCTGTGCATATTTGTTGCAGGTTACAGAAAATCAGAACAGTTAATCAGATCATTATCAAATCATTCTCTGCAACTGTTGCACCTTCTTCCGAGTACCATAGTTTTACACAATCTCGACGACCATTTTTCTATCAGAAACCCTCATTTACCATAAAACCAGATTCAATGATGCCTCCTAACACAAGTACAAAATGACTAATTACTTACTAAAAAAACAACTAAAACTTGCATATAAACGACTATTTTTTGGTTGGTGACCAATAGTAGATAATTTACAGTATCTTATAACACGACCAACTTTTGGTTGTTTTAGCTTATTCATTAATTGGTTATCTCAATTTTGTTGTCTAGTTGTATATTTGGTCATTAATTTGGTCACTAAATTAGTCATTAATTTAGCCATTGATTTGATCATTAATTTAGTCATTGATTTGGTCATTGATTTAATCGTTCATTTAATCTTTGATTTGGTCATTAATTGTCACAATTAATGACCAAATATACAAAAAAATATATTACTATATAATCACCCGAGAAAAAAATTAATGACCAAAGAAATATGACCAAAATGTTGGTCGTGTTATAAGATACTGTAAATTAGCTACTAATAGTCATATATATGCAAATTTTAGTCATCGTTTGAAACCAATTAATGACCGAAGAAATATGACTAAATTTTAGTCATGTTATAAGATATTGTAAATTAGCTACTAATAATCATATATATGTAAAATTTAATCATAATTTATAGTCATAAATTTATCATTTGTAGTAGTCATTTATTCATTATATAAACAACTAATTTAGTAGTTTATATTCATTTCATTTACATTCATTAATAATCATTATAAATGAATAATTTAGTCGTATATTCATTTTATATGTGTTCATCATTAATCAATATAAACTACTATTTTAAAAGTTTTAGATTGATTTTACGTGTTCATTATTAATCAGCATAAATTAATTAATATGATTTTGCAACTAAATTAAAAAAAAAAACGTCATACAATTTACATGTTCATCTAATATGAAAACGCAAAGTTACATATGTTAATTACAATACCAAGTAATATCAAGTGCAACTATAAATAATTCCAACCACATAAATTATACTATATAAAATGTCAAGTATTACAATATGAGTTTTTAACTTGATATTGGTTGGAGTACAATTTACAGTTAAAATATTGTTCATCACTTCAAAACATTATCATTATCTTGACAAGGAATTACAAGTGAATTCACCAACTCTGAAAACTTGACCACCAGTCTTTATGTGTGTGTCTTATGTGGGATATTGACAATATGTGTACCACTAGAATAGTGCACTTCTCTCTCTTTTGCACTCTATCGTTATTTTCCCCCTCTTTCTTCAATCCTTGCTTCTTACTATCAATACTGAGTCCATTTTCTGCAAAAAGAAAAAAAAAAAGTTACAATGCAGAGTATAAGACATGAAATTCTATGAACAGTAGAATATAAACTAAAGTATACTATAAAGGATTTATATGATATATACCTCAACATCAGAAATATTGTTAATGCCATTTTTCCCCATACAAGCAAGAAACTCGAACAATTTTTCTTTAGTTGGGAAATAGTGGCCACTATGTGGCCAGATGACTTGTATAAACAAAGAAGTCACAAATAAACACAACAGAGCTAGCAATTTCTACTAAGAATGTCTCATGCTCCACTTTTTTAGTTGTATCGTTTCCTCTAGTTATCTCTAAGAAGCAGTGACACTTCAACAATAAAACTGGTTAGTAGAAATCTAATGGGTGGAGCAAAGTATTGCTGACACAAGATTACAATAAGAAACTAAAAAATAATAAGACAAGACTTTGTAAATTGTGATACTAACCAGGAATATAGCTTCAATATAGTAATCTTCAATTATCAATGTACTATTCCAAGGGAAAAGGAATCCAATTCCCATAAGCCAAAAAATTATGTATGCACCTTGTTTTCCCTGTAATTAATTGAGCAAGATTAGCACACGAAATTTCCATTTAGATTCTCTAAAATTATTCTATAAATATTCAAAGAAAACTTAATTTTACTCATTCATTTTTCTCTGATGTAGACAAAACTGAATATGCTAACTTGTTTTTGAGCTGGAGAGTTCTGTAATTCATCATGTCCAAAATCATTATTTATTGTCGTGACTTTTTTTTTAATGATCAGACAACGGGCCTATATTTGATCAAAAATCATATTTTTCAGAATATATTCCATTTTTCTAATTCAAAGCTAGATTTATTTCTAGTTTATGACGTTGAAATAAACTAGAATCATTTTCCTTTAACAAGTCACTATTGTAATATACTACTAAACAGCCAACTACATAATGAAGTTATTAGTGGTGGAATACTAATAAATCACAAATACAGGCAAGAAATAACACCACTATGTCCTAGACATGCCAAGTCTTTAACCTCTTTGTTGGAAATTTTACTTCATGAAAACAACATATTTGACAAAGAGAACTTTTCTAAAACTAACCAACGCCATTGTATCCAACAACATTGACATTTCTATTGGCATGCCCTCAAAATGTGTGGAATTATCAAAAAAGTGTAGTGCACTTCCCTGTAAGGTGAAATTTTGGCAATGGAATATGTTGTCCCTTAGTCTAATAAGGTTTTAACTTGCCTTTGATAACTTAGAGAGAATGGGAATCCAATATAGAACAATTATATAAAGCTTGTATTCATTCACACTTACCTATATCCTAAACAAGAATTGAAGTGTTTTACAAATCCAAGAATGTCTCACATTCCACCAGGAAAACAAATTCTAGATTTTGATTGTAACCCTCGAGGCTTTCTCAGAATTTGTAAACAAGTAACATCATAAATATTTTTCCTTAGTTCTCAAACCTTCTTCTGTGTGGAACTTGAGAAAATATGTGCTTACACATATCACAATATACCATGTTGTGGAGTACATTTACATCAAGCCAATCATTCAAAATTTTATATTCTATCAAGATTGAGGCATATGTTAAATGCCCATTATCCGCATCTCTGCGCAATGGTGTCATTGATAATTTGAAGTTTCTTGGCTTGCTAGTATGATCTAATTATTGCTTTGTGCAAGATGTTTTTGCACTCCTATTTTTAAAATTTTTATGTTTATGAACAATATATAGATACAATGGATGCTTTAAATAATAAAAGAGGCAATTATTTTTCCATAAATAGAATTCAAGTATTTCCATATGTTGTAAACTCAGTAGTTTATTGGTGGTACTTAGGGTCAACCTAAATTTTTATTTCGCATGCATCAAAAGAAGTACAAAGTTATAATATGAAGGACTCATGCAAACTTTTCTAATCGTACATGTTGAATCTAAAAGTATATATATATATATATATATATATATATATCTAGTCACGGGCCCAGTTCTAGCAGTGACCTCTCCTAGGGTCTTACACCATAACTGCTTTCCCATGTTAAACAATCATTTTCCGTCATTAGTAAGCCTTCTTTGGACAATCCATTAGCCTTTGACTTAAATTATTTGTAAATATTGTGGAATGATATCTTCAAGAACTGTGACTTGATTGTCTTCGAATACTCCAGAATGGGTTGCAAAAACAATTATTCCATCCTAAAGCTCCATTAAACCAATTGATAACCAAGGAATCACCAAAGACCTAGAATTCAGTCACCTCTCCTCTACTACTACTGTTAACAAAAAATTTAATGCCTTTATTTCATCACAAATGTTAGAGCTTGTACCAATAAATTCTTTAATTTGTGAAGATATGAGTATAATATAATCATTAAGGTATAGATACCTCGTGCAACATATTCTTCTTTTTGACCTTAACTGGCACTGTTGAAAATTGAAATAACGCCATTCCCACTCTTAACAATAGAAAGATGGATCAATGTCCTTTCTTTACCAATGTTAGGGGCTTTTTTACTTTGAAATCTTAGTCATGACTTGGAGACACACTGAAATGATGGCTAAAACTTACCTTTAAATATGTCAGAGTTTCTGGGAAGCCAAATACATAAAAACACCATACGATGCAATGCCTTACAACCCTTTAGGTCTTTATTCAAAACCAAGTATTTAAAAATTGAACATGATATCCCTCATAAGTATATATGCATCTAGTCACTTATCTTTTTGAAGATTTTTGAACTTCTAGAGCTTCTTCCACTACGAGGCTTCTCCTCATGAATTATCTACAAATATAGATTTATATACTAGCCTCAGAGTATATACCCCTATTGTAGTATTATTTCACCAAACAAAAAAATCCTCCTCCTCTCTAAGTCTGATGTAATTCTTATAAAGTTGTACTAGATATTCCTTACACTATTCTGATTCCCTCTATGATAACTTTAATTCGACCTCACTTTGTTATCCCTCATTCCAAATGGGTTTGGGAATTGGATCTGTTGTTGTGCCAAGTAATGGATTTTCTATTTCCCAATAGGTGTGGAAATTTGATCTGTTGCATGTGCCAAGTAATGGATTCCCTATTCTATAATGTGACAATCAACAAGACAACCTATCTGATCCAATATTCCATTGATAGTGGCTTTATATACTTATGAATAATCACTTTCTTGTGTATGAATTTCTTAGAAATCAACCTTTATAGACTCTTGGTTGTCTAAGCCTTACCAAAGGAATGTATGTTTTCTAAACCCAATCCACCAACTTCATTTGGTTTAGATAATGACTACCACTTACTAAAGGTATTCCCTCCTTTTCTCTCTTACATGTTAAAAAAAAAATTGAAACATTTCTTCCTAATGAGGGTAGTAATTGAAAAAAAGGTAATTAAATTTGGATTGCAGCAACTAAACATTGGAATGCTCCATATAGGTAGAACAACTTTAAGAACTTGATCTGTAAGGGTGTAGACAAAAACCTCTCAATCCCTTGGAACATTGACAAAGCCTCCAAAACCTGGTTTCACTAACAACTGTGATGCAGAGAGCACAATTAAAATCAAATAATAATTCATAAGGTACTCCAAAAGCATGCAATAGCTTCATATGTCTAAAAACCAAGGCACATGCTCTTTCTTGTCATTTTCAATATCTTTGTCATTTTATGTTTCCATTCCTTGTTATGAGATAATGGTACTATCCACAATAAATGAACTGTTGCTTCAAAAGTAGTCAAAAAGACTTTTAATTGTACCATGATAATAAAAAATAATTCACCATTATTGTATTACACTCTTGGTTGCTGCACTAAGAAATCCTATATCATCATGATGTCCATTTTGAACTACCAAAACCTTCACAAGAGTCACATAAGATGATCGCATTGTAGACACAACCTTATTCATATTGTCAAAGTCCAGGAGATCAAGTGACATCCTTTTAATTTTTTGGGCTTGAGATGTTTCTCCTACACTTATAGAGCCTCCAATGTCAACCTCTGATGCATCTGCATGTCGCCCAAGCTGACCAAGACACATTCTTGAAATCCCTTCGATACCATGGTCTGTTTTTATGGTGATGAAGTCTTGTTTTTATAACAAAAATATATTAGGGTTCAATGGACCAATGAGAAGAAAGCCCATTATTCATAGACACTGGGTTCACATGTCGAACAACTGAAACTGTGTTAGTGTCATTTCCAACTTCTGTACCTGCTACATTTGGTGCCAAATTTTCAATCACAGGTCCTTTTCAACCTCTTTATTCGCATCTACTTTTGAATCACTAACAAGAGATTTCTACCAAACTATTTCTTTGTACACCATCCCTACATGCTTCAATATGTCTGCATCCCCAGAACCAATTTTAGGCATCATTGTCATTGTGATTTTTAGTAAATGTGTTGAAAAGGATAAAATACCATCTAGAATTGAAAGACATCTCATAGTTCATATGCGTTTTGCTACCTCAATATCTGCCAGCTTTGTTCTAGCCAACAAATCCATGAATTCATTTGTAGGTTTCATGTGTTCTCTCAAATTAGTACAAACAACCCTTGTAAGAGGAGATGAGTGTTGCGGTGAAAATTTATTAAATGAAACAACAATATTCTAGCCACCTTGAAATGAAAATGGTAAGAGGCATAAATGAAACAGTTGTAGCATAAGCTCTATACCCTTTTTCTGAATAAACACCCATGTATCTATATTATGCAGAATACTCTCTAAGAGACATGTAGCATTACTTATACAATCTGGGAGAAAATATTTCATGTTTGAAGACAATTTTTCAGCAGAAGTATCAACCTATAACTCATATGTCACCCTTGATGATTCATCTCCATCCACTGAACTAATTTTGTGTTGTTATAAATCAATCTCCATGGGAACAGGAACAGAAGAGCTGGAAAATTTTGGATACAGGGAAGACACTTCAGCACCAAATCCAGGTTTTCAATAGTATTTAATATTTTAGTCAATACATCGACACTATGCCCCCTCAAATAAGGAGCATGTCATATCATCTCATCCAAGGCAGATGATAAGGACCTAAGAGTGTCACCTGCCAAAGCCCGTAAGTAGGATTTTTATGTAAAAAAATTTACAAGCTTGAAGTCTGAGGTTATTAAGTCACAAATCATTTAATCATTGTGGTATATAATCTACTGCATCTGCATAAGGGAGGATACCAACCATGATGACATCCAAAAAAGCATTAGGAATACTAGCAGCATCTAGAGCAGAATAGCAAGTTGGATATTTGTAAATAAGATCATTTGTGACTATAGTTGCAAGTGAAAAGAACCCAACACAAAAGTCCTTTGATCTTATGAATATAGTGCACAAGTAGAATGGCAAAGAACTCTGTTCAGATCTTATAGTCGTGTAGTATTTCCAGGAGCATATGTGCCAAGAGATAGAGCCCAAGACAAATATTTCATAATAATTCTTCTATGATTAGGAACCAATGTGTGAGGCTGATAAATTTTCATTGCCTCTGAACAGGGAAAATTTTAAGGATGGAAAATTATTTTGAAGTTTAAAAAATTGGCGAATCTCACTAGTCCTTAATATGCAAACTATAAAAATTTTATTGATGTATTTGTAAACTTATTCAAATTTATATTGATATTATATATATTGTATATATAATGTTGGCGATTTTTAAGGTAAAATAATTTTATATTGTAAAATTTGGGCGAATCATTTTTATAAAAAAATGGAAATTGGCGAATCCTTTTTTTGGAAAAACCATGGAAAATTAGCCCACCTGCGAATATTAGCCCCTAAAATTTTCCATGCCTCTGAACTAGAAATATTTTTTAGAGGAGACTTGCCCTTGGAATGTGATTTTGATTCTCCACTGTGCTTCTTTTCTCCTCAAAATGTCAGACTTCAAACATGCTATGGTGTTGTCCAAGGCTCCTAAACCCCTAAAGGAGGTTTCAACAGGATTACTATAGTCCATAAAAGTCTCAAGAACATGCACAGTAGTTGTTACCAAGTGTATATGTTGTGGATCCAAGTATTTGAGAAGAGGGAGCAAAGTTGGCATTAAACCCACATCCCATAATGCAGTGCAGCCAAAAGAAGAAGAAACTAGAACTTTTATAAGAGAAACCAGTGCTTCTACTAAAGATATAGAATAATAGGATGATTCACTGAAAACTTATTTCTATTGAGCTTAGGGGGATATTGGATATTGTTGATGCAATATTGAGTATAGTTGAGAACAAAAATATTATTACAAAGGCTTACCAAAGCTCCACTCCCAGTCCTTCTAAAATGGAGGTGACATTCCAATTTTTATTTTCGTTAGATATTGCTGTGGATTGACCAAATACATAATTGAATATTTATTAGGGGAGAGAAGGTCATTCTCTTGAGACAAGCACTACCAATTCATCAAATATCTGTTAGTTGCGTCTCACATGTATCCCCAAAAGAGGATTCCTTTCTTGTTGAATGTGTGAGCATGAAGGTGGCGCAACTATCGAAGGAAATCACCCTGAATCTCCAAATCCAAATGGAGTGTGTGCCATATCCCAATTTTTCTTTCATGTTCCACCTAGTCAAGCCCATAATTGATTTCCATGCTAACCAATTACTTTAGGAAATTAAAAAAAGTGAGCTTGAGACCTGGAATCTGGTGTACTAAATTTTCTTAACCCTAGCTACAGGAAAATTTAGTTTCTAGTAAATTTCCTTGCTGTAAATTAATTAAATTTTCAACTTACTAAATAAAAAGCATTGTTGGCATTTAACAGGTAAATAAAATAAAATAAACGGTAGAAAATTGTACACCAATCCCACACATACATACACAGAAAATATGCACATCAAAATTTGGTGTTCATTAAATAATATCTTATTGTACAAGGGTTTCCTTACTGGAAACATGGTCCTTTGTGGAAAATTACAATCTCCAACAACTATAGAAATTTTTTGGGCACCTGTGCAGGTTGTACTGCCAAAATTATCCTAAGCAACCACACGACTTTCCATCTACTCAATGTGCAGTGCAACCTTTCTGTCACCTGTGCGGTTGTTTTGGATTCCTGCCCACAGCACGTTGAACAATTTACTACTTCCTGTGGTACACATGATTTCTCTGCTCACATTGCACATCACATGCAGCCCTACTGCAACACACATGAATATTTTAAACCCTCCACAAAACTCGTGTTTCTCTCTCAAGATGAGTATGGCCGCACTATTCCACTGTTGTTGGCTGATCTACAAACTTTTGTTGTACAACCTTATTGGGAATGATTATTGCTGCATAAATAACTCTGTTGCACTGCAGATTTCAGACCATATACACTTGGATGAAATTACCTATTCATTCAATCACATGTCTAGAAACTCAAATCTATTTTGAATCACTTGTCTGGTGCTACTATAAAAAACATGGGGAGGATGAAGGAGATGATATTACAAAAAGAAAAATCCCCAAACACTTTCCTCACTTGTTGACATCCTAAAGGTCAAAAAAAAACCTTCCATGGAGCATCACCCTCAGGACCACTTGACACTCATATGTTAGCCAAAATATATACTTGAGTGGGAAGCTTGATGAAACCAATCCCCCTGACATCCTTTGTGATAGTAACACATACCAAGGGGCCAATGGAAGACCCTTTTGTTTGATTGAGACCATGGTTACAATCTCAAAATATTATCTACTATTGATATCGAACCTTGCTACGCAACCAACAAGAAAGAGAAGATATTTGCAACTCCAGTAGGATTGTGCAACGATGGTTAACTTGCTCATAAAGGGAAGGTCTCGATGATGCTAAAAAATAAGTTTCCTTTCTAGTTTCTAAAGTTACCAATTCTGCATGGATATTGGCAAAAGATCTAGACTAAAGGGAATACAAAAATATCTAACAACCAACCAGGGTGGGGTAAATGTCTAAGTTGAGGGATTATAGTTAGGAAGCGAGTCCAACCCCACTAGGAAAAAATAGTTTTTTAGTCACTAAACACATCACTTAATGCCAGGTTGATTATGTCTAAACAAGCATGAGCATCATCAACTAAACTTATCTAAGCACTATTTGGTATATAAAAGCTAATGTATTAGTGAAAAATGTGTTCTCCATAGTCACACATCTAGGTCCAAACTCCACAAGATTTAACATCTAAATAATGAAACTCCAATCCACTCAGTCAAAAGCTTTGTCAAACGAAATTTTAAAGAAAAGGGGTTGTTGGCTAGTTTTTGTGCACATTTGAATGTTTTACATGTTGAAAACATGGTACTGAGATTACTTTTTTGTACAAAGAACTTGTGTTATCGTTAGACAACCTTACACGGAATTTACTAGATCCTTATAGACTTTGTTTTAGCCATGATCTTGTGTGCCACACTAAGAAATGTAATTGAATGCCAATCACCAATTGTGTTTGTGGCTGCCTTTTTGGGAATGTGTTTGCCAAATGACAAAAATTGTCAATAATCATGGCTCATGGCCTTGTAAGATTCACACAGAATGCCATCTAGATTCTATACCCAGAGACTTTCCATTCTTTAGGTAGCTAAGTGCTACAAAATCCTCCTCTTTTGAGAAGTCACCGTTTTTCAACCTGCTCTAGTCACCAATAAAAACCTTATGAGGATCGACCCTACAATAAGCATTGCTTGCAGCCACTACATGATCCATCATGATATAAGGAGAAAAATATTTTGAAATTTCAATTTGAACATAATGTCAATTGGAGTGCCAAAAAAAGAACCATTTGCATGGAGTAATCCAAGATCTTGTTCATAGCCACTTTTCTTTTCAAAAGGTCAAAATATAATTTTGAGCCCTAGTATCCCTTATGAATCCACTATAGCCTGAAATAAACTTAGGCACCCTTGGCATATATTCCCCTCTACTTCACCTCCCTCTGAACCATTATGTCCTACCATGCATCCTCACCATAGAGGGACACATTATGGAGATCTGATTCAATAGCAACGCAGACCTACTGAAGTCTACCTTGTTGCAACTCCTTTCTTCCTTTTGACGGCCATCATTCTACCCCAACCTATCATGGATTTGACAATACAAAATCTTTGGTTATAGCTTTTGATCCAATTAGATTGAAATGCATTTTTTACTGTTTCTCTAATGGAAGTATGAAATGTCCCTAGGTAATTGTTTGCCTTGGGGTTCAATCCTTATCTAGGATTTTCCAATCATGAAAAGAATCATAACATCAATGCACAACTATCAACTCATATAACAGTAAGTACCCTTCTATATAATTTACTAATGATATAAGAGATATTTAACAACCATATGTTTCTTCAGCAAACCACCACAAGTTAGGGCTAACTTCCTGATGAACTATAGACCTATAAAACCAATAATCCACCAATATAATTCTGACTGTATTGTCAATATTCAATAGATCAGTATTCCAATTGTGACCCACACTAGCACTATCCAATTTTAGTTGGTAATATACTAATTAACATCTCACTATCTAACTGTGCTGCCTCCAAACTTGTCTGCTATTAGGAACATCTTGTCACAACCCTTTCTTAGTGGAGTTTCAATTTGTGGTTGGAGTAGTCTCTTAACCTGGTCAAATCGCTGGTTAGATCTTATGACAGTCCCCTTTTGATATAATTCTGACTGTAATGTCAATATTCAATAGATCATTATTCCAACTGTAACCCAGACTATCACTATCGAAGTTTAGTTGGTAATATACTAATTAACAGCTCACTGTCTAACTGTGTTGCCTCCAAAATTTTTTGCTGTTAGGAAAATCTTGTGAAAACCCTTTCTTACTGGAGTTTCAATTTGCAGTTATAGTCTCTTAACCTGGTCAAATCGCTGCTTAGATATTATCAAATTCCCTTTTTATCAAAGATTCACTCTGTTGTACTGCAGATTTCAGACCATATATACTTGGATGAAATTCCCTTTTCATCCAATCACATGTCTAGACACTCAAATATGTTTGGAAGTACATGTCTGGTACTACTATCATAAACATGGGGATGATGAAGGAGATGATATCACACAAAGAAAAATTATCCTACGCTTTCCCCACTTGTTGACATCCTAAAGGTCAAAACAAAACCTGCCATGGAGCATCACCCTCTAGACCACTTGACACTCATATGGTAGCAAAAATAGATACTTGAGTGGGAAGCTTGATCAAACCAAGCCCCCTGACATCCTTAGGGATAGTAACACATCCCAAGGGGCCAATGGAATACCCTTTTGTTTAATTGATACCATGGTTATAATCTCAAAATCTGCTCTACTATTGATATCGGGCCTTGCTACAAAACGAACAAGACACATAATATATTTGAAAGTCTAGTAGGATTGTCTTACCATGGTCAACTTCCTCATAAAGGAAAGGTCTCGATGATGCTAAAAAAGAATTTTCTTTGTATTTGCTGAAGTTACAAATTCTACATGGATATTGGCAAAATATCTAGACTAAAGGGAATATGCAAAGATCTAACAACCATCTAGGGTAGGGTAAATGTCCAAGCTGAGGGATTCTAGTTAGGAAGAGATTCCAACCCCACCAGGAAAAAAAAATAGTGTTTTAGTCACTAAACACATCACTTGATGCTAGTTTGATTATGTCTAAACAAGCATGAGCATCATCAACTAAAATTATCTAAGCACTATTTGGTATATAAAAGCTAATCTATTAGTGAAAAATGTGTTCTCCATAGTCACACATCTAGGTCAAAACTCCACAAGAGTCAACATATGAATAATGAAACTCCAATCCACTCAGTCAAAAGATTTGTCAAATGCAATTTCAAAGAAAAGGGGTTGCTGGCTAGTTTTTGTGCACATTTGAAGGTTTTGCATGTTGAAAACATGGCACTGACATTACTTGTCTGTACACAACAATTGTGTTATCATTAGAAAAAATTCCATGGCATTTCCTAGATCCTTAGAGTCTCTATTTTAGCCATGATCTTCTGTGCCACACTAATTAATGTAATTGGATGCCAATCACCAATTGTGTTTGTGGTTGCTTTTTTGGGAATTTGTTTGCCAAATGAAAAAAATTGTCACTAATCATGGCTCATGTCCTCGTAAAATTCACACAGAATTCCATCTGGATTATATACCCATAGATTTTCCATTCTTCATGTAGCTAAGTACTGCAAAATACTCCTCTTTTAATAATTCATCATTCTTCAACCTGATCTAGTCACCAATAAAAACCTTATGAGGATTGACGTTACAACAAGCATTTCTTGCAGCCACTACATGATCCATCACAGTAAAAGGAGAAAAATATTTTGAAATTTCAATTTGAACATAATGTCAATTGGAGTGCCAAAAAATGAACCATTTGCATGGAGTAATCCAAGATCCTGTTCATTGCCACTTTTATTTTCAAAAATTCAAAATAGAATTTTGAGCCCTCATCTCGCTTATGAATCCAATACAGCCTAAAACAAACTCAGGCACCCTTGACAATATATTCCCCTCTGGTTCACCTCCCTCTGAACCATTATGTCCTACCATGCATCCTCGCCATAGAGGGACACATTATGGAGATCCGCTTCAATAGAAACACACACCTACTTAAGTCTACCTTGTTGCAACTCCTTTCTGCCTTCTGTAGGCCATCATCCTACCCCAACCTCTCATGGATTTGACAATACAACATATTTTCTTATAGCATATGATCCAAGTAGATTGAAATTCATTTTTTATTGTTTTTCTAATGGAAGTATGTAATGTCCCTAAGTAATTATTGGCCTTGGCGTTTAATCCTTATCTAGGATTTTCCAATCATGAAAATAATCATAACAGTAGTGCACATTTATCAACTCATATAATGGTAAGTACCCTTATATATAATTCACTAATGATATAAGAGATATTTAAAAGTCAGATGTTTCTTCAGCAAACCAAAAAAGGTTAGGGCTAACGGCCTAATGAACAGTAGACCTATACAACCAATAATCCAGCAACATAATTTTGACTATAATGTCAATATTCAATAGATCAGTATTCATGCATTTCTCTGAAATCTACAGTTAGTTATCAAACTTGTCTCTCCCTTGGCGTTTTGTTGTAAATGATCTTTTCCCACTTCCTGGACTAGTCTCCACCCAAATGATCACTTCCTCCTTTGCAGTAATATCCACCATGAGGCCCCAGGCATCTAGTCCTGTGTCCAACAAGAAGTGTTGATGTTCTAGAACCCACATAAGCAATCAGAAGAGGTTACCTAGGAATCCATAGAAATATCTTTCATTTTAATGTAGCCTTTCCCTTTTAGACATTCTTCCATCATCATTTCTTCATTTGATCTTGATTAATGGAGAACATCAACTCATATTATATATTTGCAGCATAGTACGCTCTAACAGTATTTTTATCCCATAATAAGTTGTCCTCTTCCTCCGTGAGAATGATAATATTATTAAATGTCAAACAAGTACAGTGAAAAACCAAATGTGTTCTTCAAGCAAGTACAAATATACTAACAATTGAAAACCAAACATTTATGCAACTGTGATTTTGAAAAAATAAAATTTCACTAATAACCAAGGAAAGTGTCTAGGCCATTTTTAGCTTCAGTTACCCCATATCATGTAAGAGAGAACAAAATTTTCTCCATTCCACAAATGTAAAAACATCTAACAAATACCTACCTAGTAGACATAACATCTTGTTTTTAATCCCTAGAGTTAGTGATCTCTAGTAGGTTAGGCCTATTGAAGTATTCATTTCTTGATTTGACAATCAATATGCAATCTAATGTAACTCTCTGAACATATGAAAATATGAGAAAATTACCATCCTATTCAAATGCTCCTTGACCATCCAGATGAAACTTAAAACTTGGCCCCTGAAATAACCTGTTGGCGGTATGTAAATGGGTAGGCTTTCACTCTTGCCAAATGCCTCTGGGTCTTGGGCCATATTACCTCTCAAATTGCATAAGCATTTTTTAGACATGCTGCTGATATGAGCAGTTATAACTTATAAAGAGTCGAGGCATGCATTTTGGTTCATTTTCATTTGTTTATTTGAAGTAAACTTACAGTCATAATTAAAGCTCTCCCACCTGCTTATCTTGGTTCTTACTAATAAGACCCTTTCCAATCTGATTCATAAAATCTACAAGTGGTAACTAAGCGCTATTATAGACAATTTTAGATATTTCTAAAGCAAATCAGAACAAGAATTTCTTGTTATATTTGAGAGTAAATATTGGTGTTCAGTCAACACATGACACAAAGGTAGTTGGAGATGATCAAGATAACAATGGCGCAGTGCTACGGATGAATGTGCCAAAAGATAAATTGAGACCCATGGAGGTTGAAATTTATGAAAATATTTTTGTAAGACAAAAATTGTATGCAATTGGGAATCCATTTGGTTTGGATCACACCTTGATGACTGTTATCATCAGTGGGATTTGCAGGTAGATAAGTTCAGCTGAAACTGGCCATCCAATACATGATATGATTCAGACAATATGGTAAAGGACCATTGGAGGTCATATTCTTGATAGATCAGGAAATTTGATTGGCATAAAAACTTCTATATACTCTCCATCAGGAGCATCACCTGGCGTGGACTTTTGAATTCTAGTAGATATGTAAGTTTCATTGTTGATCGGTTAGAAAATTTTGGGAAAATTACTTTACCCATTTTGGGTACTAAATCTGCACTGGATGAGTCTGTTGAGCAATTGTGTGTCACTAGAGTTCTGGTGCTTGATGGTCCTTCACATGGACCAGCTGGAAAAGCTGGACTGAGAAAAACAAACTGAGATGCTTATGGCCGACTTGTCTTAGGAGAAATCATTACAGTTGTAAATGGGAAGAAAGTCTGCAATGGAAGTGATCTCTATAGATTACTTAACCAATGTACAGTTGGTGATGTGGTAACAATGGAGGTCCAGTCCAGTGGAGATGGGGTTGTAAATAATTGCAAGGATATTATCTAGACATCATTTGTGATAATGGTAGTTTATGTTCTCCTCCATCAGTATGAAAAAACCTTGAAGGTGTATCTCACTAATATATTAAAAGGAGCTTGAGATTAATGTTGAATCTAAAGTTGAAATGAGATGTGATAGAAAACCTATTTTTCCAAGATCATTCCTCTGCATTCTTGTTTCTAGTGGTGCTACCTCAAAGAACATCATTCAGATTTTTCCTCCAAGGAATAGAAATGAAAGAAAGAGCACTACTACAGTCTACCGAGCATCTCTGAGTTGTTTTTATCATTTAATCAATCAACAATCAAGGGAAGCTAACAAACAAAAGTGAATCTGATCTGTTGCTAAACATGAGGTCAGTACCTAGATTTGAGAAGCTTGTGTATTTGATGTTGAAATCATGGAATATAAAAGGTTAAGACAACTGAGAGACATATTTAACAAAAAATGGTCCATAGGCCTTCAATATTTCAAGATTAAGGGGAGTTAAGAGAGTAATATGAGCTTGTTGCATTTTCCCAATGGTTCCTAGATGTTTCAAAAAGACATCACCATTGCACATGCTGGAAGAATACTCAACCACTTTTGAAGGCAACATAAATTTACGTGGTTTGGATTTTCATTAACAAGAGTATGACATCAAAGTCTTAATAAGAGCTAATGGTAGTTTCCAACACTATGATGATCAAATAATTTTATGTAATAGTGAGTTAAACAACTAGTGCATGCAGTAATTGGGATCATTCGCTTGAAGCTAGGGGAAACTTCAGAAATACTTTCTGATACCAAATTAATTGCTAAGGTGACTGCCTCTAGCACATACAGTGAGATAAGCTACACATTATAACTTATAACCTAACTCTGGTGGTTGAAAGGTGTACTTCCCAGATGTGTTGAAAATTTAATATCTAGAAATGAAAGGACGTGTCAACCATCTGTCAAGAAAGGAAAAGGATAGACACCAAAATTTAGTGAAAGTAGTATAAACATCAGATTTTTCCACCCCATCTTCCAACATATTTAAAATTTGATCTATCGTGTGTGACTTGGAAGACTGATAATGAGGAATGCCATGCCTGCTAAGTCTATCTTCGAGATTGTATTTTTAGATGCCAAAGATATCCTCAAAAATACAACTTACAGATTAATAATAAAATATAAGTAATCTAACTAAAAGTCTAAATAGAATATATGTTGTTTAGGGTTTCAGAAAGTTGATAAACATCTTGAAAAAATTTTATAATAAAACTTGAAACAACATTATTATTTGCTTATGATTCAACATGTGACATACAGATGGTACAGGATATGTTTTGGTGGCATGGGATTTGTATACGTGGAATTTTTGCATAGATATGGGTGGTTCTCTCTCCATATCAATATCATAAATGTGTATCCGGGGCTCTAACCTTAATCCCCCACTGATCCTTTAACACAGTGAAATTTTTTCCACCTGTAATGGGAATTCCTACATACATATATTATGCAGAGTTGATGGTTGCAATTATCTTTGTTGTTGTTAGCTTATTGGTAGTGAGCCTTGGAGATAAAATGGTTGAATTTCCTTTGGACCAGATTCATATCTATTTTTGAATGGCCTTTGGACCAGAGGTTGGCAACCTCCAGATGCATATCCAGATTCAAAACTAGGTTGGCAAATTCAAGGTGCATATCAAACCTAGGTTTAGAAGGGTCCGTGTCAGTGTCCCTATTCAATATGCCTAATGCACAATCTATATTGAATGCACACATACAAATTTTAACAAAATCAACCTCACCTCCACCCTAATTCGAGCATGAAGGTAGATTCTAGGTCTAGTAAACAAAAGGTATTTAAAAATAGATAATTAACAACAAATACACAGAGAAGAACAAGTTAAAATTGGTTCTAGGTTGAATCTTATCAATAGGTAATATTAAGCTACCATAAACCCAAGTCTAGTTCTGAAAATATCTGATCCAGATATGATAAAGCCCGAGTTTGCATATATCTAATTTCCAAGTTCCAACATTTAATATGTTGACTATTTGCATACTCAAGAAACACACCAGAGATTGGCAACCGTAAGTTACACATCAGACCTGTGTTTAGAGAGGTTTGTCCCAGTGTCCCTATTCAGTGTGCGTAGTAGCACCATTACACAGATAAATTTAATGTATCGGCTCCACCTCCAACAGGATTTGATAATTCAGCTAGGTCCTAGGTCTAATCAAGAGGAAACATTAAAGAATAGACAATTAACACAGACAAAAACTAGATATAGCCAATCAAAAGAATGAGTTATACATCTTGTCAACAAGGAATATTAGTATTAAACACAGATAACATGATGCTTGAGTGTGTATATGTTTTACCTCCAATATTTGATACGTTTACCACTTGGCTAAACTTGATAAATGCAACATAGATTCCCAACCTCAAGATGCATATCAAACCTAGGTCTGGACAGGCCTCTGCTAGTGTAGTTATTATGTATTCAATGTAACATCTAAATTCAATGCATCATTACACAAAAGTTTTATTGGATCAGCCCCACTTCCACCTGGATTCTAGAATGGAACTGAGTTCTAGTGAATGGGGAGGAACTAGATATTTTCAATCAAAAAATTTGAGTTCTAGGTCTTGTCAAGGAGAAAAAGCGGCATATGATAGGTTGGAATCAAATAGTTATGCCTAAATTGGAATGAGAAGTAGGGATAATAATATTGGTAAACAAAGCTTCATGTGTTTCTGTCTGGAAAATAGATTAACCTTATCTAATAGTTATTAGCTATGTCCATCTTCTAAAAGTCCAATCTACTAACCCCAAGATCAGTGTTATTCAAGAGGGATAAAGTTAATAAAACTTTCTCATGAAAAGAGGAATTAAAGGAGAAAAGTGGCACCTGATAGGTTGGAACCAAATAATTATGCCTAAATTGGAATGAGAAGCAGGGGTAAGGAGACTGGTAAACAAAGCTCCATGTTTAAGAGTATATAGGTGCTTTATCTCTGACAAAAAAGGTCTCTGTGTCAAAATTTGAAGGAAAAAAGACACATGGGGAATAGGGAACCTGTCCACCTTGTGCGATTCATGGAATTATGATGTACCTAAAGGATCAAGCATAGGGAATAATATGATAAAAAAAAATTCAACATATAGTTGGATTTCCCAAGATTTCCAACATGGAAAAAAGGAAGACTTTTGGGAGTATGCATTGGTTGGACACCAGCCTCTCGGAAGCATCCAAGCTTTGGAAAGAATCATAAAGGTTATGATCAAGATTTCATCCTTGGTCTTTTTAAATTAAATCCAAATTACAATCAACTAGCGGAGTTACAATAGGAGAAAGTTGTTTTACAACAAAAATGCAAATAACTTTTGAGAGAAGTTCAACATTCCATAACTGATAGAGCTAATTTTGATTTTGAATTTCATCAAATCAAATATCAACTATATTCATCTCCAAAAGTTAGTGAGCCACTAAAGCATCAATTAATGGAAGTAGAGAGAGAAGGCACAACTTTCCACAAATTTTCAATCATGCATGATAAATTTAGGGGAATTGGTGATTTCATGTACATTGGAGAAACCTTAATTTGATACTGAAGTTAGGGACCTATAGAGACTGATCACCAAGGAAGATTCTAAGAATGCTGATAAAATTTCAGTTCTGAAAGTGCACTTGAATGAGGATCAATCAACTTTAGGAAAGGTTCAGAAAGTGGTCTAGGAAATGCTTACATATCCAGACAGCTTTGGCAAGGGAAGTGGCAGGATACCTTCTTGAGTGTCAAAAATAATTTGAGTTTTCGACTACCTTTTGGCATGTCAAAAATAATTCAGGGTTTTCAATTCAAGGCATAACATGAGGATGTAATATTGGAAGTAGGGCCTATGCCAGAAATAGAGGATCAATCTCAAGAATACCATGTAAAATCTCACCAAGCACGTGATCCTAGTTTTGTACAGGATGTAAACACTCTGTTGCAACATCTTAGGGATGCAGATGGTGAGATAGGATGCTAAAAATATACTCTAAGACAACTTTAAAGGGATGTCTATTTTATTAAGAAACTTATGGAAGAAAGGAAATATAAAGAAATTTGATAGCTACTCAGAAGCAGCTAGAGGTTTATATTGAAGTGGGGAAGAAGAGGAACCACTGGATGAGAATTTGGCTACATTGATAGCAAAGAATGAGCATTAGGGAAAAAGGATTGAAATATAGTTCTTAAATTTTTGAATTGCATTCTCAACTATAGACTCTGAAGAACATGGTTTTGAGAATTCAATAGCACTACATAATCAACTAGATATTTAGAGGGAATTTGTTGCATAGACATCTTCATTAGAGGATGAGAGAAGTCAATGTATTGTTGCAATTATTGAGCCTTTGGAAAATATAAAGGAATCTGTTAGTGTCCCGTGATTTGGCTGATTGGAAAGCCAAATGACAGTGTAACATCAAACCAATCTTTGGAGACCAAGGACCTAGCCTTTCTGGACTCAAAGAGGGCTCTCTCTATTTTTGTAAGGGATATCTGTGTGTTTTCTTATTGTGTTATGATTTTTAGGCTAGTTATGAAGTAGGTTTTTGGTTTTGGTTTTTTAGGTTGTGAGGGATGAACTGATCAAAGACATAATATAGGTAAAATGATGTCAGATCAACTGGGCTATTGGGTCGAAAAGGTCAAGAAAGCTTTCAGATGGTGATACAAGGTTGCTGAAGGGCCGATTTGATTCGAGGTAAAATGGATATTTGGGCAAAATGGAGTGAGATGGACATTAAATTTGTGAATAACAAAGGATTTAAAACACAAATAGTTTAATATATGACATAAGAATGGTAGGGAAAACCATTAATCATGAGAAATGTAGCTATAAGATGATCAATGCATAGAAATAAACATTCAAGCCATGCATAGAGATATATGACTCTCTAACTTTAGGAAATGGCTATCAGACTTTGGGGAAATACATTTAAGACAGAAAAACAACTCAAATCACTATTTAGGAATGCCTAAACATAGTACTTCAAGCTATTGGGTAGTTTGAAAACAAGATTGCATAGTTTTAGGCAAAGGGCAAGATCAGAACAAGACCTCCTTGGTTCAACAAACGAAAATCTAATCAATCAAAGAGAATTTTCATAGGTGGATCTATGGCTATCCATGAGTAAGAAGGGAATACCGTAAATCATACTTTGCATGCATAAAACCATAAATAAAACAAGAAAACAATATTCTTCAGTTATTAAAGAGTAGTCAAGGATTCTTTAATATGACTAAGAATGAAGAAAACATGGAAGCTATAAAAAAACAGGAAATTTGAGGTGCCTCCAAGGGCATGTCTCAAATTTTTTCTCTAATATCTTATAGCAAGCAAAAACATGGATTTATGAATGAAAACTAGGAAACAAAATAGAGAGAGAGACATTATACCATTCTATCAAGTCCTGGAATCCAACAACAATCCTCTTTCATCATCCAAGAACATCCAAGAAGCTATCCAAAAGCATGAGACAAGTATTTCTTCCAAAGCTTATATGACCATATATTGCTTCTATTCATCAATTTCATCCTTCTTTACAATGAAATCCTTTGGAATATATAGGCCAAAGTGAGGAAAACATCTTAGTTCAACTTGCAATCTCATTGGCCTATCCAAAATATCTGATTTTGTCCTTGAGGCTTTGCAAAGCCCAAGGCACAAAATATCTAATAAAATATCTCAAAAATGCTAAAAAATGGAAACATATTGAATTTTCATAACTTATCATGTACAAAAATAGCTAAACGCACATGAAGAAAAGGCACTTTTGAAAGGTTCAATTTTTACAAAAATACTCAAAAAAATACATCAGCAAAAGGTCCCTTGACTTGCCGGCAACTTTTGGAGGCCTTCCCGATGTTGAAACGAGGCCCATGATGGCTCGTTGGAAAGCTATGAGTGTCTAATTTCTAAAAAAATTTAGTTTTATCCTAACTGACCACTATAAGTCCTCCAAAAATATACTTGTGTGTAAAAAACCAAAAAATAGGCCTTGCTGATAAACGGGGTAGAGTGTAGAAAAAGTGAGTGTTTTTCACCATTTTGGGGGAGAAAATGATATTCAATTGATATGAAAATATCTGAGCATGTGCCCCTAAAATTATGGCTTCCAATGATACCATTTTCATCCTTTGAGGATGCCCCAAACTGAAATGGGGATGCCCATGAGTTTTAGCCAAAAACCCAAAAATGACAAAAAACCAAAATTTGACAAATTTCGCCCAAATTTGGCGACCATGACCCTCAAGGGTTTTCAGAAAAATGTTGTGAAGCTGAGGCCAAAATTTAGAGCCTTGAGGTGTCTTTCCTCAATTTTGGTGTCGGGCGCTTCCCTTTAGCCTCCTTGAGTCTTTCCTGAGCAGCCTTCAATTTCCGCGGGGCAAACTGATTGAGCTTTTTATAATGCTTGGTCATCCTCCATTGAAGGTCCAAGTCTCTATTTTCCTTCTCCAATTTCCTCTCCAAGTGATCATTAACTCTCTTAAGCCATGCTTCCCGATTGTTCTCTATCTCTTGTTCGAACAATGTAGTGAGAGGGGTAGATTGGAGAAGGGCATCTTCTTCTTCCTTTTGTTTTTTAAGGGCATTTTTGAGCCCCATGGTTCTTGGCCTCTTTCGCCTGGGCTGATCTTTGCCTTCAATCTCATCGAACTCACCCATGAGTTCTTCCAATCTCACTTGTTCTTTGGAGGCCTCCTTTTTGTATTTGATGGCTTGTGTCTCATAAACAGCCATATGGACACTCATTTGTTTGTTTTGAATTTGCAAAAAGTGATTCAAGTTTCTAGCCCTCTCAAGATCAGTCCTCAAAGCATCAATTTGGTTTTCTCTATTGATCAAGAGATTTTCTAGGATCCAGGCTTCATTGTCACTATCATCACTTTGGATTTGAATCATGTCGAATTCCCTTTCCTTTTCAAGACTGCTTTCTTCCTTCTCCTTTCCTTTGCTTTGGGTGGCCCTTTTAGTCTTTCTCCTCTTGGGAAATTCGACAATGGGCTTCTTGCCAGCAAATTTTCCCTTGCTTCGGAGGGCCCTAGTCACATTTGGAGTTACAACTCTAGGCACCCTTTTCATTGATGTCCAGGGCTTGGCCACTGCTGGAGAAGAGAGCATGGCCCGTTTCCTAGGAGAGGCAGCTAGCACATGCTCCATTGGCTCTTTACCCTTGTCACTTTGCTCATCATTCTTGCCACTATCTTGGATTTTTTCATGGATGCCTTGACTATCCTTGTGCATTTCTTTTTGAGGACTGTCCTCCTCACTGTGTTGCAGTTTTTCATCATGCTTCCCTTATTCTTCATGAGGCTATTGTTCTTTTTTATGAGGGTGCCTCTGTTCATGATGCTGTGGTTGCCTCTATTCGTCATGTTGTTGTTCATCATCATGTACTCTTTCATCATGCTCAGGAGTCTGTTGTTCTGCCTCACTATGATGCTACTCATCATCATGTCCTTTTTCATCATGCCCAGGAGTTTGATGTTCTGCCTCACTATTTTCTTCTCCCACTTGCTGCCCTATTTCACTATGATGTTGCTCGTCATCATCTTCCTCATCATCCCCTTGCTGCCCTATTTCATCATGTTGCTGCTCATCATCACTTTCCTCTCCTTTCTCATGCTCTTCTTCCTCATCATGCTCTTTTGCTTGTTCTATGGTAAACTTGAGGTTCTTGGGAATAGGTTTGGTAGAAGAAGGTGAAGGATGGTGAGTAGAAGGTGAAGGAGATGTATGAAATGAAGGGGCAGTGGCAAAATCTAGATGTGTGATGAAAGTATCCCAAGAGACCTCCTTCTTCTCAAGCTGACGAAGAATGATAATTTTGATGAGGGAGTGATGGAAGAGGTAGGATGTCTGTTGAGAAGGAGGCTTTTTCTGAACGATGGAGACCATTTTCTCAATACTTCTATGTAGTAAGAAAGGTATATTTAGCAATTTGGCCCTTGTGAAATGCATGAGAAATTAGATATGATAGGCATAGACTCGGGAAAATCTTCCCTCGCAAGTGAAGTATTTCATTATGATCTTCATGAGGGGGGTGTAACTAGTCAATAGATATGAGAAGGAAAAAATGGATGGACATGAATCTCTATGCTCAGGCTTCAGAAAGGGCTTGTATTCTTCTGAGTCTAGGTGGCTTTGTTTAAACCACTTCTCCCCTACATAAGGGATTTTGGTGGCCTTGGAGATGGACCTTGGAGAGAATTTGAAATCTAGGCCTACCAGTTGAAAATGCTTCTCTTGAAACCTCAAAGCACAAAGGTGTGTTAAAGGGGAATAGCTCTTCACCTCTTGCACTCTTTGGAAAAAATCTACACATCCAACCTCATGGAAGTTAAAAATGAATAATGGATGAGCATTCACTTCTTCAGTGGAAACATGCTCAAACCTCTTTTGAAGGCCGCTCCTACTGTCTTACCTAGGAGGCATCTTGTTTTGAATGTTCTTTGCAACACTAAGCTATCTCAAAAGGCCTTTGGAATGTTTCTCTCAACCACCTCTCTCCTCTTTGTTAATCACTATTTGACCAAGGCAAACTGCTTCAAATTCTGTGTGAAATAGTCTCACAACACCAACTTTGTGCTCCTTTTAAAACACTGATTTGTCTTCTTTTATGCCAATCAACAAATAGTTATCAAATAAAAATCACACAGTCAAATTGTTATTGTGTTTGGGCAAGGTATTTTGAAAAGAGGTATCTGTGGCTTTTTGTTAGAACAGAGGTCTCCTTGTGTTTTGATAGAAGCAAGACAGCCTACCCCAAAAAAAACTCTTCTTGTATTCACTGTTTCTTATACACAGTTAGACAAAAACAACCTCATCTTTCTTTAAAAGATCTTGATAGAATAATCTATTTTATGGAACAAAGAGGTTGCACTAGGTTTCACTGTCTTTCCACACAGAGAAGACTTTTTTCAAAATGACAAGGCTTTGAGACTATGACCATTGTTTCCCCTTTGATTTTTAACAAAGTCTGCTCTTATTTTTCCTGTGGGCTAATCAATGTTTTTTAAAGGAAGTCAGGGTCCTTTAAGATGGTTTTAAACATCCACCCAACAATGTAAAAATGTGTAACAATCATAGCAACAGAACGCTCTGAGTTTGCTCAGAAACACTGCCCTCTAATCAATCTCTCTCTCTTTGCATTTATAGCAATAACACCTTTTAATTTTGGAACAAAATCCTCACCCTTTAAACACTGTTTTGTCCTTAATATCACTGCTTTCCTTTTATAAACATTTTTTTGACCTTAGATTTGCCAATAGGGATTAATTTTGTTTTCACCACTGCTAGGACACCTTCAGCAACTTGAAAACCCTCTACCATTGTGTTTTTGCCTTGCAATTAGTGTTATGGCTTATCACTATTTTTGAGCGCAGTTTTAGGCCTTTTGAAACTAATGGAAACACACCCTAGCCTTCTACTATAACATTCTTTGGCAACACAACAACAAACCACCTTGCTTTTCTACCAAGAAATTCACTATTCAATCACTGTTTTAGTCTTAAAAACCATGGCATCAATCACCCTTTTAGATTTTGAAATTTATCATGAGGTGATGAAAAATACCTCAAAGATCCTTCATGGGCCTTGATTGATCGTTTGGGGATCTTTTGGAGCTTCTTTGAAGGTGCTAGGAGGCATGGCACGTTTGTTAGAAAGAACGCCACGCAACACAAGGCAGTCGGGTCGCCCTTCGGGCCGTGGTGACCGGCGCGTTGCCCAGTAGTGTAAGGCATTTGTATTTTCTCCACTGAATGCACCGCACACTTTTCCAGGCACACCGCGCGGGCTTAAAGCCTTCAAAAACTCTGCAAACTTCTCGAACTTCTCTTGTTTCTTCAATGGATGGCTAGGAGCGATTTTGAACGTTTGTTTGCATTTTTGAAACTTGCAAATGGGCTTGAAACAATCTCTTATTCCCTTTTGAAGGCGAAAAGGAAAATTGGCTTTGAAATGATTTATGAGGGTTTTGAAGATTTTTTTGAAAGAGGTATTGGTTGTGAAACAAAAAATGAAGCACGACTTTATCATTTATAATCTTCAAACCATCACAAAGCCACTATTTGACAAAAACACTAAAAAGGTGTTGTGGATGATATTTTTTTGAAAGTTTTCATATATATGACCCCTTTCAAAGTGAAAAAGCCATTTTGAAAGCCAAAATCTCTCTCAGTGTTTTCCTCATTAAGGCAATACCCTTTTCACCATTTTCCTATTTCTGTCCCTTTAAGGGAAAAATTTTGCTGAAAGACATATTAATGATATGTGACACATTCTTTTCCATTCTTGCAAGGAGATAAATCACCATTTTAAAACTTATTTTGATAGTCTCTACTCCTGATGTTTTGAAAATGATCATGCCCACTGTGAAGTTGATTGAACTGTTAGGTGCTCTTTGAGCCTTTATTTTGACTGTGGGTGAAGAACCCCATTTGTACTCCTCAGATCTTACCCATACCTATTTATCAAGGAAAAAGGTTTTTAAAGACCCTTGGGACTCATGTGAAACAACAAGGTCATTTTCATATGTCTATAAAGAGGCTTTTGATTGTGATAGTGGCATGTTTTATTTGTTTTGAGTGTTGTCCATGATTTTAAAGCACTTTCCATATCCTTTTTCACACCTACTGTCTCTGTGTTGTTCATTTGCAAAGTCCCCTTGAGAAAACAAGGCTTAAGTTACCTTCTTGTCACTTTTGATGAGTTTTTTTGAAAAAGATCTTCATGAACAGGAAGAGAAAAATTTCTTTGAATATCAACATCACTCTTTGGCCTATGTCTAATTTCAACCCTTTCTTTTAAAGGAAAACACTGGCTAGATTTCATGCCTGTTGATCAAGGAGGAAATTTCTAGAAACTTTTAATGAAATCACACACCTCAGCGGGACTTTTTTCATTTTCGCTTGAGATTGCCTTTGAAGGAAAACTCCAATAGAAGAAAAATCAAACCTCTTGGATTATCACAGTACCACTGCTTTCCTTCTATTTTGAAACACCATTTTCTATTCAGAAGCCTTCAATTTGTCTCCCATTGCTCTTAAAATTTTCCTTTCAGTCAGTCAAAACCCTAAAATAAATCTCTGTCCCTGGCCCTCTGCGTATTACATGAAGGAGGCCTTTATCACAGTCCCAAACCCTATGCTTGTAAAATGAAGGAGGTTTTCTCAGTCTTTCAACCCTCTTCTCATGTTGGTATGTGTTATATTCTTTCCACGACTAGCCCCACGCGCTGTACGTTGTGTCGGGCGCAGCAGGGGGGTCACAAGGGGGTAGGCAGCCCCCACTGTTGGGGTCCGGGGTAGTGCCCCGGCGAAAATTGTTTTGGTGTGCGGACCCACTCATAGGCAGACCCACCCATGTTTTGTGCATGAGTTTGCACATGGTTTTGGGGTACGATGGTTTTCAGCCCCTGGTATTTTGTAGATCCGGTCGGGGAGATGGGTGTGTTCTAAACCAGGGTTAATGGATTGGGGTTTATGTATGCTTTGGCATGTATATATATGTGTTGTAACACTAAAAGGAATATAATGAAAAATCAAGATGGTTGTCCCGATTTGGGATCCAGGGGAAAATCTCTGTGTTTATCTGTTTTATGTTTCATGCTCTCGCTATTGTTTATTTTCTATTATAAGATTTGTGTGTAGATAATTTCTATTCAGGGTTAAAACGTACAATCTTTCCTTTCACTGCCTATTCATGCTTAGGAAAATGAAGATGAAAAATTGACAGTAAGTCATGATGGGCATTTCTCTGAGACATATAATTCTGCTTTTCAAATACCTTTGTGCCTCTTTAGACATCACAAGCAATTTGGCCAATATCTGCAAAGCATTTCTTGTCATTTATAATTCACTAACCTTTGACTGTGATTGCAGAAGCTTAATGAGATAACTCTCTGTCCAGTATTTGCATCCCAGGCTCAAAACCACATGAGAAGCAACTATCTTCTCATGTTGAGTTTAATATTGTCTTCTGGAACACCAGTATACTTCTGCTCTATGACAAAGACATTGAAACACTGTATATTTACCTAATATCGGCTTGACCTGTGGCATATGTATTATTGAGACTTCAAGGCTTGTTAGTGGCACAAATTAAGGGTGTAACCACACTTTATTTGCAGAATAGGAAGGTCTTTTAGGACCGGTTGATAATATATAGAGGTTATTTTGGCTTTAGGATAGTTTTCCAAGGGAAAATTGCCTAAAGCGCCACTACCTAACTTAGGGGAGACTTTTTGGACATATTTGGATTATTCTCTTTAGAGCTGATGGACAGGCTAGTATGGCTGAAGCTAGATAGGGCTTTACAATGAGGTTTTATCTGGTCATGGGCTGATTGAAAAGGTTAGGAGGGAAAAAATGTTTATGGGTGTTTTCTAGCTGGCGAATTTGACAAATTTGAGATCATCTGCTAGAAAACTTGGCTGTAACAATTAGTCATCACCAACAAGTGAAAAATACTGATGACTAACATTGGCTCCATTTGGGGAGGGAAGCTTTTCTTTAGGGGGTGTCTAGAATTTTAGATCTCGGTTCTTTAAAGACCATTACCTTTATCCATTGGCGCAAATTTCTTTCTTCCTTGATGGTATTTCTAAAAATTTACAGCATGATTAGCATCAACGATATTTCTACCTACCCTACTATCTTTCCTAACATTTTTTCTTCTTTTGGGTGATTTGGACTAGCAACCCTTTGACATAGTATTTTTTGAAAAATGACACTATCTAGTTCTACACTTATACCCGTCCGGAGTTCAGATTAAGCTGATGAACTCCTTTGTTTCTCTACCTATGCTAGATCAACTGTCAAGGTTAAGCTGTTTGACATGATTTTATTCTCTAATCTAAAACATGAAATTGAAAAATGACCAAATCAAAATTAGACTGTCTGATTTGTCATGTATTTGTGGCATGAAAGACAAGATGCACACAAATATTATTTTGCATAAAATAAAAACTAGAAAAGCAAGGCTAGGATACACAATTTGTTTTTCATCCCTGCTTTCCTCTTTGGTTCTGTTTTGAGCATGTGGAACCAATATCTTTTCCTAATCTATTCTCTTTGATAAGTCAAGCTTACACAATGTTGACCATCTTTTCCACTCACTAACTTATCAGCAAATAAATTTAAAAAATGTTCAGTTATGATTAGGCTAGATAACTGAACAAGACATTTGAGCACTAGTAATGGCATTTAGACTTGCACGCTTTCTGAATGACTATTTTTTGAACATGGGTCCTTCTTTCTATTTTTCAAATTGCCCTTTTTTTATATTTTTCTATTGTTTTTGAACTTTCTATTTTTGATTTGTTTTTCAAACAATGGTATATACAATGATTGAAAATGTTTTAAAATTGGAGCTCTTGACAAAAATAATGCTTTAATGTCCTGCCATTCACAGGACCTCCAAAAGTTTCAGTCCCATCAAGTTCTTTTAGGAAAAAGGCATTGTTTCCTCTAACTGAACTGATGAGGAAAGGCCCCTTCCATAAGTTTTCAAACTTGCCATGTTTACCTTTGTCTTCTCTTCTAGAATCCCATTTTAACACTTTTTCCCCAATCTGAAAATCATTTTCCTTGGTCCTTCTGTCAAAAATCTGTTTTATTTTGCCTTGCGCTAATTGAGCCTTTTGGTAAACTTATTCTCTTGTTTGCTGTAAATGGATAATCTGATTTACCCTCCTTTGCATGTCATTTTATTCTATTTGAACTTCTTACAATAATTTCATTACTAGAACCCCTAAAGATGTTGGGAAAATGGCATCTATGCCATACACTAGTTGGTAGGGAGACATGCCGATTGATTTTTTGGTGGTCAGTCTATCAGCCCATAGTGCGTGTACTATTTTTCCATGCCATGCCTTTTGATTTTGTTCCAAAAGTTTCTTGATGATGTTGACTAGAATTTTGTTAGAGGACTCGGCTAAACCATTACCTTGAGGGTAATAAGCCGTGGAATTTCCTAATGAAATGTGATATTTGTAACAGAAGTCAACCATTCTTTTGGAGGAAAAGGCAGCAACATTATCTGTAATTATCTTTCTAGGACAACCAAATCTAGATACGATATTGGTTTCTAGGAACTTGATGATGACTGAATCGGTGGCATTCCTCGAAGGTATGGCTTCTATCCATTTGGTAAATTAATCGGTGGCTATAAGGATCCATTTATGTTGAGTAGATGAGGAAGGGTGAATTTCCCCAATAAAATCTAGACCCCATTGCTGGAAGGGTCCTTCGGCTATGATGGGGTGTAAGGGCAAAGGTAAAAGATTTTTCTTGCCATAAAAAATTTGACACTTATGGCATGTCATAACTAACTTGTGAGTGTTAGGAAATAAGTTAGGCCAATAATAACTAGCTCTAAGGATTTCATTTTCTGTAGTTTTCCAGTAGAGATGACCTCCACATTCTCCTTCATGCATTTCATGCATAATTTTCTCTGCATCAGACTGAAGCAAACATTTAAGGAGCATACCAGCAGGATTTTTCCAATACAGAAATCCATCTATAATGAAAAACTTTAAAGACTTTTGTTTAAGAAATCTTTCTTTTGTCTTTGATAAAGTTGGGGGAGCATTTAGATAAAATAATACATAAAGAATATCTGCATACCAAGGTGAATTTAAAAACACTTGTTCAACAAGAGGGGCTGTGCATTCTTCCTGTTCTTCTAAGGCATCAACAAAATTTATATCTAAAGCTTGGAGGTTGGTTTCAGCCATTAATATTGCAAGTCCTTGTCCTTTAACCAGTTTGGTAGGTTGTATCTCTAAGTCATATTCTAAGATGATAGCGATCCATTTTCCCCTTTTACCATCGAGATATTGGTTTAATATGTCTTTGACAACTGTATTAGGAACAAAAGCGATGACATGAGAATGCAAGATGTAAACACAGAAATATTTCAATGCTTTTGCCAATGTGAATGCCTATTTTTCCATGATGTTATATTTCAAGGGAGCATCTCTCAAGGATTTGCTAAAAAAGGAAATGGGTTTCTCTTTCCCTGCTGCGTTTTTTTGCAACAACACAATAGCTATTGTGTGTTCTGAGGAAAACGAAAAAATGTAAAAATGTTTGGTGAAATAAGGACTTATCAATACTGGCGTTTCAGTTAGGGCCTTTTTAACTAGTTCAAAAGATTTTTTGGCTTCCGTAGTCCATTTAATCCCGACCTCTTTTTTCAACATATTTGTGATATCTCTCAGAAGTGCAACAAGATTTGGGATGAATCTTCTCAAGAAATTAATCTTTCCGATAAAGGATTGCAGCGCCTTTATGTTTCTGGGGTGACTTATTTGTAATATGCTTTCGATTCTCTGGGGGTCTATTTTTATTCCCTCTTCCGAAATGATGTGACCTAGGATTTTTCCTTCTTCTATACCAAAAAGTGTTTTCTTGGGGTTTAGGGATAAACCATATTTTCTACATTTGTTAAAAACCTTTCTTAAGTGCACCAGGTGTTCTTCGTCTGATTTGGAATATACCGTAATATCGTCAAGATATATGACTATGAAATAACCTATGTCTTCTAAGAAGGCTATGTCCATGGATCTTTGGAATGTGGTGCCAGCATTTATCAATCCAAAGGGCATTTTAACGTACATGAAAGTGCCCCAAGGTGTGGTGAAAGTTGTTTTGTGTTGATCAGTGGGGTAAACTAGCACTTGGTTATAACCAGAAAAACCATCAAGTAATGAGATCCTTTTAGCACCTACTACCTTTTGAAGTATGTGGTCCATTCTGGGTAATGGATAGTTGTCCTTTAAACAGGCTCTATTTAGGTTTCGGAAATCGATATAGAGTCTGATTTCACCAGTATTTTTCCTAACTGATACTAGATTTGAAACCCACTCGGAGTACCTGAAGAACACTATTATCCTAGCATCATACATTTTTTTGATTTCCTTTTCAACCAACGGTAGTAAGACTGGGTTTATTCTTCTTAACTTCTATTTTAAAGGCTTCTGGTTTTCTTTAAGGGGAATCTTATGTTGAATGATGCTTGTGTCATATGATTTCAAATCTTGGTATCCCCATGCGAACACATCTTAAAATTCTTTAAACAACTTGATGTACTTCTGCTTTATGTGAGGAGGGAGGGTTTTGGATATTTTTATCTTTCTTGGTTCTTCCGGGCTTCCTATGTTATATTCTTCTATGTCGACCTTGGTAGATTCCATTTTTGGCTTTCTGGCCACATCGTTAAAATCAAACAATTCTTCTAAAGGTGCAAGCCCTCTGGGTATGGTGTCATTTTCACAGTGTAAGACTTCAAGTTCCCTTTGGTCTATGTCCTCTCCTATCTCAGTTTGATATGAATGATTGACCAAGTTTACATCTGTCCAAGAAGGTAAATTTGGCTCTTGATCTTGATTTTTTCCAGGTTTCTTCTCTTCATTTTCTAAGTCTGTTTTGGTTACTTCAAATTCATTCCTAGATTTTAAGAAATCATCAATTTAATCGTCATCTCTGAATATTTTCCAATGGTCAATATTATCTGGTACTGTAGGGTGATTTTTGACCTGAATACTATATTGCTCGCTTAGACATGGTATTTGGCCATTGCTTGCAGCAAAGGCGAGCTCATTTTCTAGGCTATTTTGAACCCTAGGAATATAAGTGAGTTCATATTTTTTGAAGGTTTTGAGGATGTCTAAAGCTTCATTCCTGTATTCTCTTAGCCTTGGGTTTTTTTCCAAATATTCACCTTTGATTTTCCTAATTAGAAGTTCTGAATCTCCCTGGGCTGATATTTTATTGGCGCCTAAGTCCTTAAGTATGTGTAGACCAAGGAGAAGGGCCTCATATTCCACAATGTTATTAGTACATTGGAATTCTAATCTGAAAGAATGACCTTCATTAGTATTGTGTATCCAGATGCCAGCCCCAAAACCAGGTTTTCCACAAGAACCGTCAAAGCTTATACTCTAAGGAGCTTCTTTTTCATACACGATACTAAGTTGTTTTTCAAGTTTCTTGGAGCTTTGGTCATCAGTTTCTTCATTTAGTAATGGGAAATGTGGTTTTGATGGTTTGAAATCCTCTTCATTTTCTTTTATCTGATCGTTTATATCACTTTCATTGTATACGATAAAAGAATCTAAATTGGAATGAATGGAATAAATGGGAGTGTTGTTTGGCTTATCCCGGTTGCTAACCATGTATTTCATGTGAGTTTCTCGATATAATATCCTAGTATGGTTGAAAACTGGGATGGTAGCAAATGACATGTCCATTTGAAGGTTACCTTGTATTTTGGCAACCCATGCCCTTGATAGTAGCATTCCATACTTAGGAGGAATATCAGACACTACTACGTCCATGACTAGGTTTTTTGCCAGTAGTTGTGTCAAAGAAAAACACAAGTTCTTTATTAGCGCTAAGCATTTGACCCGACTTGAATCAAAGGAGTATAGGTCTTTGTATGGTTGAGTTACCTCTAGACCCAGGTTTTCCATGATTTCTTTAGGCATGAGGTTATGGGAGGCACCAAAATCTAACATGGCATTATGTAATATCTTGTCCTGTATGTTCAAGCTTACATAGAAAGGATAGACAGCTCCTTCTTGGTATTCACCTTCTATTTTGGGGACGAACAAGAGCTCGGGGTTGTCATCAGTTAGATTTAAGGTATCTGCCTCATTTCCTAAATCAAAAACTTTGAAGATTTGAGATCTATACCTATCTACAGTTATTAGCTCAGTAAGGGGTATGGTTATTTTTATTTTGGAAATTTCCCCTTCGAAACTAAAAGGAGTTTGTAGTTTGGGCATATTTGTTTCAGCTTTTTCGGACATGATTTTCTCTATGTTTTTAATTTTCTGACTCTGGTTCGGGCCTTTGCTCAACACAGCCATCTCAAGAATCTTTGTGGAAGTACTAGGAGCATCTAAGCCAAAACTTGTTTGAATAAATTTATCTTGGTTTTGGTCAGTTTTCTTGACCATGATTTTGTTGCTGTCCACTACTTTTTTAAGGATGGTATCAGGGGTTCTAGCAGTGTCTAAGCTACCTTTCTTGGAGTTGTCTTGGTTTTTTCTGCTTCTAAGGTCATACTATCTGTGCTCTGTTGGGAAAAATACTGAGAGGGGGGGTGAATCAGTATTTAGGAAAACTAAAATTTTTTACTTTTCCATGCTCTAAAACCCATACGCAACTTTTCTAAATACAACTAGCGTATACACGCGGATATACTTCATGAAACTTGCGTATACACAAAGATCTAATTATGCCATTAATTCTTCACTTATATCATTCTATCATTCATTCATTGATGTTATATAAACAGTAAACATGTGCAGTAAGAACATAATAAACCATCACACATAAGCATCACACATGAACACCAGGATTTTAGGTGGAAACCCAAGTCGGGAGAAAACCACCGTTGCAGTTGCTCAGCCTTCAATATTTTATTATAGAGAAAACATCTTACAAAATATGTGCTGGCGTAGACTCCTACCAGCACGCAGGCACCCACCTGCGCTCGTTTACCAGGCTCTCCTGGAAGGGAGCTCCAACCCCCTGAATCGTTTACCAGCCTCTCCTGGAAGGGAGCTACGACCCCCTGATCTCGTTTACCAGCCTCACCTGGAAGGGAGCTACAACCCCCTGACTGAAGGCTACATCCCTCAGCACCTCTATGGACCACGTTTCATCAATTTTCACACTGGATTCAAACAAATTCAATAGAGCACCACTTGCAGCCCTTGTTTCATCATATTTTCAGACTGGACCCACTCCATACATTTAAGCTCAATCATACAACCAAACTGATAGAGACAACTCAGAACTGTAGAATACAGATAACAGTAACACAGCAGAACAGATCAAACATTTCATAACCCATGCTTCAGCAAACCCTAGTTTGCATACGCTCTTTCCTTTCAGTGATATCGCGTATATACGCGCCTTTTATCATACAAACACGCGTATACTTCTGTACATATTACAGATTTAATTTCACTGTGCATACGCGCTTTCTCTTCAGCGAAGCCGCGTATATACGCGCTTCCTCTGCAGCAAACTAGCGTATGGTTCTTCAGATATTTAGGTCATTGCAATTCTTCAGAACAGATACATCATACAGATTTTACCCTTTACTTCAGACAGATGCTCGCCTCATCTCAGATCTAATCATTCCATAAACAGATGTAGCAAATACTAATACATTTCAGATCTAGATTCCCTTCTTCATCATTTTCTTCATAGGAGCTTCATGCATTCAGATATATCATTCAAAAACATCAGCACTTTCAAATTGAGATATGTGGAAGGTATTCATTCAGCTCGGACATCTGCACCCTCACTAATGATTTGCCTGATGAATTTCTTCTCTTTATATGAAGGTTTCCTTTTTCAATACCATGAGCCAAAACCACATTACTTCCGATGGTATTCCTGGACGGGGTCATTTAGATGAATCATTACTCAATACAATGGGTCAATACCATGGTGGTTACCCCTGGTTTTGCACTTTATGAGCGCTTTTGCCCATATGCGACTTGGAACGTTGTTTCCCGTGTGCATACGCGACTTATCTTAGGCAAATCCGTGTATGCCTTGAGACATACTCTTTTCATCATAGATCTAGCACATACTGAATTCCTTTCTTCATTGCCTTCTGTTCTTACTGTAGATACATCAGTTTTACATCATTTCCAAGTCCATCAAGTCAAGAATAACTTCATCAGGTGGATTTCCATCAAGGACAACACATGCCAACAATCTCATGTCTTCATCTTCATTCAATGGGTTGCCATCAAGGACAACACTCTGCATCATATTGCCAAAAATCTCCCCCTTTGGACTTGATGGCAACCACGATGGTGTTTGATCACCACAGCAGATAGGTACATTAAGAATACAATGACACCATGTCACATTTCCCATTTTTGACACCATTCTTTCTCTTCATTCAAACACCATGTCACTCTCCCCCTTTGACATCAAGGGAAAAGGGTGGATAAAAACCAACACACTCTCCCCCTTTTCTCCTCATGTAGAAGAACCTGCAGATCTGATGTATACTGAAGTGATTAAGCTCCCCCTGAGTTCATGCTGAATCTTCAAACATATTTTTCAATGAAGCACATGACTCTATGACCTTCCTATCACCAAAGACTCTTACTTACATCAAAGATCCATCCAAGTGGATTTACATAAGAGACTCAAATACCCAACCAAGTGGGTTTACACATTTTGACTCAACTACCCAACCAAGTGGGTTTACACATTTTGACAAGTCCTTACATGACTGAATATTACAATTTTACATCATGGGTCTCAACATGACCTTTTCATCAAATTACAAATATGAATTTTCATGACCAATACCAGTAAGACCTTAAGAGAGATCATATATCAGAACCATCATAATGCCAACAATGCATTATACTCAGCAAGGCTAGTGCTCCCCCTAAAAATGTGCATCCAAACATCCTTTCAATGTGACCAAGGCTCCCCTTTTGCTTGTGCAACCTGAACACCTTCAACAGCATGCCATCAACAACAAACTCTGCATGATCTGTCCATATCTCTGAATCATAAGACTTCCATTTCATCCAACAAATACTCTTCATCAAGTAACAATCCGGGCTTATCCATGATCTTCAAAAAGAAACCAAGTATCATATTATTTAGAAGTGAGAAAATAAGCTGATACAGAGTCAATAAAATAGTTCTTAACAATCAGACTGATGCTCCCCCTGAACCTCTGTTCCAGATCTTCAGTTATCATATAGATTCTCTTATCATTAATGCATACGCGACTGTGTCTGCTGGAACTCGCGTGTATACGCGACTTTTGTTCACTGAACACGCGTATGGAAAGTGAAGCATAGAAATTTTCACATTCCTTCATCTCCCCCTGAACTTGTCCTTCCTGTACCTGTCTTCTTCATATCAGATGTACTGTCAGAAACAAATATAACCAGAATAACCAAACAGTACTGAGAAATGTTGACCCCCAACCAAAAATTGTCAGCAATTATCCATACTCGTATGTATGTTAATATACTCGCGTATATACGCGACTGTGTTTCATCAAAACCGCGTATTCAATTTAAACTTTTGAATTTAAGAAGATTTGTTCTTTTGATTGGCAGAGACTACCCCCAGTTTCTGTCTTAGATACTCGAATGCTTCCCTGGGCAGAGGTTTGGTAAAGATATCAGCAACTTGTTCCTTGGAAGGAACGTACTCCAACTTCACCTTTTGTTCAAGCACTTGTTCACGTAAGAAGTGATACTTGATGGGAATGTGCTTGGTCTTTGAATGCATAACAGGATTCTTTGAGATACTGATGGCACTTGTGTTATCACACATAATGGAGATAGGAGATGTACATTTGATTTGGAAATCTTGCAAGGTTTGCATCATCCAAAGGAGTTGAGTGCAACAAGATGCGGCAGCCACATATTCTGCTTCTGCTGTAGATAAGGCAATAGAATTTTGCTTCTTGCTGAACCAATATACTAACCGGGGTCCCATATAGAATGCACCACCACTAGTGCTTTTCCGATCATCAACACTTCCAGCCCAATCTGCATCAGTGTAAGCATGAAGAGTAAGATCGGCATTCTTTTGATACCATAGACCAAAGTCTTGAGTTCCTTGTAGATATTTGAATATTCTTTTGACAGCCTGAAGGTGAGACTCTTTTGGATTAGCTTGGAATCGTCCAACAATCCCAACTGCATGCATAATGTCTGGTCTAGTCCCAGTGAGATAAAGTAGACTTCCTATCATAGATCTGTATTCTAGTTGATTCACCGTGGGAGAATCATCATGAGAACTGAGATTACATTCGGTTATCATTGGTGTACTTACAGGTTTGCACTCTTCCATGCCATACTTCTTCAGAATTTTCTTAAGGTATTTTTCTTGTGATAAGAATATACCATCTGCAGTTTGATGCACTTGCAAGCCAAGAAAGAATGTTAGTTCCCCAAGTAGAGACATTTCAAATTCTTGCTGCATGACAGAAGCAAATTTCTGACTCATAGATTCTTCATTACTTCCAAAAATGATATCATCAACATATACAACCACAATCAAAAGTTTATCATTTTCAATTTTTGTGTATAAGTTACTATCAGCAGACCCCTTTGAAAATCCTTGTTGATGAAGATATTTGTCAAGACGATAATACCATACCCTTGGAGCTTGTTTGAGACCATATAGAGCCTTTTTAAGTCTACAAACAAGATTTTCATCATTTCCCAAAATGAATCCTTCCGGTTGTTCTATATATACTTCTTCTTCCAGATCACCATTAAGAAAAGCAGATTTAACATCCATTTGATAAACTTTGATTTGTTGATAACTTGAAAAAGCAAGAAACATTCTTATGGCTTCAAGTCTAGCTACAGGAGCAAAAGTTTCTTGAAAGTCTATACCTTCTTGTTGAGTATACCCTTTGCAAACCAGTCTAGCTTTGTTTCTTACAACATCCCCATTCTCATTTAACTTATTCTTGAAAATCCATTTAGTTCCAATGACATTTTTATCATGTGGTCTTGGTACCAATTCCCAAGTGTCATTATTTTCAATTTGATCAAGCTCTTCATTCATGGCTTGCTTTCAACATTCATCTTTGCTAGCTTGATTGACATTCTGTGGTTCAATTGTGGATAGAAATGCCAGATGACTAGAAGATCCCACAAGAGTTCTCCTTGTTCGTACACCTGATTCCTTGTATCCCAAAATTTGAGATTCAGGATGATTCTTTTGAACATATCTAGATGGAGATTTTTCAGATAGATCATCTTCAGGTTCTTCATTGGATCCACTGTCTATATCATTTCTATTTGATGTAGAAGGACATAAGTCACCATCATCTTCTTTTGTTGTTTGTTTTTCTTCTTTAGGAGCTGTAGGAGACTCATCAATAACAACATCAATACATTCAACAATCTTTCGGAGCCTTTTATTGTAACATTTGTATGCTTTGCTTGTAGATGAGTAACCAAGAAATATCCCTTCATCTGATCTAGGTTCAAACTTGCCAAGCTTTTCATCATTATTTTTGATAAAGCATTTACTTCCAAAAACTCTAAAATGCTTCACAGTGGGAGAATTACCATACCAGAGTTCATATGGAGTTTTATCACTATTTACCCAAACATGAGCCTTGTTGAGAATGTTAGCTGCTGTATGTGCTGCTTCACTCCAGAACATGTCAGGAGTTCCAGAATCATCAACAATAGCTCTAGCCATTTGAACAATTGTTCTATTCATTCTTTCTGCTACGCCATTTTGTTGTGGAGTGCCTGCTACAGAGAACTGTCTTTTTATGCCATGTTGTTCACAAAATTCAAAGAATTCATTTGATGTATATTCTCCTCCTCGATCAGATCTAAGACACTTGATTTTTAGATCTAATTCATTTTATACCAAAGCTTTGAAGATCTGAAATTTTTCAAATGCTTCATCTTTGTGTTTAATGAACCCAATCCAGCACATTCTAGAGTAATCATCAATAAATAAGATATAGTATTCTTCCCCACGTGGTGACTTTTTCCTCATATGTCCACATATGTCAGTATGAATGAGCTCAAGAGGCTCACTTGATGATCCTTCTTTGGCATTAAATCGTACTCTGGTCTGCTTACTGAATTGACAAGATTTGCATATGATACTTTCTGGTAGATTAATATTGGGAAGACCACGAACAGCTTGAAGTCTGCTTGCTTTGTTGATTTGAGAGAAGCTCAAATGCCCCAGCCTTCTATGCCATAGCCAATTTTCTGATGACTTTCTCAAGTAACATTGATCTTTGCCGTTCAGTACATAGAGGTTGCTTGGATTTCTTTTCCCTTTTATAATAATTTTCCCTGTATCAAGATAACGAACACACATTCTTTTGAACTAAAGACCACTTCTATTCCTTGATCACACATTTGACTTAAACTTAACAGGTTATGCCTTAATCCATCCACAAACATGACATCATTAGCCTTCACCTTTTCTTTTAGAAACACTGACCCTTTTCCTTTAATTACAGCAGGAGTATCATTTCCAAAAGTAACTTTATTTTCCTTTTCTAGAGCATTATATGCAAGAAGTTTGCTTTTGTCACCTGTCATGTGTCTTGAGCACCCACTATCAATGTACCATTGATTTTCTTCACCTTATTCAAATAACGCTATCCCACAATTTTCAACCAGTATTTCTTTCTTTTTCCACACTTTAGAGCTTGAGGGAACATGTTCTTTTGGCTGGACCTTGCTCCTACATTCAGATTCTTCATGACCAAAGTTATTTCAATAAGTACATTCAACTTCATTTTGCAGAGGAGAAAAGTTGTTATAGGTGTTCCTCTTTGGTTCAATATTCATCCTTTTCTTTCTTGCTTCTCTTGTCATGATGGTTTTATATGCAACACATTGAACAGCTTTATGACCAAAATTGTGACATGAGAAACATTGTCCATTGAAATAGAAATTTCTGCGATCATGAAATCTTCTATTTGAATTTACCTGATGGTTGTAGCTTCTTTGAAAGATCTCCCTGTTAGTGTTCCTTGAATTGAGATGATCATGCTTTACCTGGAAAGATCCTTTGTTTCCTTGTTGAGTGGCTGAATGTAGTGAACCAGCTGTGGTTGCTTTCAGATAATTTAGTGCTGAAGTCTGGGAAGATTCCCCAGTATATCCAAGGCCTGTTTTTATAAGAGGAGACCGTTGTATCTTGATAATCTCATCTAAGGTTTCTGAACATTTATCAAATCTAAGATTGAGAGTTTTTTCTTTCTCATTATCTTTCCTTAGACTTACTACTTCACACTCCAATTCCTCAATGCGTTTTTCCTTTGCTTCAAGCTGATTTTCAAGAGTCTCTATGATTGTGTTCTTTTCTTCTAGGCTTACTTTGAGTTGATTGTTTTCTTCAAGAAAATCATTGTCTTCCAGAGCATCCACAAAAGTATCCTTTTCTTCTCTAGATTCTTTTGCCATGAGTAGTTTAATATCTTGTTCACATTCTTCCTCACTATCAGATAACCCATCACTGTCTTCATTAATATAGTAACTTTTTCTTGTGCTAGATCGATTCTTATTCCTTCTTGCTACTTATTTTCCTTTAGCAGATGTTTCTTTATAAGGACACTTTGCAGCATAATGACCAACTCTTCCACAATAAAAACATTTGAAAGGAAGCTTACCTTTGAACCTTCTGGTTCCTAGTTGGAGTCTTCTTAAAAAAATTGCTTCTTCTTCTTCAGATATATAGATGGATTCCTTGACAACTTCCTTTTCTTTTCCTTTTGTAGACGCCTTAAAAGCGGCTTCTTTGATTTGAGAAGGACCTCCTTGTCTCATTTCAAAAGTAGTCAGAATACCATGTAATTGAACAATAGTAAGAGTTTGCAGATCTTGCCTTTCTTCAATAGCTGAAACTTTAGAATTAAATTTTGAAGTCAAGGATCTTAAGAATTTTTCCACCAGAGTAGTATCGGCCATGGTTTCACCCAAATTTCTCATTTGATTTACAATATCATCTATACGTAAAAAGAAATTGGCAATACTTTCATCACTATGCATCCTTAAATTTTCATATTCAATTCTGAGAGTTTGGAGTTTTGCATTTTTTACCTTTGTATCTCCTTCATAGCTCAGAATGATTTTGTCCCATATTTCTTTTGCTGAATTTAGCTGCATCACTTTAGCAAATTCTGGTTCAGACATGCTTCCTAATAAGACATTCACTACTTTGGCATTGATTTCATACTTCTTTCTTTCAGCCGCATCAGTAGGAATACTTGCCGGATATTGATAGCCCTCTTCCATGATTGCCCATACTTCTGCACCAAGACTTTGCAGATATGCTTTTGTTTGTACCTTCCAGAATATCAGATTGCTTCCATTGAATAGAGGTGGTTTTAGAGACATTACTCCTTCATGACTTCCCATTGCGACGGATCTCCTTCAAGCGATCAAGCTTCTGCAGAAAGACCTGCTCCGATACCAATTGTTGGGAAAAATACTGAGAGGGGGAGGGGTGAATCAGTATTTAGGACTTTATCAAACTTTTTACTTTTTCACTCTCTAAAACCCATACGCTACTTTGCTGAAGCCAACTAGCGTATACACGCAGATATCCTTCATAAAACTCGCGTATACACAGAGATCTAATTATGCCATTAATTATTCACTTATATCATTCCATCATTCATTCATTAGATGTTCTATAAACAGTAAACATGTGCAGTAAGAACAGAATAAACCATCACACAAAGCATCACACATGAACACCAGGATTTTTAGGTGGAAACCCAAGTCGGGAGAAAACCACCGCTGCGGTTGCTCAGCCTTCAATATTTTATTATAGAGAAAACATCTTACAACATATGTGCTGGCGCAGACTTGACCAGCACGCAGGCACCCACCTGCGCTCGTTTACCAGCCTCTCCTGGAAGGGAGCTCCAACCCCCTGACTCGTTTACCAGCCTCTCCTGGAAGGGAGCTACGACCCCCGATCTCATTTACCAGCCTCACCTGGAAGGGAGCTACAACCCCCTGACTGAAGGCTACAACCCTCAGCACCTCTATGGACCACGTTTCATCAATTTTCACACTGGATCCAAACAAATTCAATAGAGCACAACTTGCAGGCCTCGTTTCATCATATTTTCAGACTGGACCCACTCCACACATTTAAGCTCAATCATACAACCAAACTGATACAGACAACTCAGAACTGTAGAATACAGATAGCAGTAACACAGCAGAACAGATCAGACATTTCATAACCCATGCTTCAGCAAACCCTAGTTTGCATACGCGCTTTCCTTTCACTGATACCGCGTATATACGTGCCTTCTACCATACAAACCCGCGTATACTTCTGTACATATTACAGAGTTAATTTCGCTGCGCATACGCGCTTTCTCTTCAGCGAAGCCGCGTATATACGCGCTTCCTCTGCGGAAAACTAGCGTATGGTTCTTCAGATATTTTGGTCATTGTAATTCTTCAGAACAGACACATCACACAAATTTTACCCTTTACTTCAGACAGATGTTCGCCTCATCTCAGATCTAATCATTCCATAAACAGATGTAGCAAATACAAATACATTTCAGATCTAGATTCCCTTCTTCATCATTTTCTTCATAGGTGCTTCATGCATTCAGATCTATCATTCAACTATAACCCTTTCCATTCAGATATACTTCAGAGAGAAGTATTCATTCAAGCTCAGACATCTTGCACCCTCACTAATGATTTGCACAATGAATTTCTTCTCTTTATATAGGTTTACCCTTTTTCAATACCATGAGCCAAAACCACTTTACTTCCGATGGTATTCCTAGACGGGGTCATTTAGACGAATCATTACTCAATACAATGGGTCAATACCATGGTGGTTACCCCTGGTTTTGCACTTTATGAGCGCTTTTTCCCATACGCGACTTGGAACGTTGTTTCCCGCATGCATACGCGACTTATCTTAGGCAAATCCGCGTATGCCTTGAGACATACTCTTTTCATCATAGATCTAGCACATACTGAATTCCTTTCTTCATTGCCTTCTGTTCTTACTATAGATACATTAGTTTTACATCATTTCCAAGTCCATCAAGTCAAGAATAACTTCATTAGGTGGATTTCCATCAAGGACAACACATGCCAACAATCTCATGTATTCATCTTCATTCAATGGGTTGCCATCAAGGACAACACTCTGCATCATATTGCCAACATGCTCTTCTATTATGGCATTCTGAAAATCTATGGCAGGATCTTCGGGGTCTTCATAGTTGGTTTCATCTTGATTCAGAGAGAAGAATGTGTGTTCTTATTTTGTGAGGTAAACCTCACTTTCGTTATCAGAACCTAATAGGTTCAAATTACTTTCATCAATGGGTTCTGTATCCCTCTCATCTTCATGAACATAATTTTCACTGAAGGATGGCATGATCTATTGGTCCTTTTACCTTGGTTTATTTTGAGACCGGTCTCTTCTAAAGTTTTGGTTCCGGTTTTGAGGGTTTGGCTAGTTTCCCTTAAGAGGTGCTTTTTCATTCATTTTTTCCCACATATTTGTCATGGATTTGACTAGGCCATCTATTCTAGGATCTGAGGAAGATACTGAAGGGGAAATTTCGTCATGGTATGTGACTCCCTTTTCTGCTCTTATCCTAGCTCTCTTTTCAGCTAAGTTGGCCTCTGCATTTATAGCCACTCTTTGCATTTCTTCTATGGTAGGGGGTATTTGTCTCTTAGTTGATAAGTCATTTCTGGGTCAAAGCCTTCGGGGAACTTTGCCAAGGCTGAGCCAAGTGGAGGTTTGAAGTGAGGCAGGAGGGAATTATACACACTGTTGAACCTAGTGCAATATTCCTGGACACTTTCCCCATTTTCCTGTTTTAGATTGTTATATTCTAACAGGATTTGAAAGGGATTCTTTCTGATTTCCCACTTATTTATGAAGGTTTGGTAGAGTTCTGGGAGATTGTGGATGTTGTTCGGAGCTAAGCTCTTAAATCATTTTTTGGGTTCTCCGCTCAGGCTTTGGGTGAACATCCTCATTCTGATGGTATCGTCTTCTATTTCCATGTATTCAAAGGCATTGCTAATCCTATCTACATGTTGTTGAGATGTGGTAGTCTTAGCTTCGGTAAAGTGTGGGATTTTTTATTGATAGTCATTTTGTAAGGGAGCCAAAGGTTGTGGCAACACCAAGGGTGCATACCAGGCTGCCATGGCGGGAGCTAATGGATGATGTAAAAAATGAGGGCTTGTAGGATGAGCTGAGGTGGTTTGGATGGGTGTGGCAGATGTACTTGGACTAGTGATCTGATTTTGATTAGATCTGGGGTGGTAGGAGCCAAATCGATGGAGAAGCTGAAAGTCTAGAGGTTTAGTAGGCGAGGCTTCTCTACTAGGACTCTGTGATAGATCTAGGGGCTCAAGATTGTCAAAGTTTACCTTACTTTGTGACTTGCTTCTAAAAAGGGTTTTTGCTGATTTTAAGTCAAAAGGGGAATCCTGCAAGGCTGTGAGGTGTTCAGGTACTGATCTTTCTTTACAGATGGACCTATCGGTAGCTAAATTTCCAGTTTCAGAATCTTGCCACATAATCTTCTCTGGGTCATCTACTATGATAAGGGGATTTGGGTCTAGATGATATCTGGTGTTGATTCTTTGTGAAGCCAGATTTCGAATCCAGAGTTTAGAGAGGATGGTATTTGTGATTGTTTTCGGATGGATGGCCTCTCTAGGGGTTTACTAATGTGAAGGATGGTCAAACAAAAATGAGGAATAGTGGAGTCGCCAGGTGGATTTCTGTGAGAACTACGGTCCACCACCAACAATATCAAAGATGCTTTCAGGAAAAAGTTTTCTAGAAAACTTTGAGATGAAGATTTGCAAGGAAGAGTGAGTCACTTCATTTGAACAATTTTCTTGGCTGTTCGGACAGGCTAATGGTTCTATTTGCAAGGTTACTTCTGTTTATCTCCTAAGTTTAGGTGAAGTCTTTTGAATCACTAAGTTATACTTAGTTTGTCACTGATTACAGAGTTTGCACCATAAGTTTTAAGTTTTTTGGAGAGGTTGGGTCAACAGAAAGGTATGGTTTATGAATTTTTTGTTTTTTATGGAGTTTTTTAAGGCCTACTGTAGGCTGGTGGAGTCCACAGGTGGAACTTGGTTGTTTTTGTGAAGATGTAGCTATGGTCCACCACAAGGTACTAGGGAAAAGCCAATTTGGGAATGTTTTGGGGTTTTATGAGTTTTATGTATAGCCTATGGTTTATTAGAGTGTTCTAGACCCGTTTCATCACTTTTCTAGGGTGGTGAGAACAAAAAGAGTTTACTCTAAATGATTCTATGGACTGCTTGCTGTTTAAATTTTAAAGACTAATGGATCTACAAGAGTTTGCTAGATTGTTATGTACTCATTTAGTCCCACTGTGATAACCATTACGTTAGTGTGGCGATGAGGTGGCTGATCAGAAGTATTCTAAAATTTTAGCAAAGTAGTAAGGCCTACTGGAGGCTAGTGGAGTCGCCAGGTGGATTTTTAGTTGTTTTGAGAGTATATGTGTATGGTCCACCACCAATAACTGATAAACACCAATATAGAGATATATTTGGGTTTTTCTGAGTTTCATATATGTATCTTTGAGGTTTGGAAGAGTTTCCTATAACTGAATCATCATTTTGCTAAGATGGTGAAGGAGCTAGTTTCTACTCTTCAGACAATATCTAAGTTTTCTAATTTGGACTGAGATTTTGAGAGATCCTAAGGGATACTGAGGATGTTTTGACTCAAAGTCCCACTGTGATCACCATTATGTTAGTGTGGCAATGAGGTGGTTGATCGTATAGCATTCTAAAATTTTATCAAAGTAACAAAGCCTACTGTAGGCTAGTGGAGTCGCCAGGTGGATTTTTAGTTGTTTTGAGAGTATATGTGTATGGTCCACCACCAATAACTGATAAACACCAATATAGAGATATATTTGGGTTTTTCTGAGTTTCATATATGTATCTTTGAGGTTTGGAAGAGTTTCCTATAACTGAATCATCATTTTGCTAAGATGGTGAAGGAGCTAGTTTCTACTCTTCAGACAATATCTAAGTTTTCTAATTTGGACTGAGATTTTGAGAGATCCTAAGGGATACTGAGGATGTTTTGACTCAAAGTTCCATTGTGATCGCCATTATGTTAGTGTCCCATGATTTGGCTGATTGGCAAGCCAAATGACAATGTAACATCAAACCAATCTTTGGAGCCCAAGGACCTAGCCTTCCTAGACTCAGAGAGGGCTCTCGCTATTTTTGTAAGGGATATCTATGTATTTGCTTATTGTGTTCTGATTTTTAGGCTATTTAGGAAGTAGGTTTTTGGTTTTGGTTTTTTAGGTTGTGAGGGATGAACTAATCAAAGACATAAGATAGGTAAAATGATGTCAGATCAACTGGGCTATTGGGTCGAAAAGGTTAAGAAAGCTTTCAAATGGTGATACAAGGTTGCTGAAGGGCCGATTTGATTCAAGGTAAATTGGATATTTGGGAAAAATGGAGTGAGATGGACATTAAATTTGTGAATAACAAAGGATTTCAAGAAGAAATAGTTTAATAGATGACATAAGCATGGTAGGGAAAACCATTAATCATGATAAATGTAACTATAAGCTGATCAATGCATAGAAATAAACATTCAAGTCATGCATAGAGATATATAACTCTCTAACTTTAGGAAATGGCTGTCAGACTTTGGAGAAATACATTTAAGACAGACAAATAGCTCAAATCACTTTGTAGGAATGCCTAAACATAGTACTTCAATATATTGGGCACTTTGAAAACAACATTGCATAGTTTTAGGCAAAGGGCAAGATCAGAACAAGACCTCCTTGGTTCAACAAATGAAAATCTAATAAATCAAAGAGAAGTTTCATAGGTGGAGCGATGGCTATCCATGAGTAAGCAGGGCATATCGTAAATCATACTTAGCATGCATAAAACCACAAATAAAAAAAGCGAACAATATTCTTCAGTTATTAAAGAGAAATCAAGGATTCTTTAATATGACTAAGAATGAAGAAAACATGGAAACTATAAATAAACAGGAAATTTGAGGTGCCTCCAAGGGCATGTCTCAAATTTGTTCTCTACTATCTTATAGCAAGCAAGAACATGGATTTATGAATGAAAACTAGGAAAAAAAATAGAGAGAGAGACACTATACCATTCTACCAAGTCATGGAATCCAACAACAATCCTCTTTCAACATCCAAGAAACTATACAAAAGCATCAGACAAGTATTTCTTCCAAAGCTTATATGACCATATATTGCTTCTATTCATCAATTTCAGCCTTTTTTACAATGAAAGCCTTTGGAATATATAGGCCAAAGTGAGGAAAACCTGTTAGTTCAACTTGCGATCTCATTGGCCTATCCAAAATATCTGATTTTCTCCTTGAGGCTTTGCAAAGCCCAGGGCACAAAATATCTAATAAAATATCTCAAAAATGCTAAAAAGGGGAAATATATTGACTTTTCATAAGTTATAATGTACAAAAATAGCTAAATTCACATGAAGAAAAGTCACTTTTGAAAGGTTCAATTTTCGCAAAAAACACTCAAAAAATACATCAGCAAAGGTCCCCTAACTTGTCGGCAACTTTTGGAGGCCTTCCCGATGTCGAAATGAGGCCCATGATAGCTCGTTGGAAATCTATGAGTGTCTAATTTCTGAAAATATTTATTTTTCTCCAAATTGACCACTAGAAGTCCTCCAAAAATAGAACTATGTGTAAAAAACCAAAAAATAGGCCTTGCTGGGAAATGGGGCAAGTGTTTTTCGCCATTTTGAGGGATCAAATGATCTTCAATTGATCTGAAAATCACTGAACATGTGCCCCTGAAATTATGGCATCCAATGATACCATTTTCATCCTTTGACGATGCCCCAAAACCCAAAAATGACAAAAAACCAAAATTTGTCAAATTTCGCCCAAATTTGGTGAGCATGACCCTCAAGGGTTTTCAGAAACATGTTGTGAATCTGAGGCCAAAATTTGGAGCCTTGGGTTGTATTTACTCAATTTTGGTGCCAGGCGCTTCCCTTTAGCCTCCTTGAGTCTTTCCTGAGCGACCTTTAATTTCTGCCGGGCAAACTGATTGAGCTTTTTATAATGCCTGGTCATCCTCCGTTGAAGGTCCAAGTCTCTATTTGCCTTCTCCAATTTCTTCTCCAAGTGATCATTAAATCTCTCAAGCCATGCTTCCTGATTATTATCTATCTCTTGTTTGAACAATGTAGTGAGAGGGGTAGATTGGAGAAGGGAATCTTCTTCTTTCTTTTGTTTCTCAAGGGCCTTTTTGAGCCCCATGGTTCTTGGCCTCTTTCTCCTGGGCTGATCTTCACCTTCGCTCTAATCGAAGTCACCCATGAGTTCTTCCAATCTCACTTGTGCTTTGGAGGCCTCCTTTTTGTATTTGGTGGCCCGTGTCTCATATACAGCCATATGGACACTCATTTGTTTGTTTTTAATTTGCAAAAATTGATTCAAGTTTCTAGCCCTCTCAAGATCAGTCCTCAAAGCATCAATTTGGTTTTCTCTATTGATCAAGAGATTTTCTAGGATCCGGGCTTCATTTTCACTATCATCACTTTGGATTTTAATGATGTTGAATTCCCTTTCCTTTTCATGACTGCTTTCTTCCTTCTCCTTTCCTTTGCTTTTGGTGGCCCTTTTAGTCTTCCTCCTCTTGGGAAATTCGACAATGGGCTTCTTGGGTAATTTTCCCTTGCTTTGGAGGGCCCTAGTCACATTTGGAGTTACAACGCTAGGCACCCTTTTCTTTGATGTCTGGGGCTTGGCCACTGTCGGAGAAGAGGGCATGGCCCCTTGCATAAGAGAGGTAGCTAGCACATGCTCCATTGGCTCTTTACCCTTGTCACTTTGCTCATCATTCTTGCCACTATCTTGGATTTCTTCATGGATGCCTTGACTATCCTTGTGCATTTCTTTTAGAGGAATGTCCTCCTCACTGTGTTGCAACTGTTCATCATGCTGCCCTTCTTCTTCATGAGGCTGCTATTTTTTTTCATGAGGCTGCCTCTGTTCATCATGCTGTTGTTCATCATCATGTCTTTTTTCATCATGCTCAGGAGTCTGCTATTCTGCCTCACTATGATGCTACTCATCATCATGTCCTTTTTCATCATGCCCAGGAGTCTGTTGTTCTGCCTCACTGTTTTCTTCTCCCCCTTGCTGCCCTGTTTCACTATGATGCTGCTAGTCATCATCTTTCTCATCATCCCCTTGCTGCCCTGTTTCACTATGATGCTGCTAGTCATCATCTTTCTCATCATCCCCTTGCTGCCCTGTTTCATCATGCTGTTGCTGATCATCACTTTCCTCTTCTTGCTCATGCTCTTCTTCCTCATCATGCTCTTTTGCTTGTTCTATGGTAAATTTGAGCTTCTTGGGAATAGGTTTGCTAGAATAAGGCGAAGGATGGTTAGTAGAAGGTGAAGGAGATGTATGAAATGAAGGGATAGTGGCGAAATCTAGATGTGTGATGAAAGTATCCCAAGAGACCTCTTTCTTCTCAAGCTGATGAAGAATGATAATTTTGATGAGGGAGTGATGGAAGAGGCAGGCTGTCTGCTGAGAAGGAGGATTTTTTTTAACAGTGGAGGCCATTTTCTCAATACTTCTATGTAGGAAGAAAGGGAGATTTAGCAATTTGGCCCTCATGAAATGCATGAGCAATCATATATGATAGGCATAGAATCAGGAGAATCTTCCCTCACAAGTGAAGTATTTCATGATGATATTCATGAGGGGGGCGTAACAAGTAAATAGATATGAGAAGGGGAAAATGGATGGACATGAATCTCTATGCTCATGCTTTAGAAAGGGCTTGTATTCTTCTAAGTCCAGGTGGCTTTGTTTAAACCACTTCTCCCCTACATAAGGGATTTTGGTGGCCTTGGAGATGGACCTCGGAGAGAATTTTAAATCTAGGCCTGCCAGCTGAAAATGCTTCTCTTGAAACCTCAAAGCACAAAGGTGTGTTAAAGGGGAATAGCTCTTCAACTCTTGCACTCTTTGGAAAAAATCTAGACACCCAACCTCATGGAAGTTAAAAAGGACTGATGGATGAGCATTCACCTCTTCAGTGGAAACATGCTCAAAACTCTTATGAAGGCCGCTCCTACTGTCTTGCGTGGGAGGCATCTTGTTTTGAATGTTCTTTGCAACACCAATATGTCTCAAAAGGCCTTTGGAATGTTTTTCTCAACCGCCTCTGTCCTCCTTGTTAGTCACTGTTTGACCAAGGAAACCTACTTCAAATTTTGTGTGAAATAGTCTCCCAAAACCAACTTTGTGCTCCTTTTAAAACACTGATTTGTCCTCTTTTATGCCAATCAACAAATAGTTATCAAATAAAAATCACACAGTCAAATTGTTACTGTGTTTAGGCAAGGTATTTTGAAAAGAGGTATCTGTGGCTTTTTGTTAGAACAAAGGTCTCCTTGTGTTTTGACAGAAGCAAGATAGCCTACCCCAAACAAAACTCTTCTTATATTCATTGTTTCTTATACACAGGTAGACAAAAAAAACCTCACCTTTCTTTAAAAGATCTTGATAGAATACTATGTTTTATGGAACAAAGAGGCTGCACTAGGTTTCACTATCTTTCCACACAGAGAACACTTTTTTCAAAATGACAAGGCTTTGAGACTATGACCATGGTTTCCCCTTTGATTTTTAACAAAGTCTGGTCTTATTTTTCCTGTGGGATAATCAATGTTTTCTAAAGGCAGTCAGGGTCCTTTAAGATGGTTTTAAACATCCACCAACAATGTAAAAATGTTTAACAATCATAGCAACAGAACACTCTGAGTTTGCTCAGAAACACTGCCCTCTAATCAATCTCTCTCTCTTGGCATTTATAGCAATAACACCTTTTCATTTTGGACCAAAATCCTCACCCTTTAAACACTGTTTTGACCTTAATATCACTGATTTCCTTTTACAAACATTGTTTTGACCTTAGATTTTCTAATAGGGATTAATTTTGTTTTCACCACTGCTAGGACACCTTCAGCAACTTGAAAACCCTCTACCACTGTGTTTTTGCCTTGCAATTAGTGTTATGGGTTATCACTATTTTTTACGGCATTTTTAGGCCTTTTGAAAATAATGCAAACACACCCTAGCCTTCTACTGTAACAGTCTTTGGCAAACAATAACAAACCACCTTGTTCTTCTACCAAGAACTTCACTATTCGATCACTGCTTTAGTTTCAAAACCCATGGCATAAATCACCCTTTTAGATTTCAAAATTTATCATGAGGTGATGAAAAATACCTCAAAGATCCTTCATGGGACTTGATTGATCATTTGGGGATCTTTTGGAGCTTCTTTGAAGGTGCTAGGAGGCATGGCATGTTTGTTATAAAGAACGCCACACAACATAAGGAATTCGGGTCGGCCTTCGGGCGGTGGTGACCGGTGCTATAGGCGTGCCACACAATAGTGTAAGGCCTTTGTATTTTCTCCACTGAACGCGCCACACACTTTTGCATGCGCGTTGCGCGGGCTTAAAGCCTTCAAAAACTCTGCAAACTACTCAAACTTCTCTTGTTTCTTCAGTGGATGGCTAGGAGCAATTTTGAACATTTTTTTACATTTTTGAAACTTGCAAATGGGCTTGCAACGGTCTCTTATTCCCTTTTGAAGGCAAAAAGGCCAATTGGCTTTGAAATTCTTTATGAGGGTTTTGAAGCTTTCTTTGAAAGAGGTATTGGTTGTAAAACAAAAAATGAAGCACGACTTTATCATTTATAATCTTCAAACCATCACAAAGCCACTATTTGACCAAAACTCTAAAAAGGTGTTGTGGATGATATTTTTTTGAAAATTTTCATATATATGACCCCTTTCAAAGTGAAAAAACCATTTTAAAAGCCAAAATCTCTCTCAGTGTTTTCCTCATTAAGGCAATACCCTTTTCACTGTTTGCCTATTTTTGTCCCTTTAAAGGAAAAAATCTGTTGAAAGACATATTAATGATATGTGAGGCATTCTTTTCCATTCTTGCAAGGAGATAAATCACCATTTTGAAACTTATTTTGACAGTCTCTTCTCCTGATGTTTTGAAAATGATCATGCCCATTGTGAAGTTGATTGAACTGTTAGGTGCTCTTTGAGACTTTCTTTTGACTGTGGGTGAAGAACCTCATTTGTACTCCTCAGATCTTACCCATACCTGTTTATCAAGGAAAAAGGTCTTTAAAGACCCTTGGGACTCATGTGCAACAACAAGGTCATTTTCATATGTCTATAAAGAGGCTTTTGACTGTGATAGTGGCATGTTTTATCTATTTTGAGTGTTGTCCATGATTTTAAAGCACTTTCCATATCCTTTTTCCCACCTATTGTCTCTGTGTTGTTCATTTGAAAATTCCTCTTGAGAAAAGAAGGCTTAGGTTACCTTTTTGCAACTTTTGATGAGTTTTTGAAAAAGATCTTCATGAACAGGAAGAGCAAAATTTCTTTGAATATAAACATCACTCTTTGGCCTACGTCTAACCTAGCTTTTCAACTTAAAAACCTTGAATGGATTTCTACTAATTTCAACCCTATCTTTTAAAGAAAAACACTGGCTAGATTTCATTCCTGTTGATCAAGGAGGAAATTTCTGGAAACCTTTAATGAAATCACATACCTCAGTAGGACTTTGTTCACTTTGGCTTTAGATTGCCTTTGAAGGAAAACTTCGATAGCATAAAAATCAAACCTCTTGGATTATCACAGTACCACTGCTTTCCTTCTGTTTTAAAACACCATTTTCTATTCAGAAGCCTTCAATTTGTCTCCCACTTCTCTTAAGATTTTCCTTTCAGTCAGTGAAATCCCTAAAATCAATCTCTGTCCCTGGTCCTCTGCTTATTAGATGAAGGAGGCCTTTATCACAGTGCCAAACCCTCTGCTTGTAAAATGAAGGAGGTTTTCTTAGTCTTTCAACCCTCTGCTGATGTATGGAGGAGGTTTTCTCAGTGATGCCATTTCATCAGCTTTTAAACAGTGTTATCTTTCCTTTCACTGCCTATTCATTCTTAAGCAAATGAAGATGAAAATTTTACAATAAGTCATGATGGGAATTTCTCTAAGACATGTAATTCTACTTTTCAAATACCTTTGTGCCTCTTTAGACATTACAAGCAATTTGGCCAGTATCTGCAAAGCATTTCTTGTCATTTATAATTCACTAACCTTTGACTGTGATTGTAGGAGCTTAATGAGATAGCTCTCTGTACAGTATTTGAATCCCAGGCTCAAAACCACATGAGAAGCAGCTGTCTTCTCATGTTGAGTTTAATAATGTCTTCTGGAACACTAGTATACTTATGCTCTATGACAAAGACATTGAAACACTGTATATTTACCTAATATCGGCTTGACCTGTGGCATATGTATTATTCACACTTCAAGGCTTGTTAGTGGTGCGACTTAAGGGTGTAACCACACTTTATTTACAGAATAGGAAGGTCTTTTAGGACTGGTTGATAATAGATAGAGCTTATTTTGGCTTTAGGATAGTTTGCCAAGGGAAAATCGCCTAAAGCGCCACTAACTAACTTAAGGGAGACTTTTTGGATAGATTTGGATTATTCTCTTTGGAGCTGATGGACAAGCTAGTATGGATGAAGCTATATAGGGCTTGAAAATGAGGTTTTATCTCGTCATGGGCTGATTGAAAAGGTTAGGAGGGAAAAAATGTTTATGGGTGTTTTCCAGCTGGCGAATTTGACAAATTTGAGATCAGCTGCTAGAAAACATGGCTGTAACAACTAGTCATCACCAACAAGTGAAAAATATTGATGACTAACAGAATCCATCCAACAAGGTTCATCCAATTCCCTTTCTAAATCAGATTTCCTAAGTGTTGATCTCCACTGATGTTTTCCTTGCTGATATTGTCAATTATACCATTAAAAAAATAAACAACTTGAGGAGCCTGGAGGTCAAACTAGAAATGTGTTTTTTAAGAGTATGAAGATACAAATATTATTTGCACAACTCACTTAAAAAGTGGAACTCATATAAGAAAGAAGAGAACCATATACCAAAGTACTTAATAAGATTCATAGTGGACTAAGAAATTTGATTATACCACCACATGATAAGATGAATGCAAAAAAATATGAGATAATTCATTCCCTCCATGTTGAGCCAAAGACACTGAAGAAGATGGACAAAGTCTAGAATATATCTTGTCTCTTGATATCATGTGTGTCTAGTTAAATAAATTCTTTTAATATTTGCGGAAAACAATTAAATATATATCACAATTTGAAACCATAGTGGGTGAGTTTGAGTCTTCTTTATTTACCAATAAGAAATTGATTTAAAATATTAACACTGATTGTGTGGAGCTATCTAAAATGTGCATTGAAAATGAGAAACAAATTGAAGGGAAATGTACTAGTAATGTCTCCCAACTGGCTCAGATCTCTTTTGAGAAGGAAACCTTGTGTTCAAAGCTCACTTATGTTCAAAGGGCAATCTTGGGATCGGAAAAAGTGGTGAAAGACATTTTGGAAATGGAATCGCAATCATATTGGCACTTCGATGTGATGTTACAGAAGTTTGTTATTGCTATTAAAGAAGTCATTAAAGATGAAATATATGTTAGGTCCCTATATCACTAGTTTAGTCCCCTATTTTTATTAGTGTAGTCCCCTTATTGTTATTGCTGTACCCCTGTAACCCCAATATTTTTATTATTGTGCCCTTACATTTGTTAATGTTAGGTCAGCTTGGATTATATTGTGGGCCCATGGAATCCTATATATAGAAGGAGATTTTGAACATTTGTATCATCCAAGAATTGTTCATTTATGTAATGTATTGGAGGTTTCCGCCTCAAAGTGGCTGATTTATAAGGCGTTGATCTCTCTTTTCTTCTACTTTTGGATCTAGTTTCATAACATTTAGTATCAGAGCTTTGGATTCTAGGGTTTTGCTGCTCCAAACAGGTCATCGTGGAATTTTCGCTATAACGTTTTTTCTACGAAGGATTAGAAGCTGAAAGGTTTATAATGCAAAGCCGAAATCCTGAGCAACATCGTCGCAAAATGTCAAAGCTTGGTTCGCAATATTTTTGGAGATATGATCTGTGGAAGTTAGGGATTTTTGCAAGCTCCTGAATTAGCCTAAACAGTTCATCGTGACATTTTCGCTATAAATATTTTTCTAAGAGGTTTCAGAAGCTGAAATGTTCACAGAATGAAGCCAACATCTTGAGTAACCGTTTGTAAAAATTTCAGATCTTGGCTCGCAATATTTTTGGAGTTATGATCTGTGTAAGTTAGGATTTGTTCAAGCTCCCAAATTTAATCTCAAAGAGGTGACCGAGGGAAAAACATCATAACTCTCTCTCTGAGCATTGGATTGAGATTCTGTAAAAGGTGACCTCAACTACATGGATTGTAGTTTCCTATCTATAAATTTAAGAGACGAAAAAGGAAACAGTGACACGTGGAAAGTCGTACAAGTTCTCTCTATTGAACCAATCCATAATTACGTCATTGTGGGATATTGGACATAGATTTTCCTTGAAGAGTCAAAATCAGGTCAGACTTGTGGCATTTGAAAGAGGATCTAGAGGGCTACATCAGGGCCAAATTTAAGATATTGAAGATCCGAAATAAAAGAGATAATTCAGTTTCAATATCTGGCTCCTCAAAAGCAAGAAAAAGGTGTGTATTTTTTCGAATTTCCCAAGTCTCGTTTGAAAAAAAATTAGTTTGAACTTATTCCAAGGGCGTATTGAAGAATAGATATCAGTATTGGGTTCTAAAATGCCCCCTAAAAAGAATTCAACACCCATTAAGCCTTTAGAAGGCTCTACTATGACTCATGAAGATGAATAAATACAACATGAGATGTCAAAATTACAAGAGCAAGTGCACCTATCGCAAAGAGAAACAAAAAATGAAATGGAAATTTTGAAGAAAGGAGTGGAAAATAAGATGGATGGTTTGAAGAAAGGCATGGAAGATAAGATGAATGGTTTGGAAGCTAAGATGGAGGGCATGGAAGTCAACATGGAAGCTAAGATGGATGACATGGAAGCTAAAGTGGAAAACGTGAAGAATGATCTAAAAGTAGACATCGAAGGTTTGACAAAGTTTATACAAGAAATGTTTCCTAATGGCGAAAATATAGTAGAGGAAACTCATGATGAGAATAAAATAAATGTTAATCATGATTTCATCAACTCTAATGTTGGATGGAAGAACCGCCATATTCCAAATATGGATATGAGGAAGTTTGATGGAAAGGATCCTGTAACATGGATACTACAGTTGGAGCAATATTTTGATCTCAATAATGTGCAAAACACACAAAAGGTACGCATTTCAACTTTACATTCAGAACAAAAAAAATTCGTATGGTATCGATGGCTTTTATCCTGTAAAAAAATGTCACTTGGTCAATTTTTACGAAGGAAATGATAGCACATTATGAGGATACAAAAAGCAACACCTTCTTTAGCCAATTGATAAATCTCAAACAAAAGGGTTTAGTGGCGGAGCACATTGAGGACTTCCAAAAATTGAATATAAGGGTAACTGATATTCCAAAGGAACACGGGATTGATGTCTTCATAGGGACTTTAAAGGATAACATCTAACATGAAGTTCGTGTTTGGGAACCTGATTCATTGGAAAAGGCATTCAAGTTGGCAAGAAAAATTGAATGTAAAATTATGGCAACAAGGAAGCCTACCACTCACATATATAAAGATGGAAGTGTTGCTACTACTAGACTTCCACAACCTACAAGTTTGAAACCACAACAATTGGAAGAAAAAAGAGAAAAAGGGCTTTGCTACAGTTGTGATAGCACATACACTAAAGGTCATAGGTGTACTGAGAAGAAATTATTTTACATAGATTGTGAAGAGGAAGAAGAAAATGAACAATATTCTTCAAAAGAAGAGGATATACACCAAGAACCAACCCTAGAAGAGGAAGAAATGAGTCTGACCATATCATGTAATGCACTGGCAGGATTTACCACTTCTCAAACTCTCAAGATAGAAGGACATATCAAGAAGAAAAAGGTAACAGTTTTTATTGATTCGGGTAGTACCCATAATTTTATTCATTGTAAGGTAGCCTAGGAAATGAATTGTTTCCTATACCCAACACCAGAATGTCAAGTGATGGTTGAAAATGGAGGAACTATAAATTGCTCTAGAAAATGCCATAATATCAAGCTAAACATGGGAGAATATGTATTGAATAGTCCAATGCTTTCCATTCCTATGGGAGGTGTTGATGTTGTACTAGGAGTACAATGGTTACAATCTTTGGGGACGATAGCTTTTCATTTTCAAAAATATTTCTTGAATTTTTTTTCAGAATGAAAGGAAGTCAAATTACGAGGTATCGCAGGGAAGCCAGGAAAGATAATAAGCTCTAATGTCATGACAAAGCTTCTAAATAAATAACAATGAGGCGTAGTTGCACAATTATGTTCACTAGAAGTTCCAACATCAAAATCATCTATTTCTGAAGATCTCCAAAAAGTCTTGGACAATCATTCTAAGGTGTTTGAAACTCCCAAAGGACTCCCACCTATTCGTGATCATGATGATGCTATTCATTTGATTCCAGGAAGTGTTCCTCCAAACATCAGGCCTTATAGATATACTTATGTCCAAAAGAGAAAAAATGAATGTATGATTGCAGAAATGTTAGAGGCTGGTATAATTCAACCTAGTCAAAGTTCTTTCTCTGCTCTAGTAGTATTGGTGCACAAGAAGGATGGATCATGGCACATGTGTCCAGATTCTAGGGAGCTCAATAAGCTCACCATTAAAGATAAATTTCCCATTCCTTTGATTGATAAATTATTGGATGAATTACATGGAGCAATTTATTTTACCAAGTTGGATCTTGGTTCAGGATATCATTAAATTAGGATGAAGACTGAAGATATTCCGAAAATAGCATTTCGAACTCATGAGGGTCATTATGAATTTTTGGTCATGCCTTTTGGCCTTACCAATGCACCTTCTACATTTAAAGGGTTGATGAATTCCATTTTCAAACCCTTCCTTAGAAAATTTGTGCTACTATTTTTTGATGATATACTAATCTACAATAGGTCTTGGAAGGATCATGTTCAACATGTTGACAGGGTGCTCAAACTATTGCAGGAGAAACAATTATATGCACAAACATTCAAATGTTTCTTTGGAGTACAAGAGGTGGAATATCTGGGTCATATTGTATCTCATGAGGGTGTTAAGGTAGACCCTAACAAAATTAAAGCCATTAAGAAATGGAAATTCCCCACAACCATAATGTAGGAATTTATAGGGTAAGTTTCGTAGATCAAGAACCAAAGGTCACCGCTCACAAATAGATCAAAAATCAGTACACCAATATAATCACGTGGTTAAAACCGTCAAAGAGGGAAACAATCCACGGCCTGAGCCAATGCGGTCACTTTAGGCAATTTATTAATATAAAAAGAAAAGTTACATATGTTTCTCTCGTAAACAGTTAGTGGACAAATGACCCTCCATACTCTTTAAATAGAGACCATGGACCAATCGGGTGTTAAGCCATGGATCAAGTGTCATTAATACCGAGGTGAGAGATAACTGTCGAATCACTACAAATCGTGACCGTCGGATTATAAGTTACAAATGTACATGGTAAAGAAACACACTTTACCTAACTCTACACTAGACTAAGTTATTCTTAACTATTTCCTATGTGTCGGAACATCCTAACACATAAAGCAGTTGCAAATATTTCTCAGGTTAACACGGTATTATCGCAAGTTTGTTAAGAATTATGGGAGAATAGCAGCACCTCTAACAACATTATTGAAGAAAGATACATTTTCATGGACTCTTGAAGAAACTAAGGCCTTTGAACATCTTAAAGAGGCAATGTGCCTAGCACCGGTCTTAGCTATGCCAGACTTTACAAAAACCTTTATTGCGGAATGTGATGCCTCAGGAAATGGAATTGGTGTTGTTTTAATGCAATAGGGAAGACCCATTTCTTTTGAAATTCATCCAATCAAAGGAAAGTATTTTCAGAAAGCTATTTATGAGAAGGAAATGTTAGCAATAATAAATGCACTAAGGAAATGGTGACCTTACCTAATGGGAAGGCACTTCAAGATAAAAATTGATCATGATAGTCTTAAACACTTTATGGAACAAAGACTATCTTCAGAAGAGCAGCAAAAATGGGTAACAAAGATTTTGGGCTATGACTTTGAAATAATCTACAAAAACGGGAAGCTAAATGTTGTTGCAGATGCACTCTCAAGAAAGAATGAAGAGGTGGAATAATTGCTTTGTGCCATTTCTATTATCCAACAAAATTGGATAACCAAAGTAAGGGATGAATGGAAGAAGGATGAAGAAGTGTGGACACACATTCAAAAGTTGCAACAAGATCGTAGTACATCTGATACATTTATTTGGAAAAATGATTCCTTATGGTACAAAGATCATTTATATCTTTGTAAGAATTCCCGACTAAAACAAAATATTCTTTTGGAATTGCACACTTCTCCTTTAGGAGGAAACTCAAGATTTTTAAAAACTTACCATAGGGTGAAGAAAGAATTTTTTTGGGATGGCCTTAAATCTGATATTGAAAAGTTTGTGGCAAAATTTTTGGTTTGCCAAAAAAATAAAGTTGAGACAATTAAGACCCCAGGTCTTCGACAACCTATATCCATTCCAAACGAACATTGGGACCAGATTTCAATGGATTTTATCATAGGTTCACCTAAGTCTGAAGGAAAGAGTGTCATCATGGTGGTAGTTGATAGACTTACCAAGTATTCACACTTTTGTGCATTATCTCATCCATTTAAAGCAAGTACAGTTGCTACTACATTTATGGACACAATTCAAAAGCTACATGGAAACCCAAAGGTTATTGTGAGCGACAAAGATCCCATTTTTACTGGAAATTTTTGGATAGAGTTATTTTCTTGTTTGGGTACTAAATCAGCTCATAGCTCATCTTATCATCCTCAATCCGATGGTCAAACTGAGATAGTGAATAAATTTTTGGAAGGATATCTTCGTTGTTTTGTATCTGATAAAAAAACATAATGCGTCAAGTGGTTACCTCTCGCTGAATGGTGGTATAACACCTCCTTCCATACTGCAGCAAAAATGGCCCTATTTATGGCACTTTATGGATATCATCCACCGTCCATCACATCATCTTTAAGAGAAAATTCTAAGGTTCAAGTAGTGGAAGATCACATCGAGCATCAACAAGAAGTTCTCCAACTCTTAAAGGATAACCTAAATTTGGCACAAAATCAAATGAAACAACAGGAACATCAACATCGCAACAAGAGAAGTTTTGATGTAGGAGACTGGGTATTTTTACGGCTACAACGATACTAACAACTGTCCCTCAAGAAATTTAAGAAGGATAATAAATTATCGGCAAAGTACTATGGTCCTTACAAGGTGTTACAAAATATTGGTACTATGGCATACAAATTGGAGCTTCTTGCTTCTTCATGAATGCATCCATTTTTCCATGTTTCATGCTTAAAGAAGGTTATAGGTGAAAATCTTCCAGTTCAAACAATATTTCTAGAACTTGATGAGGAAGAAAATTCATATTGGAACCTGAAGTGGTCACGGAAACAAGAACTCAACAGCTATGAAATCGATCAATTTCAGAGTATCTCATCAAGTGGAAGAACTTACCCACTGAATATTCTACATGGGAGGATGATAATTTTATACAGAAGCACCCAGAGCTACTCAAAGAATTGAGGAAAACACTTTTTTGAAGGATAGGGGAATTTTAGGTCCCTATATTACTAGTTTAGTCCCTTATTTTTGTTAGTGTAGTGCCCTTATTGTTACTGTTGTACCCCTGTAACCCCAATATTGTTATTACTGTGCCCTTAAATTGTTAATGCTAGGTCGGCTTGGATTATATTGTGGGCCCATGGACTCCAATATATAGAAGGAGGTTTTGGTCATTTGTATCATCCAAAAATTGTTCATTTGTGTAATTTATTGGAGGTTTCCCCCTCGAAGTGGCTAATTTCTAAGGTGTTGATCTCTCTTTTATTCTACCTTTGGAGCTAGTTTCATAAAAATGTATATTACTGAGCTATACATGCAAAGAATTTATTCTCTAGAAGCTCATGCACATTTGGTTATTGTGAAGTTGAAGGCATCTCCTGAGAAAAATGATTTATTCCAAAAATGTGTAGAATATTTGGTCACAATTTGATGATGCTTTTATCAAGGAGAAAACTCAATTGCCTCTTTATGTTTCCCTGAGAGAAGCCTTTGGTTGCAAGGAGATGGAACTAACTTCGTTAGCTAGATAATCAGTGAAGTAGATCCAGTAGAAAATTCATCCCTGAGAAAAATTCCCGGCCTGGTTGTATCTAAAGGAAAAGGATTGGTTCAATATCATGATGCACTGAAACACTTGTTGGCTGGGAAGTAAAATTAACTAGAATGGTGTTGGCAATAACTATAGGTTAAAACTATTGCAATGCATGATGCCAAGGAAAATATCAATATCATATGGAGAGGCTAGAGAATGTGTTGAGGCATTAGAGGCAAAGCTAGCATATATCGAGAATTCAATTAACAGTCTTTGAGAATCATTTTTATATAAAGACACCATTCCTTAGAAAATAGAAGAAATCCTGGGGTAGCTGAATTTTCCAAATTAGTTTCATTCCATGGAAATTAGTAATCTAATTGAATGGCTTACATGGTCGTATTTTTTTGAAATTGATTCACTTTCTAGAAGTTTGGAGTAGAAAATGCCTCCAAGGGATGATGAAGCCAAGTAAAAAATCAAATCATATGGTGAGTCTAGAGAATGTGTTGAGGCATTAGAGTCAGAGTTAGCATATATCCAGACTTCAATTAACAGTCTTTGAGAATTTTTTTCTAGAAAGATAGCATTCTTTATCAAATAGAAGAAATTCTGGAGGAGTTGAATTTGCCTGAGAAATTTCATTCCGAGGAAATTATTGATCTAATTGAATGGTTTTCATAGTCACTTTTTTATGGAAAATGATCCACTTTCTAAAATTTTGGACTAGAGAATGCATCCAAAGGATGATGAAGATGATGCTAGTTTTTAGGGACCAAATTTAGAAGCAGATGTTGTCAACTTGAGTCAAAGTCAAGAAATTGAAGATTTGAGAAGGAAACATGAGGGTCTTCAAGGTAAGTACTTAATTTTGGTTGAAAAATTTGTTTTGTTGGGGAAATATTTACTGGAAATTAATTATCTTATTCAGAGATGTGAAGACGACTTGGAAAATGTTAAAGTTCTAGATTCAGTAAAATCGATGGAAGCAGAAGATCAAAATGAGTACCGGGCAGAGCATTGAATTAGTGTCTGTCATTATAGAGGTGTCTATCAATAACAAATGAAAGTTTCTAAACACATTTAAGTTAGTTAGTGTGTTTTGATCAATTTACCTTTAAAATTCTTGATGATTTGTTGGAGATTTCTCAAGGTCACACTCCCAAGGAATATCGTAACTAGACATTGCACAAAATATGCCAAGTTATTTCAGATAGTCATAACAATAGATTGATGAGGGAAGTGATGATTTAGGCAGTTAGGCAAGTAGTATTGAATATGGAAAAAATAAATCTTCGGGGCTAAATTTATTTTCTACATTCTAATTAGAAGTTGCACAAGTGCATCATTGAGTAGAAAAGAGAAAACGGGTTAATGATGTGCCCCTTCTAGAAAGTTCAAATATATAGCGGTAATGTTGTCAAAAATTTTCTAAAATATATCCCCTTGTCACTCTTTTGAAAAATAAAGGGAAGACAGAGAAATATGAAAGAATTAATCTTCTACCAAGGGATCGAGATGAGAAAGGGAAGACATAAATTTGAACAGATTAATCCTCTACCAAGGTACCCAGGTTCAAATCCCAACATGCATAAAACCTGCAAATTGAGTTCTTGGTGGTGTTTGATCACGTTTCATATTCAACATTGATTAAAAAAAATGTTAGGTGGTGTGAAGTGATAAAAATACATTGTACCTACAAAGCCCCAAGGGAGAAGAGAGAGAATTTCAAAATGCGTTCATAAGTATGAGGAGCTTCCTTCATGTCTCCAAGATAATAATGTGTCTACGCCTTCAGCAATTTACACTCTATCTCATATGGTTCCACTAATGTCATTTTGTCAAGGGTTTCCACGATGCCCTATACATCGTGCTTCATCATCCCGGAGCATCCAGTAGAAAACTACATGTGCAACATCCAATAGATAATCACAATTTGGTTAATGATGTGCCCCTTCTAGCAAGTTCAAATATATAGCGGTAATGTTGTCAAAAAATTTCTAAAATATATCCCCTTGTCACTCTTTTGAAAAATAAAGGGAAGACAGAGAAATATGAAAGAATTAATCTTCTACCAAGGGATCGAGATGAGAAAGGGAAGACATAAATTTGAACAGATTAATCCTCTACCAAGGTACCCAGGTTCAAATCCCAACATGCATAAAACCTGCAAATTGAGTTCTTGGTGGTGTTTGATCACGTTTCATATTCAACATTGATTAAAAAAAATGTTAGGTGGTGTGAAGTGATAAAAATACATTGTACCTACAAAGCCCCAAGGGAGAAGAGAGAGAATTTCAAAATGCGTTCATAAGTATGAGGAGCTTCCTTCATGTCTCCAAGATAATAATGTGTCTACGCCTTCAGCAATTTACACTCTATCTCATATGGTTCCACTAATGTCATTTTGTCAAGGGTTTCCACGATGCCCTATACATCGTGCTTCATCATCCCGATATGCAACATAATAATGAGAGTGTTATTGTTGTTGGAATGTGCTTTCAGATGTTCGATGGCTGAAGTTTCCCCTCCATCTCCATCCCCTTCTCCTTACTTGTGTTGTGTGGTGGGAGTGGGAATGGAAAAATCATTTGGCTGGCTAGAAGCACTATCAAGAGCAGTAATTGCTAGCAAATAAGGACAACAACAGGGCGCTCCTCCACAGGGCTATTAATACTTGTATAGCCTAAAGCTGAAGGCATTGAAAGTAACCAGAAATCATGTCATCAAGAACAGGGTAGCAGCCTCTTGGGTCCTTTTCTTTTCTTCTAGTGGTGTTGAGTCTGAATATTCCCTGAAAATGGTGGTCACTAACTTGCCTAATTTATTATTTTTAATCCCAAAAACTGATTTATTTTTTTCTTGAAATGCACTTCTTATGTAGGCCTTTTATAATCACTCCAGCTTGGAAAATTGGCTTCAGGGTTCAATCTCAGTGCATCCCTGACACTACTTCTACACCACCACAACCACTTCAAAGTCAATGTGGTATGTATTTTGTCTAGTAAAAATTTCAAGTTAACAAGGTGGTTGGCATTAATCCGGCGACCAGAAAAAGTAGAATGTGCAACGAAATTTTCCTCTTAACATGCTCTACCCTCCCTTTCCATAAACTCATTGAAGGTTTCCTAGAGTTTACTAACTAAAAAAACTACACCTTCTAGGAAAATAGAAATAAAAAAAAAAAGCCAATTCGTAGAGTGAAAATAGATTCAAGAAAATCCAAACCCCGCTGACATTCGAGTGCCAATTATGGGTGGGTGAAGAACTAAGGTTCAAGGAAGTAGAGTGAGGTTGTGCATATAACTTGAGGATGAAAAAAATGAATGAATATAAGAATATCCATGTCATCATTCCATGGGGAGTAATTCAAACACAATAAACGTGAAACCTGGTTTAGAAATTAAATGACCCCCTGCTTTGAATTTTTTCACAAAATAGTTAAGGGGGCCTGAATATGGATACTTCCTACTGGCACCGGGTTGTATATTTTGTATCTAAGTCTTCACATAATCAAAGGGAATATTACATGAAAATTCAAAAAAAACCAAAACAAAACTTGCACCAACCAAATTTGTATCTTTAGAAAGGCCCAAGGTGTCCTTCAAAAATTCTATAAACTAATCATAAGAAGCAAGCATGCCCATATTTAAGGTCATTGCTCAGACAAATCTTAGACCTGACCCTTTCCATAGGGCTAGAACCCCTTCATCACCAATCATATGATATAGTGCATGGAATTCATTTTTCCTAATGTCATTTTTGCGCAGCAAGAAAATTTACATCCACATGCATGCGAATGAGAGATAAATCTGCAGGACTTCCCACACATGCCCCAATAGCTCCTGCTATCAATCCAAAAAGAGAAATATGATAAAGAGGTAGTGGTTTCCCATCATTAGTGACAATTTATTTGTTTTTCAATATCCTAAATGATCCAAGACGTGTTGTTGTATAGGTTGTCTATCTTAACAAACTAGTAGATAACCCCATGTAAAAGCACCAAATCGCTCGTCCATTAGCATGTTATTTGAAACATTATAACCCGAACCTTGAACCAACTGAATGCGCACCTTGATCATGTCCACAAGTTGGATGACACATGTGGCAAGCATACTAGAGGCTCCTCCATTGACAAATAGCTTCACTATATTCCACATGATGCCTGTCTTGGGCTTATCCCCTGCCATCTCTTTGAAGGATTCAAACACCAGAATGATATAAAATTTCCCTCCTTCCTCTTCCTAACATCACCATTGATATGAGAAAAAACTAGCAAGAAGAATATGTTTGTCTACACCTCATCAACAAGAAAGAATAAGAACATGAAGAGATCTAATCTTCGTTGTGCAGCAATGCCTCCTATTGGTGGGGTGAACTAGCACACGTCTCCAATTTCAATTGCTTCGAGGATGAAGAAATGAATTTCTTCTATTTCCACTATATCTTCACCCAAAGAGGAAAATCTTATCGCGTAAATATATTTTTAATAATATAAAAATATTTAGAAAATTACATTAATAATAGTATAACATAACAATGTTTATAAAGCTAATATATATACTAGAAATTTCCCCTAAAGGTGGAAAGGTACATCGAAGGAATAGAATATTTGATAATATCATCTCACCAAAAATCGAGCCAACTAATTTTTATATGAATGCACATAAGTTTTATCAAAATCTCCATTGCAAGCACCATGAGGTGAGCCCATTGCTCACAACCTAGGTGTGAGAAAAAAGTGTTTTCAAACCTTGCCGCAAGTGTGCCACGCCCAACTATCTATCTTTTCTCAACCACACTGTGATGATAGCCCTATATTTCTATTAGGACACAAGGTCGATCTTTATCGAGGTCCTAGAGCCCAAAAAATCATATTCGTATTATTGCCCCTTAACGTTTGGGAAAGTGTTCTTTTTGGAGACAAATGAATGATCCAACATGTAGGCAAGAGTGTGTGTACATTGTTGAGTCTCAAATCTGCATCTTTCTTATACAGCTTTCTAGACCTTTTTCATTCACCTGGACCTTCTAAGTCAGCAATATCATTGCATATTAATTGTAAAAGAGCATCTAAAATGGTTTTTAACTATGTTTTGTGTCTGCTGTTTGATTTAGATTTTTGCTCATTTAGCTGCGGAATCTTGTCACTTTTCGCAGCTGCTGCAACTTTCCGCAGCCATTTTGTTAAAGTCTATATTGCGGGTGTCTTCAGGAAAATCGAGCCACATGGGAAAGTTAGAAATGACGTGGACATGGATCGTGTCCTATTGGCTTGGTCGAATTCACCTAAGAAGGCTGTGGTCAAAGGTGGCCAAGTGGTGGTCAACCGAAGAGTCCCACGGTGACAGAACTCTGTTTCTCATCACGTGGAGATTTGCGTGGCCGTTTCTAAATCACGGGAGACACATCAACACCTGTAAACGGCTCCATAAGCCGAATCCAACAGCCACTCTCCATAGATTTAATCCTCATGGCGGCCATAATGCTAGATCTCTGGACGTGGTGGTTCACGTGTCTTCCATCAGCGCAGACTTTAGGGAATTAGTTATATCACCCTCTGTTATAAATAATGCGTTCTCATACGCATAATAGTTAGCTCTGTAATGTAATTGCCTCGCCATTGTGCTGTGACATTATTTCTCTGTTATGACCACATTTTAATATATGAGAAGACTCTGTTCATAAGCGTAATTCGTATTTGAAAGCTGCTTCCCGAGGTTTGTGCAGAGGGCCCCTGCACACGCTGAGGTTTTGTGTATTACTGTATAGTTTCATGCTTCATTTCTTTACATTCATTGTGCCATAGTCATTCACGTGTATATACATTACATCTTTCATGGTATTTACGTTTCATCTTTGTCCATAATCTTTCATGCTTTACATTTTACTTCTGTCCATAATCTTTTATGTTTTATGTTGTTGTTAACTGATCAGTGTTTTTGTTCCAGATTACAATAGGCAGCCCGGGCATTTGCACATATTTTTATAATGACTAATGACATGGAATCAATATTGTCCTTCTGCTAATTTACTTTTCTTAGTTTTTGTTTAATTCCAGCATTGTTTTGTTTATTTCAGTCTTGCATATTTGCTTTAGTAGTTAGATTAGATATTAAATTTCTCATGTCATTTTCAGTTACCTCCGAAAGCCATAGCGAGACTTATGGTGAGGGATTGAAGTATGAGTGTGTAGTCTGATATTAGTTTACTCTTCTGCAAGTTAGATATTAAATTTCTCATGTCATTTTCAGTTACCTCCGAAAGCCATAGCGAGACTAATGGTGAGGGATTGAAGTATGAGTGTGTAGTTTGATATTAGTTTACTTTTCCGCAAGTTAGATATTAAATTGTTCATGTCATTTTCAGTTACCTCTGAAAGCCATAGCGAGACTAATGGTCAGGGATTGAAGTATGAGTGTATAGTTTGATATTAGTTTACTTTTCTGCAAGATAGATATTAAATTGCTCATGTCATTTTCAGTTACCTCCGAAAGCCATAGCGAGACCAATGGTGAGGGATTGAAGTATGAGTGTGTAATTTGATATTAGTTTATTTTTCTGCAAATTAGATATCAGATTGCTCAAGTTGTTTATGATTACCTCCGAAAGCTATAGCGAGACTAATGGTGAGGTGTCATAATATGAGTTGATGTAATTTGATTTTAGTTTTACTTTACTTGCAATATTTTCTTCGAGTACAGTTTCTTTTGTGTTTACACAGCAGCAAGGGTAATGGTTTTCATGATCAATAGTTCACTGTTTGTTTAACTAGAATAGTAGCACATTTTCATTTGCTTTTAATTTTGTCATTGTATGTTTCAAAATCCTTTTGAAGTTTGAAGTTTGGTAAATCATTATAAAGGACATCATTTCCTTGAACAATCATAACCATACTTGTCTTTTAGAATTTCCATCTCACATTAGGAAACCAACCAAGATAAAAAGAAAAAAGACCAAAAACGATAAAAAGTAAGAAATAGGTTATCTTGCACATATAGTGCGCCACACTTCGTCAGCTTACGAATCCCGGATTGAAAAATTAATGTAGCAATTTAGGACACACTAAATTGACCAAATATTTTGGCGCCGTTGCCGGGGAAGTGTAACTAGGTAGCCAATTTCTTAAAAAAAAAAAAAACAATAAAAAGAAGGGAAAAATTGATAACTTCTTGAAGTATGCTCTCCTCTTGCACCTAGTGTGATCTGGAGGATCAGAAAAGAGAGTTATTGGTTCAATAATTTCTTAAGTATGCTCTCTTCTTGCACCTAGTGTGACCTGGAAGATCAGAAAGAGAATCATTAGCCCAACTTAAAAAAATATATAATAAAAATGGCATGCATAGAGCAAGAGATTCTAGGGGAAGGTTTATAGCTAGAGCTAAGAGTTCGATTTTCACAACTCCATCTTCTTCAAGGCATAAACAAGATTCACCACCATCTACCCCTAGCCTTAAGATTCTTGGAATTCAAGGAGCAGCAGAATTAGAGGATTCTCCTATACCACCTACTAAATCTCATTTAGAAAAGGATCCTTTCTTTACTTCTACAGGAGAGTATATTGTAATTAAAGAAGTAGAATCACCTCAAGAAGAAAAGGAAGAGATTCCCTCTCATCCTCCCTTGATAGAAGAACCAGAGGACTTTGAGGACTCTAAAGAAACTATCATGGAAGAGGAAATAATAGATGGATTTGGAGGTAGAGGTAGAGGTAGAGGAGGAGGAAACAATGGAGACAACAATGGTGAAGGTAATAATGGAAGAAATAGGGAAGGAGACAACTTGTTTGGATTCCCTATAGTTGATGAGGAAACTCATACAATTATGAAAAACATCTCACCATCTGTCGTCCCCAACTTTTATGGATTCCAAAGTGAGGATCCTGAAACATTTATGTTTGAGTTTGAAGTCGTGTGCCGAACTTATGACTATATGGAAGACTCTCAAAAACTCAAACTGTTTCCTTCAACATTGAAGGGAGCCGCTTTGAAATGGTTCATGGGATTAACCACCCAATATATTAGGACTTGGAATGATATGAAACAAACATTTTTGGATAGATACTTGGACTATTGTATGCCCACCAATCACAAGGATGAGGTATTCAAAATGATGCAAAAAGAAGATGAAAATTTGGAAGACTTACTTGAAAGATTTCAATACAACTTGAAAAGAGCAAAGATGAGCAACTTAGATGATGAGACCTTGAAAGCCCTCATATTAAAAGCCATTAGAGATGAATGGATAGATATTTTAAACATGATGGGGAAAGGAGACATTTCTCAACTCCCACTTCGTGACATAACAGAACTATGTGTCCATATCTCAAGAGGAAAATCTAAAACAGGAAAAGGGCCTAGGGATCCTTCTCTTATTAGGGCTAACAAATCTACAACTGGATCAGTAAGTAGGGAAGAGATTGGTAACATGCTTGATGAATTCAAAACTGATATCTTAGGGAGCCTTAGTGAACAACTAGACACCCTTAAAATCCAAAACAAGCAGAAAGCAGAAACAGATGCTTTAGCCATCTTTTGTCAGAAATGTAGGAAGAAACATGCTTTAAGGGAATGTCCCTTGGATGCAAAAGTTGTAGAAACATGTATGATTTTCTCAGAGAATCATGAGATCAAGGATTGTCCTTCAATTCCTGGACTCAAAGCTGTTTTTCAAGAAGACCCAAATTCAGTAGAATCTCTCTGTTTTGTTGCAAGAAGACCTTGGCAAGGACAACAAACTCAAGGGTTTAACAACCCTATGAATCTTCAAACCCCACCAAATTGGAATCCTTGGCAACAACCTTGGCCCCAACATCAAAATCCATATCAGCCATGGGTACAAGGGATGAAAAATCCTTATGGGAGATTTGCTCAATTTTATCAATATCCTCCATCTTTTCAAAATCAACAAGCTTCACAACTTCCAAACCCAAATCCACAACTTTCATTGCCATTTCCACAACAACAACCTTCTCAACAAAATCCAAATCCTCAACTCATGCTTCCATACCAACAAAAGACAAATCAACTTCCAGCTCAGCCATTTCCAAATCCTAACAATAAAAATCCTTAGAATACTTACATGATAGAAGGACAACAATTTCCTACCTATATGATTGTTCCTCTCAATGATGTACAACTCAGATCTGGTAGAGTTTTAGAAAAACCTTCTATAGATGTCCAAGAGCAAGATACCTCTGAGGAAGACTCTCTTAAAGCCAATAAGGGTTCTGAGGAAGCATCTCTTCAAAACTCAAACATTCAAAAAGAGAAAGAAAATTTAACCCCCACAACTCCTATAGTTGAGAAACCTGCATCTTCATCTACACCTCCTTTTCCTGAAAGGCTACAAATTGACAAGGGGGTGGAAAAAAAAATCTTGTTGCATAACTATGATTTTCTAGATGAATTAAAGAATGTTTGTATCAAGATTCCCTTGCCACAATCCATTCGAGAGATTCCTATTCTAGCAAAAACAATAAAGGAGTTGAGTTTCAAAAGACCAGGAAGGAAACTAAAAGACACAAGAAGAATCCACCTGGTAGGAAAAATTGCAGATATTATGATGGGAAAAATTACCATGCAGAAGTATGTAGATCCAGGAAGTCCAATTGTCAAAACACATATAAATGGGATAGAAATTCCAAACACATTGATTGACTTAGGGGCTGCTATCAACATTATGAGTAGACAGACTATGGACCAGCTAAAACTTCCTAACCTTATTTTTACACCTACTTTACTGCAACTTGCAGATCGATCCATTATTAAACCGGATGGTGTATTAGAAGATATTTCAGTCTCCTTAGATTCTTGGGAATATCCAGTAGATTTTATGATTTTGACTCCCAAGAGTAATCTAGGAGGGCACCCACTTATCTTAGGAAGACCTTGGCTAGCCACAGCTGATGCTTTCATTAGTTGTAGATTTGGGGATATGTACATTTCTAATGGTAATTCGACAAAGAAATTCAATTTGTATCCTCCAGCAAAAGCAATCACAGAAGTAGGAGACAATGAATGGGTTGATGATGAGGACACTATACAACTTGTCTTTACCATTTCTGAAATCAGTGAGGATAGTCAAATTCTGAACACATTAGAAAATTTTGAGACATCTTCAGAATATGACCCCACACAATTTCAGTTGGAATCTGACATAGAATATTTATCATCAAGACAAATGTCTCTTTACTCTGTGGAAGAGTTTGGTAGTTCTACTATTGAGATTTTTCCAGGAAAAACATTGAATATCAACAAACATTTGGAAAAGTCACAACAAGAAGAACTAACCAAAATCTTGCAAAAACATTCTACTGCATTTGCATGGGAGTATACTGACATGAAAGGTATTGATCCTAAGACTTGCATCCATCATATCTATATTGAGGAGAACAGTAGACCAATCAGACAACCTCAAAGAAGGATGAATCCAAATCTTAGGGAGATAGTGAAAGAAGAGCTCCAAAAATTACTCAATGTAAACTTCATTTATCCAATTTCAGATAGCCGATGGGTTTCTCCTTTGGTTATAGTACCTAAAAATAATGGTAAATGGAGGGTATGCATTGATTACAGGGAATTGAACAAAGCAACTTTGAAGGATGACTTTCCTTTGCCTTTTATCGATCAGGTATTAGATACATTAGCATGTAAAAAGTACTTTTCATTCTTGGATGGTTTTAGTGGCTATAATCAAATTCAGGTAGCACCTGAAGATCAAGATAAAACCACATTCACCTGTCCATGGGGGATTTTTGCCTATCGAGTACTTCCTTTTGGGTTATGTAATGCACCCGCAACATTCCAAAGAGTAGTACTAGGAATTTTTTCTGATCTAATCCATGATTGTGTAGAGGTTTATATGGATGATTTTACAGTTTATGGTAATTCATTTGAAGAGGCATTAGAAAATTGGAAAAAGTCCTTATAAGATGTAAAGAAACAAACCTTTCATTAAGCCATGAAAAATGATTTATGATGTTTACTGAAGGTATTGTTTTGGGGCATCATATTTCAAGAGATGGGATTAAGGTTGATAGATAAAAAGTTGAAGTCATCTCCAAGTTGCCTATTCCAAATTGTCAAAGAGATGTTAGAAGTTTTCTAGGATTTACTGGTTACTATAGAAGATTTATAGAAAACTTCACTAAAATAGCATCTCCACTCTTCAAATTGCTTACAAAAGACTTTGAATTTAAATGGGCTCCTGATTGTCAATCAACCTTTGAAACTTTGAAAACAAGAATATTTGAAGCACCTATCTTGAGAGGACCAAATTGGAAACTCCCTTTCCATATTTCTACAGATGCTTCAGATACAGCTCTGGGAGCTGTGTTGGGTCAAAAATATTTATTCCCTTATGCCATTTATTATCCAGTAAAAATTTGACTCCCACAGAGTTAAACTATACTGTGACTGAAAAAGAGTTTTTAGCTGTTGTTCATGCAATCAATAAGTTTAGACATTATATAACAGGCTATGAAACTTTTATTCATACTGACCATTCTGCAATTAGATATTTAATGAAAAAACCTGTTACTAATGGCAGAGTGACAAGATGGCTCTTACTTTTACAAGAATTCAATATTACTGTGTTGGATAGACCAGGGAAACAAAATACAGTAGCTGATTTCTTGTCTAGGATTCAGAATACTAAAGAAGATTCTCTTGTAGAGGATAAGTTTCCTGATGAATACTTGTTTGCAGTAACTATTAAGACTCCTTGGTATGCAGATATTGCTAACTATTTGGTTACAGGGAAACTGCCTCCACATTTATTTCCAAGTGAAAAAAGAAAAATTATTCAGGAGAGTTCAAAATATTGATGGATTTCTAACGAATTGTTTAAAACAGGGCCAGATCTTGTGATCAGAAGATGCGTCAGGGAAGATGAAATGCTTGATATCCTTAAGGCATGTCATTATGAACCATGCGGCAGACACTTTGCAGACAAAAGGACAGCCTATAAAATCCTCTCTTTAGGATATTATTGGCCTTCCCTCTTCAAAGATGCAAAACAATATGTCAAAAGGTGTGACAGCTGCCAAAGAGTAGGGAAACATACCCTTTCAAATGAAATGCCATTGCAAACACAGGTACTCATTGAACCCTTTGAAAAATGGGCTTTAGATTTCATTGGACCTATTAATCCACCATCTAAGCAAAAGAAGTATATATTGGTTTTTACTGATTATGTTACTAAATGGGTAGAAGCCAAAGCATTAGTGTCTGCTACTGAAAATTCAGTTGTTAATTTTCTTTATGAGGATATTTTTACTCACTTTGGTGTTCCAAGAGAATTTTTGACAGATCAGGGAAGCCAATTCACATCCAACCTGGTGGAGAAGTTGATGGAATAATACAAAATCAAGCACAGAATATCTACTCCTTACCATCCGCAAGAAAATGGTCAAGTGGAGTCTACAAACAAATTTCTTGAAAATATCATCACCAAAATTGTTCATCTACATAGAAGAGATTGGGCAGAAAGGCTTTCTGAAGCCTTGTGGGCCTACAGAACTACATGGAGAAATACAACAGGACATTCTCCCTATGGACTTGTTTATGGGAAAGAAGTCCTGCTCCCCATTGAGTTCAAATTCAAGACCTTCAAGATAGCAGTTCAGTTGGGGATGGATCTATCAGAATCCCAAAAGCATAGAATGGAGCAGTTGAATGAGCTAGATGAGATCAGACAAGAGGCAATTCTAAGAACTGATCTAGTTCAATATCAAAGAGCTAAATGGCATGACAAATACATCAAAGATAAGAAGTTTCAAGAAGGAGATTGGGCATTATTATTTGATTCCAACTTTAAAGATTTTAAAGGAAAATTTCAGACTCATTTGCTTGGGCCATATGAGATAGACAAGATCTTTAGCAATGGAGCGGTAAGAATCAAGACCATTGATGAATTTCAAACTCCTCTTATTGTGAATGGCCACAGATTAAAATTCTATCATAAGCCACTCTCAAAAGAGGAATTTGTCAAAATGTTTCAAGAAAATTCTGCAATCAGGCTGGTACAGAAGAATTCTTCTTCTCCACCAGCCTAGCCTTTGTTCCTTTTCAGTTAAAAAATAAAAATAAAAAAAATAAAATATTGTATAAGCCTGAAAACCAATCATTGATTGGCAGTCTTACACAGAAAATGTAGGGTGAAAATCAAGGACACCTGACACCCTATATTTTCCAAAAAAAATCTCTCTTTCATTTCACAAGTTTTGTGACCACCCACTCCATTCCATTCCACTTCATTCCACTTCATTTCACTCCACTTCATTCCATTTCACTTCATTTCATCTATTTCATTTCATTTCACCAATAAATTTTCTTTCATTACCATTTTCATTCAGTCAGTTATCATCCATATATTTTCATTCACCCAAATAATAGCTGTGTCAGTTTCCGCAGCTGACACCAGTTTCCGCAGCCAGAAGTAGATTTTGCAGCTACCACTCTGTTTTTCAAAAAAATGTAGAGCCAGATGTTAGTTCAACAATCATGAAATCAAATGCAGGTATGAAGACATATTATGAAGACATGGGGCATTCAAGATATCAATGAGGAGCAACTAATTGAAGACCAATGAAAAAATGGCAAGAATTCCAAGGTATGAGTAAAAATTTATTTCAAATAGCATTCAAGCACATTTTTACATAGTTATAAACCATAGCTCCATTATATGCAATGATTGTATTGACAAAATCCGTAACCATTCCACGATCTCTATATGATCCTCCCACAATCCTTGCATTCATTTTCAAACAGTCCCATACTCAAGCCTCCGATCTTCACTCATACTCCGATACTCCACCTGTGATGATGAAACGTGGTTGATTTGACTATGGCTTCTCTCAGCCGCATAAAATCCGTAGTCGTTTCATAAACATGCTTACATTTACTCTGCAGCCACCCAATTTTAAATAACTGTTGGATGCGTTATACTCCTCCTACTGTTCTATTGATCTCACAGTGGCATTTCCACCGTGGTCACGTAACCCTTCTCTGTTCCACTTCACCCCATTTCGTTCTCTGTTATGGTACATTCCATATACCCATTCTTGGATATCTGCCTACAGTCACTGGTCTCCTCCATAAATCGTGCTCATTTCTACTCATTCAGCAGTCTTACCTCCATTGAACCCTCCTCACGCAGACAAGTTTTAAAGAGCAGAAAGAAGGATGGGTCAGTTGTTGAGAACAGAACCAGAAGGACCTAAATTCATGGAAGGATACCCGCAAGTCAGGGATATATTGAAAAAGGAAAAGTTTCTTCGGTTTATCCAAAAGTTTAGAGGCTACCATAAAGAGGTGACAAAAGCTTTTGCAAGGTCTTTCAATGGCCTGGAAGTAGAAATTGGGGACCTCAAATTTACGGTGAATGAGGCATCCATAGCAGCTGCTACAGAACTTCCTCAAGAAGGTGAACGTTGGTTCAAGAACAAGAGTATTAGTGATGAAGCCTAGAGAGTAATCCTACGTAACCCAGGTATGGATGTAACTATTTTTAAAAGGGGAATTCCTGTTCATGCTTTGAAAGAGGAGTGGGCTATTTTACTGCTAGTTATTCAAAAATTTATCACCTGTGAGGGACGTTTTGGGTCAATGTATATGTATCATACCCGATTGCTGATGAATTTTCTGAACAACAAGACCCTCAATCCGCCATACTTTTTATTAAATAGTTTGAAGAAGATGTTTGTGACCATCCAGAAGCATCTATGGGACATAGAACCACATTTATATCACCATGGTCTTGTGAAAATTTTGATTAAAAAATAGTTAAAAGAAGAAAAGGACACATGGGAACAATTTTTGATTAGAAATTTATTTGAAGAACCCCAAGAAATTCCTGAAGGTAGTACATCAAGAAGGAGTAGGAGAAAGAGAAAAAATGATGAAACTCAAAGTACTCCTACTACTACAGTTGAAAGAACTAGTAGAGAAGAGAGACTGTCAAAAAGGAGGAAGGAAGAAACCAAGGGTAAAAAGCCAATAAAATCAAAAGAGAGAAAAAGCATTGAGGCTATGCATCAAACTCCTTCTTCAGAAGAATATCAAGTGTTATCTGAGAGACTATTTCACCTTCAGGAACAGTCATCTATGGCCAAAAAGAGAGGGAAAGGAAAAAAAAAGAAAAAAGACAGTAGTCCACAGCGTGTAAGAAGAAGTTCCAGGCTTAAAGGGAAGTTGAGGAAAACACAAACGAAAGGATCCCATTTTATTGATTTGGGAGAAGAAACATCTGAACAAACTCCAGCTGGCCATAGTCCATCTCATTCTCAGCCAGACGTTGACATGAGCCCTTTTCAGCCAGATTTTGAAGACAATTCTCCTCCACGGCATTTTGGGGACAGCCCAATGAAAACGACACCTGAGATAGACCCAAAGTAGTAAGAAGTGTATGATTATATAGAATCTTTAGAAAGAGCAGCCATGGGTCCCAGTACTTCAGCCACTCAGCCTCACACAGCACAAGAAGATCTAGTCCAATCATTGAAACAAGAAGTCTTTGAGTTGGAGGTTTTAAATAGACACATTAAAAATGAAAGTGAGGCATTGAAGGAACAAAGAAAATTGGACAAGATCATTCATGACAATACCATGCTACATCTGGGACTATGGAAGAAAAAGAACAGGAAATTGAAGAAGAAATGCTAGAAGTTAAGTAGAGCACTGATTAATATCAAATTCAGATGCTTGATGAAAAAGCCCAGGATGTTAGCAGCACCAAGGAAGAGGAGGAGAGGACTGGATGTACTGGCTGAAGTGTCAAGGCTTATGAATTGAAGAAGGATTATCAAAATTTTGGTTGCATGAGGACATGCAACACCTTCACAGTGGGGGTATGTTGAGTCTCAAATCTGCATCTTTCTTATACACCTTTCTAGACCTTTTTCATTCACCTGGACCTTCTAAGTCAGCAATATCATTGCATATTAATTGTAAAAGAGCATCCAAAATGGTTTTTAACTATGTTTTGTGTTTGATGTTTGATTTAGATTTTTGCTCATTTAGCTGCGGAATCTTGCCACTTTCCGCAGCTGCTGCAACTTTCCGCAGCCATTTTGTTAAAGTCTATATTGCAGGTGTCTTCAGACAAATCGAGCCACATGGGCAAGTCAGAAATGACGTGGACATGGATCATATCCTATTGGCTCAGTCGAATTCACCCAAGAAGGATGTGGTCAAAGGTGGCCAAGTGGTGGTCAACCAAAGAGTCCCACGGTGACAGAACTCTATTTCTCATCATGTGGAGATTTGTGTGGCCGTTTCTAAATCACGGGAGACACATCAACACCTGTAAACGGCTCCATAAGCCGAATCCAATAGCCACTCTCCATAGATTTAATCCTCACGGCGGCCATAATGCTAGATCTCTGGACGTGATGGTTCACGTGTCTTCCTTCAGTGCAGACTTTAGGGAATTAGTTATATCACCTTTTGTTATAAATAATGTGTTCTCATACGCATAATAGTTAGCTCTGTAATGTAATTGCGTCGCCATTGTGCTGTGAAATTATTTCTCTGTTATGACCGCATTTTAGTATATGAGAAGACTCTGTTCATAAGCGTAATTCGTATTTGAAAGCTGCTCCCCGAGGTCTGTGCAGAGGGCCCCTGCACACGCTGAGGTTTTGTGTATTACTGTATAGTTTCATGTTTAATTTCTTTAAGTTCATTGTGCCATAGTCATTCACGTGTATATACATTACATCTTTCATGGTATTTACATTTCATCTTTGTCCATAATCTTTCATGCTTTACATTTTACTTCTATCCATAATCTTTTATGTTTTATGTTGTTGTTAACTGATCAGTGTTTCTGTTCCAGATTACAATAGGCAGCTCGGGCATTTGCACATATTTTTATAATGACTAATGACATGGAATCAATATTTTCTTTATGCTAATTTACTTTTCTTAGTTTTTGTTTAATTCCAGCACTGTTTTGTTTATTTCATTCTTGCACATTTTCTTTACTAGTTAGATTAGATATTAAATTGCTCATGTCATTTTCAGTTACCTCCGAAAGCCATAGCGAGACTAATGGTGAGGGATTGAAGTATGAGTGTGTAGTTTGATATTAGTTTACTCTTCTGCAAGTTAGATATTAAATTGCTCATGTCATTTTCAGTTACCTCCGAAATCCATAGCGAGACTAATGGTGAGGGATTGAATTATGAGTGTGTAGTTTGATATTAGTTTACTTTTCTGCAAGTTAGATATTAAATTGTTCATGTCATTTTCAGTTACCTCCGAAAGCCATAGTGAGACTAATGGTGAGGGATTGAAGTATGAGTGTATAGTTTGATATTAGTTTACTTTTCTGCAAGATAGATATTAAATTGCTCATGTCATTTTCAGTTACCTCCAAAAGCCATAGCGAGACTAATGATGAGGGATTGAAGTATGAGTGTGTAATTTGATATTAGTTTATTTTTCTACAAATTAGATATTAGATTGCTCAATTTGTTTATGATTACCTCCGAAAGCCATAGCGAGACTAATGGTGAGGGGTCAGAATATGAGTTGATGTAATTTGATTTTAGTTTTACTTTACTTGCAATCTTTTCTTTGAGTACAGTTTCTTTTGTGTTTAGACAACAGCAAGGGTAATGGTTTTCATGATCAATAGTTCACTGTTTGTTTAACTAGAATAGTGGCACATTTTCATTTCCTTTTAATTTTTTCATTGTATGTTTCAAAATCCTTTTGAAGTTTGAAGTTTGTTAAATCATTATAAAGGACATCATTTCCTTGAACAATCATAACCATACTTGTCTTTTAGAATTTCCATCTCACATTAGGAAACCAACCAAGATAAAAAGAAAAAAGACCAAAAATGACAAAAAGTAAGAAATAGGTTATCTTGCACATATAGTGCACCACACTTCGTCAGCTTACGAATCCCGGATTGACAAATTAATGTAGCAATTTAGGACACACTAAATTGACCAAACATACATCTCACATCTAATGACGATAAGCATCTACCTGATGGGAGAAATTTCAACTTTTAAATTGGAGTTAGTTTATGCAAATATTAGTCTGGACTAACATTTTTAAACATGGATATAGACTTTAAAATTGAAGTCGAAACATTCCAAACTCTCTCGCAACACACTTCAAGGACATATTTTTCCAAAAATATTTTATAGATATTAAGCCTGACATAATTGGACCGACATGGAGGAATGGTAGATGGGGATCTTATGGAATTTCAAAAATACTAGGCCGCTTCTTTGTGAAGAAAGGTCTATCTAACCATCTCACCAATTTGAGCTCATGGGTTCTTCCCTTCCAAATATCTGATAATTTCCTCTTTTTCTAGTCTAGACAGACATTTCAAAAGTGAAGCCCGCTCCCTTTAAGTTTAACCATTTTTTATTGAAAGACCCGGAATTCACCTCAATGGTCTGTGACTTTTAGAAAAAATTCAATCTGAGCATTGGCAATTCAACTATGGAAAATCTCTCTATAAGTTGAAAAAGCTAAAATAGGTAGTTCATTTTTCGGCTTGTCATCTAAAAAAAGAGAGTAGATAAATTGTACAAATCGACACCCATATTAAATCTCTAGAATATCCACATTCAAAAAACTAATTCTTGGAGGCTTCCAAAAAGAAACTAGCAGAATTGGACACAAAAAAAGGTAAATATTTTTGTGTCAAGCATAGGAATGGCAACATAAGAGTCGTCAAATGTGGATTGATGAAGGGGACAAAAATACTTGATATTTCCACAACTAGACTTCCACGGATTGTATGAGAATTTCTACTTGGAAAATCATGAAAGACGCTAGGGAAATTCTTTATGGAAAAAATGATTTTCAAAAAGAAGCATTCAGACATTTCCAATCATCACTAAGAGTAAGAGATGCTCCTTCCTCTTAGAAATATATGGACTTCATTTCTCTATATCTGCAAATGGTTGACTTGAAGTATCTCCTCTATATTTTAGAGGGAGTATGAAGTCTCCTTATTATTTGTGAAGGAGCAAGGATCTATACCCTAAACCAAGTGGGAATAGGGATCCCCTCTCTGGTTGATAGGGAGTAATGATAAACATCAAATTTGTATTATCCTCATCATGTGTCATGCACTAGGCTAGGTCTAACAACCGTACATATAAGTGAAGAGAATTTAAGAAGAATGGTGAATGAGAGATTGAATAAATATCTGTGATTTCCTTACAAGAGAAAATCCAAAATAGGAAGTTGACTGACACTCTTTAATGATTGGACAGGTATCCAAGAAAAAGTGGTCGAAGAGGACCATTATTTTTTGAGGATTGGGAATCCAAGATAATAATAGTCCTAAAAGGACATACCTATTAAACATATGAGTGGGGTACACCCCAATTCAGAAAGTAAATTTCCAATACACCCACCCATGCCCCAATTCAGAAAGAAAATTGCTAATACACCCATTGGTAAAAAAATTGGACCTTTCACTGATTCATGATTGGAAAAGAATTTGATTCCTGAACCTTTCTTTGAAAAATAATCTAAACCTTTTTTAGATTCATGATTGAAACTCTTGCAAATTTCATGCTATTATTCTATCATCCTTATTATTTTAGTGTCATATCATTTGTCCAATAGCTATTCAATATCTATGGCAAACTCAATCTATACTTCTCGTATTTGGGGAGAAATTCCTGCAAAAATATCATTTTTTGAAAGATGTATACCTACAAGGATTTAACTCAAGGCATTCAAGTGTTTTAATTTACACACTATTAGCAGTATCATAGCCACAACATGTAGCTACATTTATCAGTAGTCCATAGGGACATGTCCCCTGCATTTCCTGCATCCGTCCACTCTAGGGAGGGGAAACATAAATGTCTCAAGGCATCACCGGATGTAAGAGATAGACATTTTTCCATCCTCGAAATGTCCCAATGTCTCCAGGGGATGTCCCAAGACATTTCCAGGTGCTTTAGTGATTCCATGCTATACTCAATGGAAATGGGGAGTGCCACTGCATGTTTTAACAGTTTAAGGGTTTCGTAAAACATCACTTTTTATCTCATCTTCCTTTCTTCTGTGTCCTAAAAAATACCATTTTCCATGACATTTCAAAAATTTCTAGAATATGGAAGGATGGAAGATATTGACTTAAATACCATGAATATATTTTCAATTTACAAAAATTGTCTACAAAAGGGTCCAAAACTTCAAAAATTCCATAGAAATCAATACAGAAACAGTTTCCATAAAATCCACTGACATCTAAGATTCATATAAAGTTCCTTCAAATTAGTTTGACATTAACTACACTTAATAATAGTGTTTCAGGAGACAAATTTGGAAAAAATAAGTGAGGATCTAAAATCTGACTCAATCACTCGTTTTAGGCATATCTCAGAAATTAATTAGTGGTTTATGAAAATATTGTTTAACAATGCATTAACGATACCAATGGAATTCATTGCAAACATTTTTTATGCCCACCTGATTGTTTAGCTTAAATGAGTAAGCTACTATGACATATAACAGAGATTTGTCAGGCACTTGGATTACTAGCTATGAATCAACGATATTTATACACACTGTATATACTGCTTTGTTACATTCATCACACCATATCCAAAAGATTGTATGAGATGAACATTATCTAACACAGAAAAATGATCCATATGAGGATTTCATAGTTCACTTACTATTTCCAATAATCGTCACAATAGTACTTTCCAGCTTTGAAATGTTGGAAAGGATTGGCACCCTGACACTGAAAAATTTCTTTGCAATATGGTAGAGTAGAAATCACCACATACTCAAAGTTCATGATGACCCAGATAGGTGTCTTGGGGTTGTGTTTAAAATACCAATTGCAAATGTCGACTTCTCACTGTGTTGATAATAATATTTTTCTTTGGCTTCTCCTTCACAACATTAGTGCAAATCATGTGAGAAGACAACTGCTGAGAGCCTAATATGCCGCTAGCAGAGTGAACATCTAAAACATGATTAAAATATTGACCAGACATAAATTTTGGAAATGTCTGTGTATCTATAGGAATTTGTCGGGTGGGTTTGTCCATCATTACATTATGCGTTCTTGCAACCTGGGCATACTCTTGCGACCCAAATGCTGAGTGGAACTCCTTTTTATTGCCTCCTACTTGATTGAACTGTTGAATTCATAGTGCAGACAATTCCTGTGCATATGAAGCTCTGTTTCATGACTATGTGAGTGTTTCTTAGATGTATTTAATATAGAAAAATGTACAAAACATGAATGATCTATAGCCATAGCCATCGAAAAATTATCAATTGGGGATGATACAAATAGTAATTTATAGGCCGGAGTGGACATTTCCTCACTTATTTCTAGCACAAATTGTTGTTGGGGATTCGAAATAGGTACAAAATTTACATCTTGATGGGAATGAAACATAACAGCATGTTGCATCACATCCTTATCAATAGATTCAATCTCAGTAAATAGCATTTGTCCCTTCATGCATGCCTCTTCTAGATGAACCTATTCCTTGATTGAAATTTTAGGCTCAACTCCCATTGTCGTTTGATTCTGTTCAATCATCTCAACATGTTCAAACCCCATTGAAAAACTAGTCACTGAGAAAAATGTAGGAATAGTCGATAAAACCTCAAGCTGGGGATTCGACAATGTAGACGCACAATGTTGAGACAAAATTGACATCTGAACATGTTCAAACCCCATTCAAAAACTAGGCACTGAACATAAATAGTTACCAAAGAGGGTTCAACTATAATAGAATTATTTTTTAAACAAAGTAACTAACCCTTTTGTAAATAAATTTAAACAGAAACATCATCAATACAGGCAACTAAGGCCTCAGTGAGTTGAGGAGTAGATGGCTCTTATACTGATGCAAAACCAAAAGCCGCTTCATTTAAATCAGGTGTGCGAATCTCCATACAAGGTGCATCGGCTACCCCTATAACAATTGATGGAAACACGTTATGATAATCTGACTCCATATGACATCCAAAATGATCATCCAAAGGTTGCATAGAAGAATAATCTCTTGCTTCATCTTGGTTGATATAATCAGCTTCGGTAACAAGGGCGCCAGACTGCTCTTTTTTGTTCTCCAACTCGTTTGAGCATGTTGCATCTTCAACAACCTTTGAAGGAAAAACGTCTTGTTCCAAGTAGATTTTTTTGTAGGCGGGAATTGGGAGCAGGAATTGAAATTAGTCTAAAATAAAAATTTTAATAAATAAATAAATAAATATTAATAATAATATTTAACAAAAAATTATATATAGTATTAAATTAAAAATTCAATCATATATTATGTTGTATATAAATTATTTAATATGTAAAAGTTTATGAAGTGATATTTATCTATTTTAAAGAGTATTTTTTTTTTTTAAAGTTTTAGTTGTTTATGTGGTCATAATTTTTCATGTATTGAGAAAAACTAAAAGACTCAAAATTAAAATTATGTGGTTTTTTCTTGTTTTAATATAGACATAAAAAGGTATGTTAACATGTTCCCTCTTAAAAGTTTTATAATTATTGTGTTTTCTGGACTAAGCTTCTACCTATCACAACAAGGAAAATTGCCTAGATTTAGAATTATGAGAGGTTATGACCATGGAGTAATTTCTATTGGGACTTTTATCTTTACTAATATTTGCACAACATTACCACATTTTTCACACTAGGAATAAATCTCAAGGCCTTTACCAATGGACATGAAAAGGGCCTTAGACTAGGAATATGGGCACCATTATTATTCTTTGCATGATAATAATTAGTATGAGGGAAGTTAAAAAACGATTTTATTTCTAAAATGAAGCTTCTCATGTTCAAGGGCCATGAATTTTTCATTTAAAAACCACATAGATCTTATATAAATAATCTTAGGAATATATGGGATATCAATTACATTAGGAATTTTTTCACACCATGTATAGGATTTAAGGAATGTTCCATGGATAGGGGAGGTAAACAAGGACATTAGGCCTTAGAAGAAGCTTGTTAGTGTCAAGGGAAATGAGCTAGACTTAAAAACCACATGGATATTTTTTAAATAATATTTGGTCTTAAGTTGGGATATGGGCACCATAGGATTATTTCTCACCACATATCGAAGTTAGTGTCTATGTTATGGTTAGGAGAGGAAAAAAATTTCCTTGGTCCGTAAATTAATCTTTCTCATGCTTAATTTCCATGAACAAAACCTCTAGCTAGGAATATGGGCATTTAATATGTTTTGCACAATAAGAATGGGTCCCATGGCCTTTACTATGGCTAAAGAAGGACATTAAAGAAAAAGGACTTAAGTCTTAAATAATTAGTGGCCATTAAAAAAGCTTCAAACCACCACATAAATTATATTCTGTAAGGGATATTTATTGGCCTCTAGAAGGGATGTGTCTACCATTCAAATGTTTCACACACTATGATTGGGTCTTGGAGCCTCCTCATTATACCTTAATGAAATTAGGAGGCTTTCAAATCACATATGATCGTTACAAGCGTAGGCTTGGTCAAAATAGGAACATCATAAGGGGATTAGGCCTTATTTGAATATTTGATGATTAAGCCTTGGAAGTAGTTCTCAAAGAACATTAACACATAACCTCTATAGGGGACCTTAGGAATATATGGGGGATCTTTAGTGTCATTGGTATGTTTTACATAGTAAGAATGGGTCTTAGGCTTGTACTATTGCAAAGGCATGAAAACAATGGCCTCAATCCCAAAATGAAACTTCTTTGGCTCACATTGCATGAAAAAAAACCATAAAGAACAATATAAATCATCTTTGAGGGATTTTAGGTCTCCATATAGGATAAGGGTTCCATTATGAGTTTTTCCACGTCATATACGGGAGTTAGGTCTTATATCTTGGTCAAGGAATGAAAAAGGGCCTTATGCCTAAAACAAGTCTCTCTCATATTTAATGTCCATGAACAAAATATTAGAATGGAAATATGGGAACAACTAGTATGTTTTACATACTAAGGATGGGTTTTATGGGCTCTGATGGATATGGAAGGAAAACAAGATCCTTAGTCCCTAAAAAAAACTTCTTTAGTTCAAGGGGCATGAATAAGGCCTCAAAAACCATACATATCATATCTAAGATATATCTAGCCTTTAGGTGTGGTATGGGTGTTATTTGAAGGTTTTTTGTGATATATTTAGGTCTTAGGGACTTTAAGCTTGGCCCGAATATCGTTAGGAGTGTTTTTACACCATGTATGGCACTTGGGGCCTTAGCCATGGTCAAGGAAGGATCACAAGGTGCTTAGGTCGTATTTGAATCTTCCCATGATCAGTCTTCTTGAAGAAGTATTCTAATTACTACACGGAACATCTCTAGGGGATATTTGGCCTATAAGGAGGATATTTGTCACCATGGGTATGGTTTACATGGTAAGAATGGGTCTTGGGGAATGTACTATCTTGAGGGCAGGAGAAAAGAGGGCCTTAGGCCCTAAATAAAGCTTCTTGAATTCGAGGAACATGAATTAACCCCCAAAAAACCACGTAGATACTCTCTATGTGATATTCAGATTTCAACTTGGATATGGGAGCCATGGCATGTTATTATACATAATTAAAGAGCCACAAGAATTGTTAGTATGCATGGTTTTCTCATAATAATGTGTGCACATTCTAAGAATGTGAATGCATTATTAGAATTCGTGGAAAATTTTGTAACGCATGTATCTATAGAATAATATGGCTTTAGATTAAACTTCTAGATTTATATCAATTGACCATGTATAAATCAATATAATGTGAATTGAAATTAATGAAATCATTCTCTTTGAATCTAGTGCAATAATCAACCATGGTATTTAATAATGCCACAAAAAAACCATAACAAATAGTGTGTCCACAATTAAAAATTACTAACGTAAATGACTAATTCGACATATACTTGTTGTAATTGTTATTTGGTCATATTTTTATTCTTGGACTATAATAGTCATTTACATTAACCATTATTAATTTTTTCACTTATTATCTAGTCATAAATTTTAATCATAGACTAAATTAGTCATTTAAGTTACTTGTTTTTAGTTTAGTCACTTATTATCTAGTCGTATATTTTATTACTAGACTAAATTAGTCATTTAATTTAGTTGTTTTTAGTATAGTCACTTATTATCTAGTCGTATATTCTATTCCTAGACAAAATTTGTCATTTAAGTTAGTCATTTTTAGTTCGGTCACTTAAAATTGCTCAAATTTAGTAGTAATTAACTTTAAATAATTGCGGTGACTAACTTTTTTAATCACCTAGTCACTAATTTCATCATTTTCTACTAGTGTAAGAAGAAGGGACAGGAGGAGTCTATAAATCCATTTCTCCATCCCCTTGTTGACCTTGATGACATACCTTTGGAAGATAGAGATTATAAAATCCATGAAACCCTGTGTGAATTAGAGTTGTCTGAAATGTAGTGTTGGCTACAAGACAAGTACATTGACAGGTCCGATGATATTGGACCATGGGAACTAATTTACCCCATTACATTTTTCCCCACACCCATAGTGCCCCTGAATTCATGAAAAATTGTCAAGCTTGTTATGTACCTAGCTAAAGAGCCATAATTTCTCCTACAGGAGAAAGGAGAAATTTTGTTTACCATAACTACCCAATCCATAGACCAAATGATGCAGGCCCCTATCACTGAAAATGAAACCCCTTTCTAATAGGAAGCACTCACTGAACAATATCAGAAGTTGGATTTTGCAAAAAGGGCTAAAACTCTTGAGTTTTTTCTGGTAGAAGATGCCCAATTACGCAGGAATAATCCTCCCTATTCATCCTCAATTTTCCTTAATAGAGCCAAGAAAATCATTACTGTTATCTCCTACCTCTTTGGATATTATTTTGATCAGTGGGTAGATGAGGCAATTATAGAAGTCATCTCAATATTCTCTGCAGATTCTAAGCCTTCCATCTTATTCAATTTTAGCCAATTCCTAGAAGATTCCATCCATGACCAATTTTTCAAATTCGAAACAGAAGAGGTGTTTAAATATGCCTTTGTCTTAGTATATACATTTTTGTAATTTTAGGAAGACGGATTCAAGTTTGCTGTAAAAAATTTGGATGATGATAGACATCAATAGTGTATCATATTTTGGACTAAAATGGTGATGAAGGAAAAAAAAGAGTACTCATACAAACAACTCATTTAACTGTTTGTACATCCAACATGAGGTAAACCACATCTTTGTGGTAAAACCTAATTTTTCTAAGTATACCGAAGTGGATGAAATCTACAGAAATTTCATTAAGTTAACTATCCCAGATGAAGATCGATGGGATAAGTTAAGTGAGCTTCAATAGTGAAAAGTAAAAAACAAAATAGTCAGCTGCAACCAACACATAGGACAACATATCAACCAGTGCAACCCACAAATAGGCGTACTTAGCAACGAATTCCTTAAAAACAATGAAAACATGCCAGATCACCTCCATTGAACCTATATTTTGTCATAGTTAGATTTTATTGTTCGGTTTAGGCTAATAATACACTTCCTGTTGAGACAACATTGATTGTAATCAGTTTTGTAACATTTTAGTGTAAATACTTCATTGTTCGAAGTATTCTAGGTTGATTTCTGAACATATTTTGCCTATTGCGCAATTGTAAATTCCAAGATTTTCTGGGGCATCAATAATACAAAGAATTTTTTCAGGATTCATGTGGTGTAATTATTGGTGAAGTGTTTTTATTGTTTCTGTGTTTTCCATTGTTTTCCCTTTTCTCTGGTTATTAGAAATTCTTAATTGTAAAACATAAACTGTGATGAATAGGACATGTTATTTAAAACACCTTATTATGGTTTCTTTTACAATTTAAATGTTTTCCACTTGAAGGGAGATTGAAAAATACTTAATTGCTCTTCAGTCTCAACTGAAATTCACTTTTCTTCCATATCCATTATTCATTTAAAAATATAAAAGAATCCAGTGAATGCAACCTAGCTTTCCTTGTTATAACTCTTTTAAAAAGTGAAGCAATATCTAGTTTTATGTTTTGACTCCATTTCCCAATGGGAATATAAAGATTTAATCAACCATATCAATCAAAATAAAAAAAAACAACCAAGTGCAGTCATAACTAGCCTAATACCTATTCAAAACAAAGTTAAATCATAAAGAGAGATCCCTCTCTAAAGGTGGTAGGGCTATATCCCAGCTTCCAAAGTGGTTTTTATGTTGTCCTCTGTATTTATTCTACCAATATTTTAAATTACAGAACGATAACAGTTCACTCAACCCAGCCACCAAGACCAAATCCTCAACAAACTTATCCTTCTGTTGGTATCTATCCTCATCCTTTTCCACTAGGAGAAGTTCCCCGAAGCCTTAACCATCCGAGAGTCATTCTTCCAGGACACTATCCTTCAGGTCAGATATTGTTTTTAGCTCCCCCATCTGGATTATTTTCTGTAACTGCCATGGCTACATTGACTTTACCAAATTTTACTCAGGGGATCTCATTATGGTACATGGATACCCAAGAAAATGCTCGACTATATCCACTTAGATGATATACTACTTTGACTCCGGTCCCACCGGTTGTGATGACCCCTTCTTTTGATTCAATTCCACAACAACCTCAACAAGAATCCACTCATATTTCCAAATCATATAGTGACGGGGAAAGATCCCAAAATAAGAAACCTAAGGACAAGGAACCCCAAACAACCTGAGATCCACCTAAGCCTCCAAATCCTACTCCACCATGTGCTTTGTGTGATGTTTTTGGGCATGCCACCAATAACTATCCTAAACCCCCTCATCTAAAAATTGTGGTCGACGATACATTTCTTGAATCTAAGAGCCTTGAGGTCCATGTTACCTTACCTGAGAAAGCCATGAAAAACAAGTCGTTACGCACAAACCACCCATGTGTTTTGTGGGACTACTTTGGCCACTACTCTCATCACTGTCCTCGTCTTGAATATTTCCACATTACCCATCAAGAACTTCGTGAAATAGATGTTGTTTGAAACAAATCCACCACTTTTGTATCTATGGATTCTAGTACCATTGTTGCACCATAACATGAACCACACATTATGATTCCTCCTCATGATATCGAGATGACATATTCCACTGCTACTATTTTATACCTATCATCATCCATGAGATCCTTTTCTGGAGAATCTTCTAAATATCTCCATTCGGATTCAGTCAAAACTCCTTTGTAAAATACCTAGGTCTCAACATTGGTAAATATACCATCTACTAGTCATCTGTCCCATCCTATTAGCAATGCCCATGTGAACCTTTTTTCTCATCACGATGCTTCAGGTAGTCTCTCCACCTCAAGTGGTATTGCTTCCTCCAATCTTCCAATCTTCCATTTAGATGAAGACATCATGGAATACATGACCACCTGTGATTATCCTTGTGAAGATATGCACCATCGTGCGTATTTCCTTCCGCAACAGACCCACGAACAATATGTTGTGGAATCAAAAGACTTCATCCATAGTGAGCTTTATTGGTTTGAAAACCTCTTTCTTTGAACCCATGCATTGGAACCACATACACCTTGTGGCCATTACATTAATACCCAATGTTTGGGTAAGGGGGAATCCATATTTGAGAGTCCAGGAGAGGAAATTCTCCTCGAACCTCGTAGTGCATCTAATAGTGTCGACTACAATAACATTATTATTCCCCATTTAGAAGAACCTATAGAGTCACATATCACTTTAGATCAATATAGGGATGATCTACTTAATCCTTCCTTCATCTTACATAAAAAACCCAGTCCTTTAGACATTGTTGTTGACCAACAACAATGTTTTCTAGGTGAGCACCAGTTCATTATCTTCGAAGCCACTCTTTGGTGTAGTGACACCATGTATGTTGTTATTCATCCATAATTTTAACTATCTGAAAATGACCAAGTATTGGTCCTAAATTTCTAGAGACAAAGTTCATAAACATTGTGAGTTCTAGAAATCTCACTGCCTTCATCATCCCAAAATAAAACTTTCACTATTTTATCATCCTATCTAGTCATGACTGACCCACTACTCCCAGAAGACCCATCATGGGCTTAAGCCATTTATTTTAACCCTAACTTGTCACCCACTTTTTCACCATGTCTTGCCTTTTGGCCCAAATCCTTTGTTTTTTTTACCTACAGAATTCCCCACTACTACCTAAACCTACCAATCAAATAACTTTGCTGTCACTTCCATAAGATTCTCAAACACTGATTGTCTCTACAGGCCCTTTGGATAGTCAAGTATGTTGGATCTTGGCTTTCCAATACATTAAGCTTATCATAGATTCTATCTTGTACTTGGTGATCCCTAAAGTCTAAGTCTCTGTCCAAAGTCCAAGTCCAAAAAGTCCACATTAGGTCACCTAAGGTTTCACTAAGTCATAGGATGGATTTTGTGCCCAAAAAGTTATGGTTTCCTGCATGAAGAGATTGTATTCAAAGGGGAATAAAATCAAGCAATTTGATCCAAAGTCATTCAAGAAAAGACTCCTTGGCTTAGAGCACAAACACTGCAAGGGAAAACTTCCCTTGTTCACATTTTTTCAATGAATAGCCAAGGTGGCCACCAACAATAATAAGAGGTAAGGTAATAATATGTAATCATCACCAGGAGGCAGAAATAAATAGGACAAATGCAACAGGCCTATAGGTAAAAGAGAATCAGGGTTTGTTTTGGTTGATTAACAAAATAGTGATGACAAGCAAGAAACCATCTCAGATATTTCAAGGATAGAAGCCACCTCTTTTAGGTTTTTGTAAAAAATAACATTTCTTCACCTGCACTAAGAGATGAAAAAACAAAGAGTATTAGTTTAAAAGGGATCATCTTACCAAAGAGTAAAAAACAGAGTTTTTTAAATAAGATCAAAGGTTGGGCATAAGTTATTATCAAAATGACCTAAAAGAAAGTGTGCCCCTGGTTTGCATCTCAGCAATAGACCCCCAACAACGGCCTCCATATCAAAAATATTGTTCTGCAAAAGATGACAAAGGAATAAGTAAACACTTTTTCCAAAAATGTCAAAAGTGTGTTTTAGGGAAAATATTAGTCAAAAAGCACACTGAAAATATAGGGAACATTAACTTTGCAAAAGTGGGTTTGATCCTTTAAAAGGTCACTTGAACCTTTCCCATGCATGATTTTCCATTTCCAAAGAGAAGAAGCTGTTGGGAGAATTTTTTTTCGGGGTTTTGAGGCCAAAATGTAAAATAATTCGAGCGCTACGCAACGAGGCCGGCGCTACGCAACTGGCCTTCGATGCTACGCATAGGAGGGAGGCAGGTAGTGTAAAAATACAATGCGCTATGCACTTAGATCCTGGTGCTACACACCTAACCCGGTGCTATGCATAGGCCCAACAAAGACCATAAGCACCCGGGACATCGCCCAGTCTACCTGGCATTATGCACAGGCGCTACGCTCCGGCTAGATTTCTCCACGTTTTCTCAAAGAGCTCCAAAATCCGGAATTTCGTCTTCAAAAATTCTGTAAGCAGAGTCTATGGTTGGTGAAACTTTTTTCTCCTCCCAAGCTTTCCTTTTTCCAAAAACAAGGAAGTCATCCACAGTCAAAATTAGACCAAACGTTATACTATATAAAGATAAATTATTTAGTCTTTGAGTTAGGGTTTGCAAGTGAAGATGGTTTTGAGTACACAAAGAAGATTGGATAAACTATAGGCTAATTTCTAAACCCCAAGTGCAAGCTCTAAAAAATAATTTTCACCTTAGCTTTCGTTTTGAAAAAGAGTTGACCTAAAAACCACTAAAAACACCTAGTTTGCCCAAAAACCCTCAAGAAAAGTCCAAAGGTCCTACTGCTATTTTTGTACCAGTCATTATGTCAAAGGGAGATAGTCACACCAGTAGTGATGGGAGTCATACTCCCACCTAGCCAAAACATCATGGAGGAATATCAAAAATATTTGAGCCCCTAGACACCACTCCAATCACTTCATCTCCTATGATCCTTTCATGCTTCCAGGATGTAGGGTGCTACAAATTTTGTGAGAAGGTCAAGCAAGTTAGTAGCCATTCAGAGTTGAATAGATTGTTCATCTATAGCTTTAAAAACCATCAAGTCAATCTAGAAGTAGTACAATTTGAGCTCTCATCTGAGATCATTTCCAAAACAACAGGTATACCAGACATTGGTGAGGTGTGGTTCAAAAAAAAGAAGTAGGAGTTGAGTTATTATGGGCCCTATTTGAAACCCAACTATCAACAAAATTTTAAGGTTGTTTTCCCTTTTTCCCATTTTCTAGAGAGGTATGCTGCATTGATGAGGCAAATTATCAGTTATTTCACATGTGAGGGGAGATACTCCCAGATCTACTCATATCATATAAGGTTTTTGATGCATTTTACCAAGGTCAAGATGGTGAACCTACCTTACTACCTTTTCTGAAGCATTGATAAAATTGCCTCAGTTTTCAAGAAGAAAAGCTATGACCACCAAATGCCAAGCCTCTTTCTCCACTCCCTAATCAAAATTATTTTCCTATACCGGCTGGAGCAGCAAGGAATATCTTGGGAGACCTTCATCTCACATGATGTGTTTATAGACCCCTGGGCCTTGATCCAGCAGAACTTTCCTTCCACTTCAAAACCATCCACCTCCACACATCCATCATCTCCCCATGTGCCTTCTCCACAAATAATTTCACCTCTTACCTCTTCCCCTAAATTTCCAAGTGAGGGGGCTGACAGTAGCCCTAGTGAAGAAAAAATAGAAGGCAACAGTCAGGAGGAAACTAAGATAGATAATGATGGACAAGAAGGGAGCAGTGGAGAAGAAGATGATGAAAATGAAGAAGATAGTAAGGAGGAGGGAAGTAGCCATGAAGAAAGCAGTGATGGCAATGATGAAATTAGTGAAGGCAACCACAAAGATGAGAGTAGTGAGCCCGATGAAGAGGAAAAAAAAGATGAAAGTAGTAAGCCCAATGAAGAGGAAAACAGAGATGAATAAGAGTAGCAAAATGATGAGGAAGAGCAACTAGATGACGATGAAGAGCATAATGATGAAGAGGAAAGTCATCAAAGTACACTAGATAGTCAAGGAAAGAGTCGTGACAGTCATGACCGTATTGACAAAAATTAGTCCTTTGATGACAAAGAAAATTAGAGTGAGGCAAGTGCAGAAGATATCAAGCAAACTAAGGTCAAAATGATGATAGCACTGCTTTTGAAACTTCCATTGCTACCCCTCTCACATGCACATATCACAGAGGGAGAAGAAATGTGTTTGCTGCCACTAAAAGGCAAAGGGCCATCTCTTCTCAAACAACCAAAACATTGGACAAAGGAAAAGAAAAAGTGGAAAATGTTGAGCATACGTTACAAGCAAGATGGAGAAAAAGGATAAAAAATACTTCTCAAGGCCCTCTCTTTGTTGATCTAGACAATGATAATGAGGACCAAGGGATAAATAATAAGTTTCTCCTCTTAGAAAAGGATGTGCAACTTCAAGAATGGGAAAAGGACTTTGAAAGCGCACAAAGGGTCATATAATATTATAAAAAGGAGCACAAACATTTCAAAGAGGTGAAGAGGGGCCTTGCCTTGTAGAAGAATATGGTCAAACACTATGCAAGGAAGAGCATGCTTGCTAATGCCAAACTCAAGCAAGCCCTCATGGAGCTAGAAGAGCTAAAAAGGACCAAAGTGAATGATAGCCTCAAGATCTTGGCTGATGCTTCTCAGCAGGTGTCTAAAACTCCTTGACGGGTCTACACACCAATTTTGAGGTAAATCTGGAAATTTTTTGTTTTTTTCCAAATTTTGACCCCTAGGAGCGCAACACCCTAGGCGCTATGCACAAACTTGGGTCATCCTCAGCTACCGGAGTTTACATTTTTGGATTTTCCATATCACCAACATTGTACCCACAAAATTTCAGGTCAATTGGAGCATTTTTCCCCCTCAAAAGGTCAAACAACACCTCAAAATTTACATTTCCGCCTCCTTTTTAGGCCTGGCACTGTGCACAGATTAGTCATGGGAGATTTGATTTTTGAGCAGGTAAATGGCATCCATTCATCACAAATCAAGTATTTTCGGAAATTATACTCATCAAGCTTTCCAACGAGCCATCACGCGGCCAAATCCGATGTAGGGAAGGGGTCCAAAACGCAGCTGCAACAGACCCTATTTTTTGTTGAAATGACGCTATGCACAGAGATAGCCTTTTGTCAAAAAGTTAACAAAACAAACTGATTAATGAAAAATTGGCTTTTTAATGTTTTTTCTAGACAAATCAATCCTGATTTGATTTGGGAGTTATGTTTTGATATTTTTCATTTATTATCTTATCTCTTATGTGTCTTGGGCCTTGCATGGCCATTAAGCACATTTATGACATTTATGGCTAAATTAGGGTTTCTGGAAGCCTCTTAGGGTTTCCACCTCCTCCTTTTCTCCATAAATAGAGCATGAATCTCTTATTTATTTGTTGGATGTTGATGAATTATTCTCGAGCAATACATAGCCTCTTGGAGTTTTTGATGAGCATTTGATGTCTTGGAGCTCATGCATGACCTAAATTGTTTGTTGATGGAGGAGGACTGTTTGCAGGATCCATAAGCCTGGTTGATGGTGACGTGTTTCTCTTTTTTTCATGTTTTCTAGTTTTCATTGTGTTTCCATCTTGCTATGTTGCAGTAGGACAAAAAATTTAGACTAAGACATGTTTGCTAATGACACCTTAGGTCTGTTTGTTTCCTTCACTACCTTAATGTTTTCCGCTCCTAGGATATATTAGAGAATTCATATTTTTGCTCACTAAGTATTTATTATTCTTGTCTATTTCTTGGATGGTTTAGATCAGTTGGTTTCAACATTAGTCATGGCTAGCCCTACATATTTTTTGCCACTAAATACGATGTTCTTGGAAGTATCTCTTTAAATCATCCTTGCCTAATTTTATCAAAGAATTATATTTGAATCATGCTCTTTTCCTTTACTTAGCTAAAATTGTTTCAAGGAAACTTCATAGCTGTAACTTTAGATGTTAGGGTTTCCTCTCCTTCTATGCTTCTAGTTATTTGTGCATCTTAAATGTCTTCTACTCTTGATGATGAAATCTATGAAAGTTAAATAAGTCTCTTGCCTTTTCTATATTACATTTGAATGTTTGTCTTGGTTGATTATCTTCTTTCAGTCTGAAATAAAATGGATTAGGTTTTCTTATGCCTTTGATTCTCTTGCTATGCTTATAAATCTTCTAACTTCCTCAGTTTACAGGTATATAAAGGATTCTATTTTCTCCCCTTTATTAGATTTTTGTTTTCAAGCTTAATGTCCATCTCATGATCCTTCACAACCCCAAAGATCCACCAACCAAGTTAAAAATGCCCTGCAAATGCTCTTAAAACCATTGATGAACTTACATTGACCTTGTTAGACTCCATTTCCCAATGAGTTAAAAATCTTCCTTGTTTTCTATCTAATCTATCCAAGCATCATACCAAACCAAAAACAAACAAAATACCCTGCACTTAACAACTAGCCTAAAATCAACCCTAATCAGCAAACAAGTTCACATCTTTGCACCTAAAAGAGAGATCCCTCTCTGAATCCAGGAAGGCTGGGTCCTTGGATTCTAAAGCTTGGTTTGATGTTATCCATGTCCATTTGTATCTCAGTCAATCTAGCAAATTACGGGGCGCTAACATAATGGTGATCATGGTGGGACCGGGTTCATAGTTGCCTGACAAACTCTTACTGAATCATATACATCCCCAGTTTGACATAAAATCAAATCATATCCGAGAGTAGAAATTAATTTCTTCACCATCCTAGCAAGATGATGACTCAGCTAGAGGATACTCATTGAAACCTTAAGGCTGCATAAATAAACTCAAAAACCCAAGATACTCCCTAGATTTATTTTTATCCAAAATTTGGTGGTGGACCATTGTATACATATCCTCAATTTCAAAAACATCCACCTGGCGACTCTACTAGCCTCCAGTAGGCCTTTTTTCATCTCACTAGTCCCATAGGTTTTTCTAGGATTGTGTCAAATCAATCCAAATTAGTTTTTAGGGCCTAGTTATACCTTGTGTGAGTAAAGCCTCTCTAATATTCGAGTAAAGAGATCTGGATTCACAAAGGATCAATACCAGATCACACCCGGACCCAAATCCTCCTACCGTAGCTGATGACCCAGAAAATTTTTTTGTGGAAAAATTCTAAAGCTGGAAACTCACCCACTGTTAGGACCAATTTCTGCACCAGAGCACCCTACAATTTCACAAGATCCTCAGTTTGACTTGCACCATACCAAGAATCTATTCAAGACCAAGTCACAAAGTAGGGTTGACCAAACTGACCGTATATATTTTCAGCAAAGCTCCAGTAGAGAAGCTTCTCCTTCCACTCCACCTGACTTTCAGCTTCTCCATCACTTCAACCCTTTTCATCTCAAATCCACTTAGAATTAGTTCTCTAGTCCAAGTACCTCAGCTACACCCATTCATACCACCACAGTGAAAACCACCTCACTCCATCCTATTCCACCTCTCACAAATCCTCCCCTTGTCAATCAACACTTATTTCCTTTTCCTCCCATCATGGCCTCCTGGTATGCTCCACTAGCTCTACAACAACCACTATTACCTCTGCCAAATGACTACCAGTCCAAGGTCCCTCACTTCTTGGGCACTGAATCCATCACTGCTCAAAATCATGTATATAGAATTGATGATTCTTTTGACTACATGGATATAAAAGAAGAAACCATTAGGATGAAGATTTTTTCTCAGAGCCTAGGGGGAGAACCCAAGAAATGGTTTAAAAACTTACCTATCAAAAACATACATGATATCCATACCCTCTACCAAACCTTTGTGGACAAATGGGAAATCAAGAAGAATCCCCTTCAAATTCCTGAATATAACAATCTTAAAACGAAGCCGGGAGAAAGTGTTCATGACTACTCCATTAGCTTTAAAAGTGTTTACAATACCCTCCCACCTCACATAAAACCTCCCCAAGGCTTAGCCTTAGTCAAATATCCTGAAGGCTTTGATGTTGATATGGCCTATCAACTAAGGGAGAGAGATTACCTAACTCTAGAAGACATGCAAAAGGGGGTTGTGAGTGTAGAGGCCAATTTAATTGAGAAAAGGGCTAGGATGAGATCAGAAAAAGGGTGACTTATACAGATGACACAACACCTCCACCCTCCTCTTCTGACACCAAACTTGACTCCATAGTTAGGACAATGGAGAGAATGATGGAAAAAATCAGTTTGAATGAGAGAACACCTCCTAGGGAAAATCAAGCCAATCTTCAAAACAGGAATAGGAATCAAAATTTTAGAAGAGACCCTCCCCAGGTCAGACAAAGAGAGAATGACCAACAAATTAGACCCCTTTTCCAAGGCAACTATGTAGATGAAGAGGAAAGAGAGCCAAAGCAATTGGAAGAAGACCATGTAAATGTCATAGGTTCTGATGCTGAGGACAACACCTTCCTTACCGAAGAAGAACAGAGGATGTTTTCTTCAAAACCAAATGAGAAATCATATGAAGATTTTGAATACTATAGATTAGGATTTGAGAATTCCATTATGGAGGTCCATAGGAAATATGACCTTAAGAGAAAAAATAATCAAGATGTTCCTAAAAAAAATCAGCCAAACACTGCTATTAGAAATACCCCCGAACATATTCCTAAAAAAACAACAGGAAACAAAAATACTATGGCTAAGAAAGCTGACCTAAAAAAACCAAAGACTAGTCAACCTAGTAATGATTCAAGCTCCCCTAGTACTTCAACTAGTAGCTCCGAAAAAAAATTGTTGTCCAAACCGTCAAATCAGAATCAACAAATCAAAAACGTAGAAAAATTTATGGCTGATAAAGCTGATGTAAATACAATGAAGACACCTACGCCTTTCAGCTTTGAGGGGGGTATTTCTAAAATCAAGATAACCATACCCCTCACTGAATTGGTAACCCAAGAGGTATACAGATCCCAAATTTTCAAAGTGTTAAATATAGGGAATAATACTGACACTTTAAACTTAACTGATGATAAGCCAAAGCTATTGTTTGGTCCTGAAGTAGAGGGAAAATATGAAGAAGGATTTTTCCCTCCTTTCTATGCAAATCTGAACATACATGAAAAAATTCTGCATAATGCCATGCCAGACTCTGGTGCCTCACACAACCTCATGCCAAAGGTTTTGTTGGAGAGATTAGGCTTAGAAATCTTAAAGCCTTAAAAATAATTTTACTCTTTTGATTCCAGTAGGGTTAAGTGTCTAGGCCTAATCAAGGATTTGTGTGTCAATCTGGCACAAATCCCCATTAAGAGTCTAGTCATGGATATAGTTGTGGCTGACATCCCCCCAAAGTATGGCATGCTTTTATCTAGATCATGGGGGGCCAAACTAGAGAGAAGCCTTCAAATGGACATGACTTATGCCACCATCCTAGTCTTCAATCAAACAAGGAGATTATACCGGGAATCCCACATGAAATACATGGTGACTAACATAGATAGGCCAAATAACACATCGGTTTATTCCATTCACTCAGACCTTCATTCCTTCATCCTGTACAATTAACATGACATAAATGAACAAGTGAATGAAAAGGAAAGAGAACTAATCCCCTCAAAACAACCAAGCCAATCCTCTAACCAAGAAAATAACACCCAAAACTCTAGCAGCCCCGAAGTGCAGAACATTGACAAAACCGAAATTGACACCGTTTGGCATATGAGATTTGATGGCTCCTATGGTAAGGCTGGCTCAGGAGCAGGGGTTTGGATCCACAACATAAATTAAGGCCATTCCTATAGGCTAGATTTCCAATGCACCAATAACGTTGCAGAATATGATGCTCTCCTTATTGGTTTACACCTACCAAAAAACCTCAAAGCTAAGAAAATATTGGTTCAAGGAGATTCAGAACTGATCATAAATAAAATTAAGGGAGAATATTCATCCAAGAACCCTAGACTAAGGGAATATAGGAATGCTGCCCTAGACCTTCTCAAAACCTTTGAGAAGTATGAACTCACTTTCATCCCTAGGGCCCAAAACTACCTTGCCAATGAACTTGCCTTTGCTGCCAGCAATTTCTCTTTGCCTTATGAAAATAATCAATTCCTCATCAAAGTAAATAATAGGCCTAATATACCAGACAACTTGAACCATAGGAAAGTGTTTGACAATGATGAGAAAATAGATGATTTTCTGCAATCCAGAAATGAATTTGCAAGCACAAAACAAAGTTTAAGATTTGAAAGAAATAATTTTGCTGAAAATGAAACTCCCAAAACAGAGCTGCCCTTCGATAATGATATAAACCACCTTCAAAACCCTTGTGTTGCAGAAGTATTTGATAAAGCATATTAAAGAGAGCTCGAAATTTTGCAATAAAAATATGAAACCTTGCCAAGAGGCCTTACACCACTAGAAGAGCTGTTTGATTTTAATGATGTAGCTAAAAAACCCAAGATGGAATCCATTGAATCAAATATACAAGAATGTAACATTGGAGGGATGAAAGAGGCAAAAATAATCAAGAAGTCCAAAAATCTCGCACCTCACACAAAACAAAAATACATTGAGCTTTTTAGATAATTTAAAGATGTGTTTGCTTGGGGGTATGAAGACTTGAAATCCTATGACGCCAAAATCATTCAACATAAAATTCCTCTCAAGGAAAATCAGAAACCATTTAAACAAAAATTGAGAAGAATTAACCCCCTCTTGTTACCCTTAGCTGAGAAATAAATCATAAGTATGTAAGATGCCGAGATCATAGTCCATGTCCGATACTCAGAATGGGTGTCCAGCCTTGTGTCAGTTAGGAAGAAGACCAAGGAAATTAGGCTTTTTATTGACTTTAGAAATTTGAACAAGGCCTCCTTGAAAGACAATTACCCCTTTCCTAAAATGGATCACATACTCCAAAAATTAGTTGGCTCACAAAGAATCTCATTACTAGATGGCTTCTCAGGTTATAATCAAGTCCTAGTCTTTCCAAGTGACCAAATCAAAACTACTTTCAGTACACCTTGGGGTACATTCATGTATGTTAAAATACCATTCAGTTTAATGAAAGCAAGGGCTATTTTCCAAAGGGCAATGGATATAGCTTTTTCAGAAGACATAGGTTACTTCATAGTCATATATCTTGATGACATCACTGTCTACTCTAAGAATGATGAAGAGCACTTAGTCCACTTGAGAAAATTCTTTGAAAAATGTAGAAAGTCTGGCCTATCCCTAAATCCTAAGAAAACTTTGTTTGGCCTTCAGGAAGGAAAACTCTTAGGTCACATCATTTATGAGGAAGGAATCAAGATATATCCCAAAAGAATAGAAGACATCTTACAAATCAACCATCCTAGAAACATTAAAGAGCTGCAATATTTCATTGGAAAGATTAACTTCCTAAGAAGATTCATCCATAACCTTGCTGAGCTCCTAACAAATATCACAAACATGTTGAAAAAGGAAGTAGGAGTGAAGTGGAGTATGGAAGCAAAACAATCATTTGAGCTAGTAAAACAGGCACTCACACAAACACTAGTCTTAATCAACCCTGACTTCACCAAGGACTTTTACATCTTCTCCTTTGCCTTTGAACATACTATGGCAGTAGTACTATTACAAAAGAACATTATGGGGCAAGAACATCCCATAGATTTCTTCAGCAAAGCCTTAAGGGATGCCTCTCTAAAGTATAACATTATGGAGAAACAAGCCTTTGCCTTAGTCAACGCTTTGAAGGATTTTAGAGTTTATATTTTACATTCACATATCATAGCTTTTGTCCCGCACACAGTTGTCAAAGATATACTTAATCAAGACCCTGATGGTAAAAGGGGTAAGTGGATTGCTACCATTTTAGAATATGATTTAGAAATCAGACCAACTAAATTGATTAAAGGACAAGGACTTGCAAAACTTATGGCTGACTCAAATTTCCAAGCTTTAGACATGGATATGGTTGGTGTGTTAGAAGAAATTGAAGAATGTATAGCACCATACAGCGAATAAATGTTTTTAAATTCATCTTGGTGTGCTGATATTATTTATGTGCTTCTTTATCTCAATGATCCCCCTTCTTTGTCAAAAACCAAAGCTAGATTATTAAAAGAAAAAACATTAAATTTTTTGATTTTAGATGGAGTGTTGAACTGGAAGAGTTTTACTGGTTTGTTGCTTAAATTTTTTCTTGAAGATTATAAGGAAAAAATCATGAATGAATTACATGAGGGAGAATTTGGGGGTCACCTTTATTGGAAGATCACAACCAACAAGATCCTTAGAGCTGGCTACTATTGGCCTACCCTATTTCCCGATACTCACGAACTACTCATTACTTTCCATAAATTCCAAATATTTTATGGAAAAATAAATCTCCTACCTCTTCCCTTGCATCCCATCAGTATTGAAGCTCCTTTTCAGTAGTGGTGTTTGTACTTCATAGGAGAGATCCATCCTACCTCATCTTCCCAACATAGGTGGATCCTCACTGCCACTGATTACTTCACCAAATGGATAGAAGCCATCCCTTTTAGAAATACCACTGACTCGGTCATCATCAAATTCCTTGAAACCAACATCTTGTCCAAGTTTGGTTGCCCTAGAAAGATCATCACCGATAATCCTACTGCCTTTACATCTATGAAAATGGTGGACTTTTTCTATAATTATCACATCATCCTAGGCCACTCCACTTCTTATTACCCACAAGGTAATTGACTAGCTAAGTCCTCTAACAAGAGCTTGATAAACATCATTAAGAATCTCTTAGAACAAAATCAAAAGGCATGGCATGGAAAATTAGTTCATGCACCATGGGATGATAGACTAACCACCAATAAATCTATTGGTATGTCTCCCTATCAACTAGTGTATGGCATGGATGCACTTCTCCCCACCTCTTTGGAATTCCCAGTCATGAAGCTTCTTGAAGAAGTATAATCAGAAGAAAATGACATGTAGAGAAGGCTAAACAAAACCATTCATTTACAGTAGTTAAGAGAGGAAGTTTACAAAAGGACACAAGCTATAGAGGACAATATCAAGAAAATATTTGATAGGAGAACCAAAGCCAATGATCTCCAGATTGGAGACATGGTTCTGAAATGGGATTCAAGAAGGGAAGACAAGGAAAAGATGGAAAGTTTGAAAGTCTACGAAAAGGCCCTTACATCATTCAGTCAGTTAGAGGAAACAATGCTTTCTTTTGCAAGAGCTTGATGGAACTGAAATGTTTGGAGGTCCGGTAAATGGGAGGATGATTAAACATTACTTTTGTCAAGAAACCTAGTTTTTTTTTCTCATTCATTGTACATACCACTGTTTGATAAAAAGAAAAATCACAAAACAATAAGAAAAGAGGGCAGAATTTGAAAGAGAGGTACAACCCCATACCTAAAAAATAATAATGCTGAAAGTGTGCAAGTCTAAATGCCACTGCTTATTTCAAAAATCCTTGCAGTCATCCAGTCTAATCATGGCTGAGCATGTTTTAAATTTATGGTTGATAAGTTAGTGAAAAAGAGTAGGTCAAAATTTTCAAGCTTGACTTGTCAAAAGATAGATTAGGAATAAGAGATGCGGGTTCAACATCCTCAAATCTGAACCAAAGAGGACAATGGAGATGTTAAAAAAATCACACATATTTCCCTCATGTTTCCTAAGATTTGTCTGTACAAAAATAACACTTGTGTGTAGCCTGTTTCAATGCCACAACTCATGGTGAGTGAGATTGCCTATTCCTGATTTACCGTGCTTTCAATTTCATGTTAGTAGGATAGAGAATAAAGTTTTTTAGACAGCTTAATCTTGACAAATGAGTAGATTAGGTAGAAAATAAAAAGAGTTCATTAGCCTAATCTGAACTCTTAGAAGGAATCAGGGTACAATTAGATAGTTTGATTTTTTTTTCCAAAAAGATAAACGTCAAGGGTTTTCCAGTTCAAGTGCACCCAAGGAAGAAAAAATCTTAGGCAAGTAGATTGGGTAGGTAGAGATGATGCTGATATGAATCATGTCTTTTCAGATCTCAAGGATTACAGACTCAAAACAAACATCAGCAAATGAAGAAAGAGCACACCTGCCCAATGGAAGAGGCACTAGTCTCCAAAAGCCAGAAAAGTATGAAGTTCTGGATACCTCTTGAGAAGGATTTTCCCTCCCCAAGTGGAGCCACTGTTAGTCATCCATAATTTTCACTATCTGAAAATGACTAAGTATTGGTCCTAGATTTCGAGAAATAAAGTTCATAAACATTGTGAGTTCTAGAAATCTCACTGCCTTCATCATTCCAAGATACAAATTTCACTATTTTATCGTCCTATCTAGTCATGACTGACCCACTACTCTCGGAAGACCCATCATGGGCTCAAGCCATTTATTTTAACCCTAACTTGTCACCCACTTTTTCACCATGTCTTTCATTTTTTTCCAAATCCTCTATTTTGTTTACCTACAGAATTCCCCACTACTACCTAAACCTACCAATCAAATAGCTTTGCTGTCACTTCCATAAGATTCTCAAACACTAAGCTTGCTTTCAGGCCCTTTGGATAGTCAAGTATGTTGGATCTTGGCTTTTCAATACACTAAGCTTATCATAGATTCTATCTTTTACTTGGTGATCCCTAAAGTCTAAGTCTATGTCCAAATTCTAAGTCCAAAAAGTCCCCATTAGGTCACCTAAGGTTTCACTAAGTCATAGGATGGATTTATTGCACAACAAGTTATGCCTTCCTGCAAGAAGAGATGTATTCAAAGGGGAATAAAAGCAAGAAATTTGATCCAAATTCATTCAAGAAAAGCCTCCTTGGCTTAGAGCACAAACACTGCAAGGGACAACTGCCCTTGTTCACATTTTTTCAATGAATAGCCAAGGTGGCCACCAGCAATAAAAAGAGGTAAGGTAATAAGATGTAATCATCACCAGGAGGTAGACACAAATAGGAAAAATGCAATAGGCCTATAGGTAGAAGAGAATAAAGGTTTGTTTTGGTTGATTAACAAAACAATGAGGACAAGCAAGAAACCATCTCAGAGATTTCAAGAATAGAAGCCACCTCTTTTAGGTTTTTGTCAAAAATAGCATTTCTCCACCTGCACTAAGAGGAGAAAAAACAAAGATTATAAGTTTAAAAAGGATCATCTTACCAAAGAGTAAAAAACAGAGTTTTTTAAATAAGATCAAAGGTTGGACATAAGTTATTATAAAAATGGCCTGAAAGCAAGTGTGCCCCTGGTTTGCATCTCATAAATATATCCCCAACAAAGGCCTCCATATCAAAAATATTGTTCTGTAAAAGATGACAAACGCATAAGTAAACATTTTTGCCAAAAATGTAAAAGTGTGTTTCACAGCAAATATTAGTCAAAAATCACACTGAAAATATAGGGGACATTAACTTTGCAAAAGTGGGTTTGATATTTTAGAAATTAATTTTCAAATCAAATATAAAAGGTCACTTGAACCTTTCCCATGCATCATTTTCCATTTCCAAAGAGAAGAAGCCATTGGGAGAATTGTTTTTGGGGTTTTCAAGCCAAACTGTAAAACATTTCGGGTGCTACGCACCTGGCCTTCGATGCTATACACAGGAGGGAGGCAGGTAGTGTAAAAATACAGTGTGCTACGCGCTTAGAGCCCGATGTGGTGCACCTAGCCCGATGTTACGCACAGGCCCAACAAAGACCGGAAGCACCCAGGACACCACCTAATCTTCCCGACCCTACGCACAAGTGCTACATTCCGACCAGATTTCTCCACATTTTCCCAAAGAGCTCCAAAATCCAAAATTTTGTCTTCAAAACTTCTACAAGCAGAGTCTAAGGTTGGTGAAAATTTTTTCTCCTCCAAAGCTTTCCTTTTTCAAAAAACAAGGAAGTCATCCATAGTCAAAATTAGACCAAACCCTAGACTATATAAATACCAATTATTTAGTCTTTGAGTTAGGGTTTGCAAGTGAAGTTGGTTTTGAGTACAAAAAGAAGATTGGGTAAACTATATGCTAACCTCTAAACCCCAAGTGCAAGCTCTAAAAAATTATTTTCACCTTAGCCTTCATTTTGCAAAGAGTTGACCTAAAAACCACTAAAAGCTCACCTAGTTTTCCCAAAACCCTCAGGAAAAGTCCAATGGTCCTACTGTTGTTTTTGGACCAGTCATCATGTCAGAGGGAGATAGTCACACCAGTAGTGATGAGAGTCATACTCCCACCAAGCCAAAACATCATGGAGGAAAAGCAAAAATATTTGAGCCCCTAGACACCACTCCAATCACTTCATCTCCTATGATCCTTTCATGCTTCCAGGATGTAGGGTGCTACAAATTTTGTGAGAAGGTAAAACAAGTCAGCAGCCATTCAAAATTGACTAGATTGTTTGTCTGTAGCTTACAAAACCATCAACTCAATCTAGCAGGGGTACAATTTGATCTCTCATCTGAGATCATTTCCAAAGCAACAGGTATACCAGACATTGGTGAGGTGTGGTTCAAACAAAATAAGTTGGAGTTGAGTTATTATGGGCCCTATTTGAAACCCAGCTATCAATAAAATTGTAAGGTTGTTTTCCGTTTTTCCCATTTTCTAGAGAGGTATGGTGCATTTATGAGGCAGATTATCAGTTATTTCACATGTGAGGGGAGATATTCTTGGATCTACTCATATCATATAAGGTTGTTGATGCATTTTACCAGGGTCAAGATGATGAACCTACCTTACCAACTTTTCCGAAGCATTGATAAAATGGCCTCAGTTGTTAAGAAGAAAAGCTATGACCACCAAATGCCAAGCCTCTTTCACCACTCCATGATCAAAATGATTGTCCTATACCAGCTAGAGCAGCAAAGAATATCTTGGGTGACCTTCATCTCACATGATGTGTTTACAGAACCCCGGGCCTTCATCCAGTAGAACCTACCTTTCACTTAACAACCATCCACCTCCACACATACATAATCTCCCCATGTGCCTTCTCCACAAATAATTTCACCTCTTACCTCTTCCCCTAAATTTCCAAGTGAGAGGGCTGATAGTAGCCCTAGTGAAGAACAAATAGAAGGCAATAGTCAGGAGGAAACTAAGACAGATAATGATGGACAAGAAGGGAGAAATGGAGAAGAATATGATGAAAATGAAGAAGACAGTGAGGAGGACGGAAGTAGCCATGACGAAAGCAGTGATGGAAATGATTAAATTAGTGAAGGCAGCCACAAAGATGAGAGTAGTGAGCCCGATGAAGAGGAAAACAAATATGAAAGTACCGAGCCTGATGAAGAGGAAAATAGAGATGAAGAAGAGTAGAAAAATGATGACGAAGACCATCTAGATGATGAGGAAGAGCAGCATTATGAAGAGGACATCCATCAAAGTACAACAGACAGCCAAGGAAAGAGTCATGACAGTCATGATTGTCTTGACAAAAATCAGTCCTTGGATGATAAATAAAATCAGAGTGAGGCAAGTGAAGAATATATCAAGAAAACTAAGGTCAAAATGATGATAGCACTACTTTTGAAACTTCCATTGTTACCCCTCTCACATGCACATATCCTCGAGGGAGAAGAAATCTGTTTGTTGCCATTAAAAGGCAAAGGGCCATCTCTTCTCAAACAGCCAAAACATTGGACAAAGGAAAAGAAAAAGTGAGAAAGGTTGAGCAGAAGGTACAAGTAAGAAGGAGCAAAAGGATCAAAAAGACTTCTCAAGGCCCTCTCTTTGTTGATCTAGACAATGATAATGAGGACCCAGGGATAAATACTAAGTTGCTCCTCTTAGAAAAGGATGCCCAACTTCAAGAATGGGAAAATGACTTTGAAAGGGCACAAAGGGTCATATAATATCATAAACAGGAGCATAAACATTTCAAAGAGGTGAAGAGGGGCCTTGCCTTGCAGAAGAAAATGGTCAAACACTATGCAAGGAAGAGCATGCTTGCTAATTCCAAAGTCAAGTAAGCCCTCATGGAGCTAGAAGAGCTAAAAAGGACCAAAGCGCATGATAGCCTCGAGATCTTGGCTGATGCTTTTTCAACAGGTGTCTAAAACCCCTTGAGGGGTCTACACACCAATTTTGAGGCAAATCCGGAAACTTTTTTTTTTCCAACCCCTAGGAGCACAACACCCTAGATGCTACACACAAAATTGGGGCATCCTCAGCTGCTAGAGTTTACATTTTTGGATTTTTCATATCACTGGCAGTCTACCCACAAAATTTCAGGTCAATTGGAGCATTTTTTCACCCTCAAAAGGTCAAAAAACACCTCAAAATTTACCTTTCTGCCTCCTTTTTAGGCCTGGCGCTATGCACAGAGCAGTCATGGGAGATTTGATTTTTGAGTAGGTAACTAGCAGCCATTCAGAAGAAATCAAGTATTTTTGGAAATTAGTCTCATCAATGTTTCCAGTGAGCCATCACGGTGCCAAATTCAATACCGAGAAGGGGTCCAAAACTCAGCTGCAACATACCCTATTTTTTTGCTGAAATGGCGATATGCATAGAGATAGCCTTTTGACAAAAAGTCAACAAAAGACACAGATTAATGAAAAAATGGTTTTTTAATGTTTTTTTTCGACAAATCACTCCTGATTTTATTTGGGAGTTATGTTTTGATGTTTTTCATTTATTATCTTATCTCTTATGTGTCTTGGGCCTTGCATGGTCATTAAACACATTTATGACATTTATGGCTAAATTAAGGTTTCTAGAAGCCTCTTAGGGTTTCCACCTCCTCATTTTCTCCATAAATATATCATGAGGCTCTTATGTATTGGTTGGATTTTGATGACTTATTCTGGAGCAATACATAGCCTCTTGGAGTTTTTGATGAGAATTTGATGTCTTGGAGCTCATGCATGACCTGATTTGTTTGTTGATGGAGAAGGATTGTTTGTAGGATCCATAAGCCTAGTTGATGGTGATGTGTTTCTCTTTTGTTCATGTTTTCTAGTTTTCATTATATTTCCATCTTGCTATGTTGCAGTAGGACAAAAAGTTTAGACTAAGACATGTTTGCTAATGACACCTTAGGTTTGTTTGTTTCCTTCACTGCCTTAATGTTTTCCGCTACTAGGATATATTAGATAATTCTTCGTTTTTCTCTCTAAGTATTTCTTATTCTTGTCTGTTTCTTGGATGGTTTAGATAAATTGGTTTCAACATGATTCATGGCTAGCCCTGCATATTTGTTGCCACTAAATACTTTGTTCTTGGAATTATCTCTTTAAAGCATCTTTGCCTAAGTTTATCAAAGAAATCTATTTCAATCATGTTGTTTGCCTTTACTTAGCTAAAATTGTTTCAAGGAAACTTCATAGATGTAACTTTAGATGTTAGGGTTTCCTCTCCTTTTATGGTTCTAGTTCATTTTTGCATCTTAAATGTCTTCCACTCTTGATGATGAAATCTATGAAAGTTAAATAAGTCTCTTGCCTTTTCTATATTACATTTGAATGTTTGTCTTGGTTTATTATCTGCTTTCAGTCTGAAATCAAATGGATTAGGTTTTTCTTATGCCTTTGATTCTCTTTCTATGCTTATAAATCTTCTAACTCCTTCAGTTTACAAGTATATAAAGGATTTTGTTTTCTTCCCTTTATTAGCTTTTTGTTTTGAAGCTTAATGTCCATCTCATGATCCTTCACAACCCCAAAGATCCACCAACCAAGTTAAAATTTCCCTGCAAATACTCTTAAAACCATTGATGAACTTACCTTGACCTTGTTAGACTCCATTTCCCAATGACTTAAAAATCTTCCTTATTTTCTATCTAATCTATCCGAGCATCATACCCAACCAAAAACAATCAAAATACCCTGCCCTTAACAACTAGCCTAAAATCAACCCTAATCAACAAACAAGTTCACATCTTTGCACCTAAAAGAGATATCCCTCTCTGAATCCAGGAAGGCTTGGTCCTTCGATTCTAAAGCTTGGTTTGACGTTACTCCTGTCCATTTGTATCTCAATCAATCTTTCAAATTACGGGGAGCTAACATATGTGAACCGAGAAATGCAATCCATTTGATTCATATATGCAGTGCCAAATGAGAGTGGTAATCCACTATTTCCTTTCTCTAACTATATATATCAATTCTTCCCACAGGAAGATAACCACAACATAAACAAAGAGAGAACCACATCATCAAAATGTGTTTAGAGTCCACTATCCTAAATGAATTTGGAATTTCCATAGCATGCTTGGGGGCACCTATGCCCATATATATTCTGACCATGCTCTAGAGGATATTGTGTCATTTGGGCTAAATGATTGAATCCCTTATTTGAGTACTTGGAACATCATGGAGGTCCACAAACTTCTCTATCTAGGGGCATCATTCCCACCTTTGCATACCAAAACAATCCCCTCCATCACATATGCTTGGGGCAAGTATCCCATGCTTGGGGGAATGATTTCCCCCTCGCCACCTTCTCATCTGATTAATGTAAGTCTCAGCCTATACTCTAATGATATAAGTATGGTCAATTATTCTTTCATTCCTTGGATAGTTTGTCCAACCGACCTCCCCGGCGAGCTAAATACATCACATATTGTACATGCTTGATACCATATTTTCAAACATTCTACTCTATGTGATCCCACACTTACGACCTGGTCCCCATGTTTGAGTCAGTACCAGGGGATGATTCTAGATCTTCTCTAGTAGATCATTCCCCTGTTCTTTACTTACCTTGATTCTTCACCAGGAACCATTTTTACATGAAGAATTAAGGGCATTTTTCGTCAAGTAAGTCCACCTTCCTGAAAGTCGCAGATCCTGATTCTAATGGTCGTCTTTTTGCTACCATCTCCACAAGATTTACGGCTTTTTCCTCCTCTCCAAATTCACCACATCTCACTTAGAAAATGAATGAAAATTGGGGGAAAAGGCCCTTTTATAAGAAAACCCTTGTTTTTTCTTCGCCCATTGCAACCAAACCATAGGTCAATTTGAGGAACCATGAGAACCATTGGAAATCTATCATCAATTAATATAATGGGTCTTTCTGTGGTTTTGGTAATTTGACACTTCACCTGGAAGCCCTTTTTCCCATGAAGTTTCACTTTGCCGCCAATTCAAATCGAATTTATTCATAGGAGCCACTTGTACTTAATACCACTTTACCTTGCCACTTGTCACCTCATTTTTTGATTTTTGTCACGAGTAACCATTATTTACTCATGTTTTTATGGTCCCTCAGACCTATCCTGTGTAGTAGAATCATCGAGTCATCCTAGTTCAAAGCATCTAAGATGAGTCATCCTTGCATTCACGGATTTTTTTTGTGTCCCCATTATGTCCTGTTATAGTATTCGATCCATATTTTCATATTTTCCATCCCGTGTTTCCTATTTTTTCCTCCAACTATTATGTGCGTCACCATCCCCTATGGAATTGAGTTAGTCGCTTCCATGTCAACCATGCATGTTATGCTCTGACAAGGGAATTTTTTATTCCACCTCTCATTTTCCCTCCTTCTGTCATTCATACCTGGTGTCAGTCCATCAATTGCTCCACTATGATCCCTCGTGCCTTAGTTGAGGATTCCTTATTTCCTCAAATCTGGCAGACCCTATTCTCTTGGCCTTAGCACATTCATTCCAGAAGAACAGTCTAGAGGGAAGTGTGCCTTGGTTCGAGCTTTCATCATTATTCGGTACCCCAGATCATGCAAAGGGAATAATTATTTCCCTTTGAATTGATTTTTTCTCACGTGCTTGGCCCCATCTCATTATCGCACGATTGAGAATCATACACTTTATGGTTTGGTGATCGATCAGATTCTACTAGTCATTCCTAGGTGTGTGTGAGATGTTTCAGACCTCATGAGGGGGTGCCACTTCAGGTTGCCCCCCACATGCTCTGATGACCTCAGATTATGCTCCAACCTTTGATTTAGTTCCAGATATTTGATGGGGTAGGTTCCAACTGCTTGTCTCATTCAGATGATCCATTTAGATCTTCATAACCCTTTCCTATTCAGAAGGGCTTCCTTGTTTGTAGTTTCTCCCACCCCCATGTCATATGGAGGGGAATTATGTCTCATGTACTCAGATGATATTGTATTCAGTATTGGAATTTATTTTTCCATGTGCATTATGTATATGGTATCCATTATATTATTTTCTGGCCCATTGATGCCAACACGTCATGTATCATGTATCATGAATTTTTAGCCTAGTCCCACATTGATGGGATCATTATTATTCTTTGTGCAAACTTATCTCAGCAGGTATGGGTATGCCTCCCCTGCCTCATTGAGGTCACGTACTCCAAAACAGAAGGAGACTTATATAATTCCATAGGTATTTCCCCTTTAGTCCTTCCTTGTTTCACTTTATTTTTCTCTCTCCCTCTCTCCAAATCCCCTTTGGTGTGTAGTGATTGTGTTCTTACAACATATTTTGGTCATAATATTTTCTCTTGATGCTAGTATGTTATGATGAAATTTGTTATGACCAAAAAATGATCACTTAGCCATATCTAACTAGTTTGATCCAAATAAAACATGTAAGACCAATTTTTCCATAGTAAAATTGCTCTCAATACATGAAATAACTCGATAAACCATATTTTATTAAGTTCTTTCTAATTAAAACAAGAAACCCGACGATGAATAATTAAATAAATCATTATTTATTTGATTTCCCTCTAGGAATAATTAATTAAATCAATATTTAGTTAATATTCCTTGTAATATTTGACCCAATCATGAGAAATAGTTAAATAAATCATTGTTTATTAGATTTTTCTCTAATAATAATTAATTAACTCATTATTTAGTTATTATTCCTTGCCTATTTTGATTAAATCAATTAGGAATGATTAAAAAAATCATTATTTGTTTATTATTCCTTAAGCATTTCCTTGAATAATAAATAAATCATTTTTGGAATCTATGCTTCTGTGATCCATCATATAAATTGTAAAAAATATTTCGGTAATAATCACATGCAATGAAACATTGTCAACACGTTTCGAACAAGCCAGTGTGGTTCATCATCAGGACTAGGTGAGAGATCAGATCAGGACATTAAGTTTAAATAGATGTAGAGAAGGCTAAACTAGCCGTTAGGAAAACGACTAGTTTGACTTTTTTTTTTATATAATATATATTATATTTTTTAATTAATAACGGCTATTTTCATTTTTATTATTTGATTAATTTATTCAATTAATTAATAACTTATTAAAGTTAGGTTTCCTAAACACCTTAGCCATGAGAGCGTTGAGGATATCTGATGAGTCTCACCTTGAGGGAGAAAAGTCCCATATGTTGAGTGTCTTTTGCAAAAATGGTTATAGTAGGTCACAAGGCCTTAAAGCTTTCCTCAAAGCAGAAAAAGGTCTTTCAATTAGAAATAATAAAGACCCTAGCCATTGGTCCAAAAGTGTGCGTCTTCCATTCATTCATGGAACCATTGATAAAATTGCGAGCGTCCTTAGGAAGCATAAGGTGTCGGCGTCGTTCAAGCCCCTAAACACAATTCTCAGCTCTCTCAAATCGGTTAAGGATCCGATCGACTCTAGGGATGGGAAAGGTGTCTACATCATTCCTTGTTCTTGTGGGACTCCCTATATTAGTGAAACGGGTAGGTCTATAAACCAAAGAATTTGTGAGCATGTTGCTGACATTAAACATGGAAGATTCCACTCGTCTACCCTAGCTGAACATGTAGAAAAGACTAACCATCATATCTGCATCGAAGAGGCTAAGGTCGTTGCCAGGATTGACCATTTCAATCATCGGAAGCTAAGAGAGGCCTTAGAAATTGAAAAAAGACCCTTTAATCTCAATAGAGATGATGGTTGGATCATGAGCAGCTGTTGGATACCTGCCTTATATTCATGATTTATTTATTTATTTATTTATTAATTTTTTAATCCTTCTCTGCTTATTGCTCCTTTATTTATTTATTTTAATTTATTTATTTATTTATTTTTATTTTTATATTTATTTATTTATTTATTTTTATTTTATTTTATTTTATTTTTTTCATTATTAGTATTATTCATTTATTTATTTGATTTTTAATTTTAATTAATTTGTTTTAATTTATATTTTATTTTATTTATTTATTTATTTAATTTTAAAATTATTATTTATTTATTTATTAATTTTTTTTTAAAAGGTCATTGTTGATCTTTTATTTGGACCTCACGCGTGGATAAATAAAAAAAATTTATAATTAAATAAGTAAATTAACCAAATTAAAATATGAAATTTATATTTATGTTTACTAAATATTATTTAATAAGTTATTAATTAATTGAATAAATTAATCAAATAATAAAAATGAAACTAGCCGTTATTAATTAAAAAATATAATATATATTTTATTAAAAAAAAGAGGTTAAACTAGTCGTTTTCCTAACGGCTAGTTTAGCCTTCTCTACATCTATTTAAACTTAATGTCATGATCTGATCTCTCACCTAGTCCTGATGATGAACCACATTGGCTGGTTCGAAACGTGTTGACAATGTTCCATTGCAAGTGATTATTACCGAAATATTTTTTACAAATAAATCATTTGTTTGTTTATTATTTCTAAATAAAGATATTTAACCAATTTAAATATCTTTTCCCTCCAAAACATATAATAAAATATTTCAAGTGGTTAGATGTAGATTTTGGTTAATAATATTTTATTATTTTCCATTTTCAAGAATAACCCAAAATTTTGTTATAAATAGGAGTATTTTCCATGAATTTCTCACCATGATCACTATCATGATTGTTATTATCTTATTTTTTCATTCGAGCTCTCATCTGAGTTCAACATACATTTTGGGTTTCACACATCAAAGAGAGAGAATATCCAAAATATTGAAGCATAGAGGACAGCCAAAGGACCCATCCCATTAGAGTGGGACCTATATACATAAAATGAGTCTCCTTCACCAGGTGTAACAAGATAACAATATATAATTCATTCTTTTAAATTCCTTTATATATGCTATGGGGTTTTACATTAGTTAAATATTTTTCTCTTTAATGTCTTTTTTTCACAAATCTATTATTTTGTAGGTTTCTTCTAACTTTCTGTTATAGATTTGAAGAATTAGATAGTCGTATTTGTTGTTAGGGCCATCAATCACTCGTGTCTTAAGTAAGCTAATTTTTGTACACTTTCTGAAAGATGTTAAACTAATAGTAACTCATATGCTACTATGCGTAGTGTATGTAAGATATGACTGAGATACATGGGATAACATGTTGAATTCTCTAACCTGTAACCACATATTTTCATGCCCCTAGGTTTAATATTTTAATGCTTGTCATGAGATCCCTATTTTTCCTTTTCTTGTGTCTATTCATGTTTCTCCCCAAGTTTCTATTCATGGTGGTATTTTCTCATGATATATGAGAAATGAAAACCTTATTTTTGTTAAGAAATTAGAATCTTTGTGGATTTTTGTTATGCATCCATCTCACTAATTAATTACAAGAATTGTTTTGAATTCACTCCAAGATGAAAAGGAAATTTTCATTTTTTCGAGTGCAGAGTTGTGGAAATTTTTTCATTGCACTTTCCTCCACTCCTTTGCACTTCGAGCAATGAAATTTACGCCGCGATGAAGCTTTAATGATTTTAAGCTTAAATGACCCTTCTAGTAAAAGCTATATACAATTTTCAGATCTTAGATCAATGAGTGCATGTGTCATTGCATATAAATCTTTACTAGCTTGAATTCCATTCCATTTTATACTATCATATAAAATTATTTCATTGTGTCAATTGGAGAGGTGTGGTGAATTTTTTCATTTTTCACTTCGTATTCTGAACACCACACAATGAAAGTTTCCTCTTCTTATTTGTACTCCATAGAATGAAATTAACTAAATTAAAAATAAATTATTAAAACATATAATATCTTTCAGACTATTAAAATATATTACATGTTTCAAACTTTATAGTAAACTAAATAGCAAAGCTTCAATAATGAGAATAATGAAATTTGTTCCACATTTCGTTTTTTCAATAAATTTGTTATTGAAAACCACCATGTTAGCATTATATTCTTGAGAGATTTAGAAATAAAATTACAGTAACAATAATAGTATTGAGATTAAAATCCCAATCATGATAGGTATGATTAAATAAAATACTACATATTGAACATACATCTGAAATCCAAAGCCATTATTGAGAATTCATTTTCATTGTGATCAGTAGTAGAAAATTAGATATGATATAAAGGCTCAAAGAATATCATGCAAAACTTATATTCAATTAAATTTTTTTTGCCAATGCCATAGAATTCATATATATATATATATATATATATATATATATATATATATATACAACATCTTATGCAAAATATTATCTCATAATTCTTCAAAAAAATTGTGAAATTTGCAACCTTTGATTTATGGTGATCAATTCTTTATCACAAAGGTTTCTTATATCAATAATGAGAATTGTTTGATACCTCAACTCAAGAACTCATTCACCATGCCATTCTGACATGTTGTTTCTTTAACTATCTACCCCTACTTTTTGAAAAACAAATTAATAATTGTTTTTAATAAACTATGTAAACATAATAAATTATAATTTATTTTGAAACAAAGGTATCTAGTAAAGGGGAGGCATTTATGGATGTAAAGGATTATGTAGCAAAACTTATATTTCAATATTAAACCATTCCAATTTTTTTTGGTACAAAAAATAATGATTTGTGCCTAAACCACCCATCAAATCCTGATACTTAATCATAAAACTAAATGCTTTCATTTCAATGGAGACTAGGATTGGGCTCCCATGAACCATAATGTGAAAAAAAGGCACCTACAATGAAAAATAGTAAATTGAATCCAACAATTATCTTATTTCATAATAAAAAAACAATAAACTTGAATAATTAAATACAAGCAAACAAAAAAATGAATTCCCTGAGATTTAACAACACTCATATTATTTCAAAGCATAGGTTGTGGTTGTTTGAAGATCAACTGTCTTACAAATTCATGATTTCTTGAAGAAATTTCTACAACATATTCTAATCAGATCATTCATCGGAGGCACTGTAATTTCCATTTTGACATGTTCATTGAATATATTTTCTCAACTTCCATAGATATTTCTTGCAATTGCATAGCCAAGACAAACCACTCTTAATTTATAGCAAGAAAAGTAAATATCCATTAACTAATTTCTTCTATAGTAAAATCAATAATATCAATTTTCCTTTGACTCTTTTAGCTTCTCCAATGCAACCATCACCATACCTTTCTAAATTAATTTAGAATCACATGCAAAAGATGGAATTTGTATATCCTAAAAAATCTCTACCACCTTGAGAAAGGCATTATCTCTTCAAATGTCTATACTTTAAAATTCAAACATGATGTTTTGTATTCTCTTGATTCTCTTAGACCATCTATCTTTAATCTGCTTCATTCAATTATCATTTGGGATTTCTTTATTTTCTTCTATATATTAGATAGTAAACCAAGCCTCTCACTAAAGTAATCAATTCATTCTCAATGAAATTCATGTCTATATTAAGATTTCTTTTAACCAAATCAAAAAATCACTTAATTCCGTGTGTGAAATGTAGTAGATCGAAATTTACTTGCCATGCATGTTCAATAATTACCAATATTTGGCATATATTATTGATAATATAATATTTCACTACCTTAAGTAGTTTGACAACTTATTTAGATCTATGATTTTTACCAAGGGTAGATATTGTTGATGATGGTAATCATATTGCCAGGGGAGTCATTAGCAATGGACCCAAATATAGATAATAATTTTAACTTTCAGTATCAGGTTCTTTGCTTCCGATTCACTAATAGACTCTTGAAGTGTGTTATCGATAGATTGATGTAATTTCATCATCTCCGTGGCTCCATTTCTAAACACATCAAGATCTGTTTCTACTTGAAAAATAACCGTTTCATTATGAAACTTTTCTTTTTAAATTCTCAATTTTGTATTTCTCGTGTTGTAGTTTTTTTATTTTTCAATGTGACAGTGAGGCCATTGAAAGTAGTGAACTCTTCAAAAAATTGCTCCATAATTTTCTAATTTTCTTCTAAACAAATACTAACCCAATCAGACAATATAATGCTATCAACTTCCACATTAATAGCTCGTTCAATACTTACTGTTTTGGGAGGACTTTTGGTCCTAATTTGGCAGTGTGCACCCTATCTAGATTGTATGTACAAGGAGGTTCTTAGACATCTCTTCCACATAATAGTTGACCATGATCCAATATGCCACTTGCATAATCCTTTTCCTTCATTTAACTCGAGAATGAACTCAGACTAGTATCGAATGTGCAAGGTAGATAATTTCGTGTAGGATTTTTTCCTCTTTTCTTGTATTTTGTTTTTGAACTGACATTGGATTGTTTAGAAATTTTTCTCCATCTACATTACTAGTTCTTGATTTTTGGTTGGAATAATTTGACTCTCCTCAATCTCCTTTGTTACTCTTGTAAATAAGTTCTCGTACCTAATATTTCCTAGCTATGGAGTAAATAAGCCTTCTAGATCAAATCCTTGACAAAATTTAACATTTCTTAAGTTAAAAAAATCTAGAGACTCTGCACGCAGAACAATGTAACCCACATTCTTCACAGTGACTTGTCCAATAGTCAATGACAAATCAATAAATTGTTTTTCCCTTTTTTGTTGAAATATAACTCTCTAGTCATGGTATTTGCTACAAACTTCATCAAGGAAATACCTATCTATAACAACTTTCTAAAGTAATAGTGAGTTACCTTTATATCCATCAATTGAAATAGCTAAATTATTTCATCTTTCTTCATGCATGCCTTTTCTCCAAAGGAAAGCTTGGTATTTGGAATATATTCAATGGGGCTCTTATCTAGGTATCATGTAAAATATCTACTTTAAAAATACATCTTATATTACACAAAAAATTACAGAATGGTTGCTTTCACAATATGGGAAAGAAAAACTACATCATTTCTTGGTTGGAATTGAATTTAGGTTTACAAGGTAAGTCATGAAATATATGGCTCAAGACGAGGGTTGTTATCAGAAAAAACCTCACAAATAATCTATTATTCTTAGAAAAATTGACTAATTTAGAATCTAATTCATTGGAAATGAGTTCATCCTAGGTGAGCACATAATCCTTTTTTTAAGAGTAATAAAGCACATAGAGAATGGATTGGGGACATTCGTTTTAGTTTCTCGGCCCATCAAGAAAGAAGACATCCAACATAAGTACCTAAATGATTGTATAAACAAATAAATATCTAGAGCGAAAATATCAAAACGAACATGAGAATTTGGTGAAATTAATTATTGAATAATGTTTTTCCTACCTCCTTGTGACTCTAGAAAACTATCTATTTATGAAAATGATAAGCACATATCGATTTCTAACAACTTGAATATCCATCTAAATTCACTCGGAGTTAGAGGAATCAGGATGTTCTTTGTTCCTAGCATAACTGTTCTTATGTTTGAATCAATTTTTTTTTTGCAAAAATAAATGATTTCTTTGAAACCAAAGAATTTTGGAATACATGTGGCATTCATCCATCTCCTAGACTAAATCTTACTGTTATTATTCTCTTGCATTCGAATCTTCACATATCACTCATAAGTATTCGACCATTGAATGTTCTCATTCATAAAAGCAAGTGAGTTAATCATATCAATTCAAATAAGTTATTTCCTTCCTCTATTATACATTTCCACTTTCTACTTCAAAAATACTCTCTCAATTAGTAATTTCCTCAATGACATTTAACTATAGATTTCTCAATATGCTATATAATCACATATTGTTACTACGTGGCATGTGAAATATATTATACAAGACACTCTAAATAAATAACATTTTAAGATATCAAAACTAATTTTTACTAAGAATACTGGAAATAACTCTCAAAATTCCAAAACGATCTAGTTCATTTAATTCACATTTTGTTTTTTCTTTAATATCATCGATATATGTATCCTATGCATAGGAAATTTATGAACAAAATTAAATGTCTATTCCTTGTTATAATGATAGATAACATGTAGGCTATCAATAATAACTCTACGTTGAAAGGTGTGGAAGGATAAACACGAAGAAATATTGTGTGGATATGTGGTTAGCTATTTATGCTATGAAGTAACTTGATGGTTTGCATAGTGCACACACCTATGTCATCATTAATTTTCTTTGTTTGATAAAAATATTTTTTGTAAATGGAGGAGTTTTCATTCCTAATTACATGACCACTGGCCAATTCACTCAAAAAAATGCCAAAATGTCTTACGTTTACTAATAGTAGAGCCTTTTTTAATAGTAGGAATAAACCTTATTATTATTTTTCACCTTCTTGATTCATTAGAAACTAATGATCACAACACAAAGTGTCATAATAAATGCTATTAATAACTAGAAATATGTCCTAATTTCACATGAATTAACCATTAATTACTTTGTTTAATAAAAATTAATCCACACCATGGGATATTAATTAAGTGTATGGGACATTTTACATATGTCAAATACTATGTAAATTGAAGTTTTTGGGACATGATTAGGAAAAATAGAGAAATATCACATCACATTAATACCACTAATCCCAATTTATGAAGGTAACGAAATGAAATATAGATTACTAGCCCAAAAGGCACAGATATGTGATGAAGGTGTGCAGAAGGAATTTTTTACATGATGGAACTATACACAAGAAGTGTGATGAGGAAAAATGTGTGCAAAGATGCAGAAGTAAGGCATATAGGATCTTTCACACAAACATTTTTTTCATAGATGTTTTATTCTTCACACAAAAAAACATTTCACCTTTGACCCTGGATAAGAAAAAAAATATTTTGTACCGTTGAAATGTAAGTAGTAAAAATCCATTTGTATTTTCATAAACATATTACAATATCAAAAATTAAAATGGTAATTCATTTAATGTCGAGGAATGTCGATTAAATTTATATTTTGTAGTGTAACTATATAACATTGTGTTTTGTCTTATATTGGACTTTGATGGATATAGGTGCACCTAAAAAAGTGTACAAAGATTCAAATGTGTGTGGATATGCAATAGTGAGTATGCATAAAAAATGGAAAGAATTATGCCCCACAAGAATTTATTGAGCCAATTACTATCCGGAAGCAAGTCATATGGCAAGATAAAGCCCGTACAAAAATAAAAAATGTACATAGATAAACCATCTACTTACTTGAATAAATAACTATTATTTGACCCCTTCCATAATTTTAAAAGCATAGAAGAATTTACTCTTACGCCTAATTAATGCATGTAACACAAACATACATCTGAAAAATTATAAATTAGGTTTAAATTGGAATTAATAAATTATTTAAAAAATTTAGATAATTATGATCAATAATAGAACATTGGTTACTTAATAAAATCTAAACTCATATCCATGAAAACTTGTGAAAAACATTATGTGAGAACTATTCATAGAAATGGTGAACAAATTAAAAATTAGAAAATAGTAATCATATTTGTGCTTGAAAAGTATTGAAGTGTAATAAAAAAAAGTTACAGTAAGAAGAATGTAGGGGAAAGGTATGAAAAATTGCGAAAGAAAAATTATGTTCCTCCATAGGGAAATTGTGTGAGAGGTGTGGAAGTGAGGCACAAAGGATCCTCCATGCATCTTTTATTTTGCACGCGAAAAACCTCCAGACCTTTAATAAGAAAACACATTTTTATACCATTGAAATGAAAATAGTAAAATATCATTTGTATTTTCAAAAACATATTACAATATAAAAAATTAAAACACTAACTCATTTGATGTGAAGAAACATCGATTGAATTAATACTTTGGAGTGTAATTTTATAACATAATGTTACAATAATGTGTCAACCTAATTTATATGTGAAAATGAACAATGTACATAGATAAAGCATCTTCTTACTTAAAAGATTAACTATCATTTGACCCCTTTCGCAATTGCAAAACCATACAAGAATTTAGACTTACACCTAATTGATGCATGTGACACAAACATAAATTCCAAATTAGTAAATTCGGTTGAAATTGAAATAAATTATTACTTAATTACAAAAATTTAGTTGATTTTTATCAATAACATAAAATTTCTTTTTTTATAAAATCTGAAGCATATGCTCAAAAACATACACAAAACATTATCTGAAAATTCTTTATAGAAATGGTGAACATATTCAAAATTAGAACAAAGTAAACAATCTAGATATCTCAAAACCAAAAGTGTGCGAGAATGTATGCGGAAGATAAATAACATTGCGAAAAAAGTTCATTTCCCTTCCTCCGTACAATCGTTCTCAAACACAACACTTTTTCCTGAGGTGCATTAAATAAACACTTAATTTAATATTTGATAATAAGTTTTTAATTCAGACATATGACATTCTACTTTGTTAAAAAAAATTAAATGAATAGGAGGGTTGGTGCGAAAGAAACATCAAAATAAACATTAGAATATTGGGTAAAAAACTCAAAGTATAATCTTGAAAATTTATGTGAAAATATAATGCGAGAATTTTGTACAAGAATGGTTAAGAGGCTCAAAAGTAGAACAAAGTAATTAGTCTTTGTGCTCAAGAAGGCTTCAATAGTAACTAATACAATTACAATAAAAATAATTGTATCCAGATTTATATGCCAGTCACCATAGTTATGATTAAAATAAACATTATAGATGGAACAAATATATGACATCTAAAACTATTGCTAAATGTTCATTTTCAATGTAAAGTAACCAATAAATCTACAGTAACAAGAACTATATTCATATTGAAATGCCAAGCAGCATGGCTATGATTAAAATAAATACTATATATGGAATACATATCTATGATCCAAAATTTGTGTTAAACATTCATTTTCATTTTGCTCAATTACAAAACAACACTACTTATGATATGAAGCTCAAAGAAAATGTGTGTAAAATTATGTTTATTTAATGTTTTTGGACAACACTAGAAAATTCATAGTTATATAAGATCATATGAAAGACATTATCTCATGATTTTTCACAAAATTGGTAAACATTATCAACATTAGAACATAGTAATCAAATATTTTCTTTCATTGTGATCTGGATCACAAAGAATAATATTTATGTGCAAAAAACTTATCAAAATCCCAATACGTAATCAGAAAAGTAAATGAGTTCATCTAAATTGGGATTGGGATTTGGCTCCAGTGAACCATAATGTCAAAACATTGCCTACAACGTAAAATAATAAATTTCATCTAGTAATTAGCTTAGATCATGTTAACATCTCCAACAAACTTGAATAGTTAAACTCTAGTATTCAGAAAAGAAAAAAAACGAATGTCCCCAGATTTAAGAACACTCACAATATGTTAAAGCGTTAAAGTGATTGTTAGTTTTCTTTAGGATTCACAATTTCTTCAAAGAGTTTTGACTGAACTAAATATTTCATATAAGCAACAGTAATCTCCTATTTCACATGTTCATCAAATATATGCCCCTCAATTTTCTTATCCTCTTTTTGCAATTACAAAACCAAGATAGAGTATTGTTTGTTAACACTAACAAAAGTAACTATCCAACTGCTAATTTCTTATGCATTAAAATCAGTTATATTATTGAACTATGCCACCTTTGACTCTTTTATCTTCTCCAATTCAACTATTACCATGTCTTTGAAAATTAATCCTCAGTCGCAAGTGATGTGGGGCACGTTTAGATCTCCAAAATTACCTACCACCTTGACACATGCGTCAATTCCTCTACTCTTTATGTTTTCACATTTACAAATGACGTTATTTAGTGTTCTAATTATCTCACACCATCCAACTTTAACCTACTTCATCTTATTAGTGTTGACATTCCTTGTATTTCTTTCTCTAGACCGGAGAGAAAATCAAGCTTCTATCTGAAAGTAAATATGTATTTATCTACAGAATTCCTGTCTCCCTCAAGATCAATTTTAACACGATCAACAAATGACTTAATTATCTGTACTAAATTCCACATATCATAGGCTTCCTGCCATGCATGTTCATTAATTTTGAATATTTTGGATATATTACTGATAATATAGGACTTTACTGCATTAAGGAGGTTTATGCGTTTAACAAATTGATGGGATGCACCTAGGACATAAATTCTAATGTTGGTATGTGTATTTAGAGTGCAATCAATAACACAGAACCCAAAATTACAACATTTTATATATCTTTTATTCTAGATTTCACTATCATATTTTATGCTTGATGTTCATTAATAGGATATGAAAGTACATAAAGATTAGCTTGATGAAATTTCATGCGTCGCGTGGTTCCAAACCTAAAAACAACTACATCCATTTATGCTCGATCAATGAACCTTTACATTTTCAATGCTCAAATTTTTGCTAACCCTATATTTGTTTACATTTTTCAAGGTGACAGTTAGGGAATCAATATTAATTAATTATTCCATAATATTCTCTATTACTTTATAATTTTTTTCTATACAAAAAATAACCAAATTAAGTTGTATAATGTTGTCAACATCCACGCCAATAACTTCTTCAATGCTTCCTTTTTTGGGGGGACTTTTTGATTCAGTTGATTTAGTTGTGTGTGGTATTTCTGGAGTTAATCATTGAGGAAGCTCTTTGTCATCTCCGCCTCTTGATAGCTTCTTCAACAATTTATTCAGTATCTATTAACAGTTAGCTGATTTTTTGTTGGTACATTGTGACTATATTCTCTTTGCTCTGTAGGTATTGGAAAAAGGTTCCCATATCTAACAGTTTCTAGGTGAGTGTTAAATACATTATATGGATCAAAGGCTTCAAGATATTTAAATTTACTTAAGTTAAAAGAATCTAAAGACTATGCGAGCTATGTAATATGAGTCACATTTTTCATAGTGACTTCTCCAATTTTAAATGGAAAAGAAATAAATTGTTTTTTTATTCTTGTGTTTAAATATAACTCATTCATGGTATTTCATACAAATTCCAACAACAAAATACCTACCTATAACAAATTTTTAAAACATCAATGACTTGCCTTCAAATACGTAAATTCAATTTACACTATTAATTTATCTCTCTTCATGCACCCCTTTTCCCAATAGGAAAATTTGGACCTCTACATATATTTGATGGGGATTTTTTATTTATCTCGTAATTGATGAGATTTATAAATACATCTTAGATTAGAAAAAAAATTAAAGAAGCATTGTGCTTCCACAATATGGGATACAAGAATTGCAGTGGTTCTTTCTTGAAATTGAATTAATATAATGAGGTAATTCATCAAAGAAATTCCTAGAAACAAGGGTTGTTATTAGATATTTCATCACAAAAATTCTATTACTACTAGACAATTTGACTAACTGAAAATATAATCCATTGAAAATTCCACTACACTAGTAGAATATACAATCTCTCTGTATGAATGATAAAATAGTTAGAGAATTCATTTTGGGACATTCGTTGTATTTCTCGTCCCGTGGCAGGGTCGTAGAGAAAACAAAAGTCCCTAATTAAATATGAAAACAAATAAATTTCTAGGATGGAAATACCTTAGAAGTTTGGGAAATGAATTCTTGAGTAATATTAGCCTTACCTACTTTTTCCGTAAGAAAACTATTTAATTTGGAAAATTTTAAGCACTTATTCAATTATGGTAGCTTGAATATCCATTTAAATTCCTTGGAACTAAGGGTAGTCTTCTTCTCTCCTAGGATAATTGTTCGTCTTCTTCAATCAAAATTTGTGTGCACAAATAAGTGGTTTCTCTTAAATAAAATACATATAAATAACATGGAAAATTCACCAATTTTCTAGTCCAAATCTTTTTATTATTTTTCTTTCCATTGGTAGATTAACATACCATTCACATGTACTCAACTAGTGAAATTTCTCATCGATGCGAGAAACTAATTTAAGCATATGAATGCAAATAACTTATATTTCCTTCCTCTGTTATCCATTTCCACTTTCTACTTAAAAATACTTAATAATATAATAATGCTATTAATTCCATTTAATTATACAATTCTCGATTCTCATCAGAATCACCAGTTGCTACTATTTCACGTGTGAAATCTGTTATACAATACACTTGGAATAAATATGAATTGAATATACCAAAGTCAACATTTATAGGAAGTAGTGTAAATAAATTTTGAAATTCCAAAACCATCTCATCCACTTATTCTAGACTTTTTTTTTGCTTTAATATCGTCGTTATACAGGTGCCAAAAGACATAAATTTATGATCTAAAATAAATATGAATTATTTACGATTATTACAATTAGATTAGAGGTTGTCAATAGAAATTAAAAACTATAAAAGGACATATACAAATAAATATTGCATGGACACATGATCATCTACCTATATTACAAATGACTTAATGGTTAACTTCTGTCTCACCGCTATGTTGATATCAATTCTATCTGACATCAGACTGCAAAAATGTTGAACCAAATTTTATTCAAAAATAACCTAATACATGATTTTGAAAACAACGCTGCAAAATAGAATGTCACAACATGTTTAAGCCAGTTATGTAGAGCAAGAAATAGAAAATTTCTTATGCAATGTTGTGTACCTCTATATACAATTCCCCTCTACACATTTATTTCACAGACCTCCCTCCCACATAACACTACATATTAATCAATTAACTAGGAATTTTGGCTTATTAAACTTTGTAGCGGTAAAATTTTGGTTTACATGTATATAAAATACGAAATAAGAATCGGTGATTAATTGTTTGCATTACTATGTCAACATGGGATTGATAGGAATTTAATTGTAAAAGACAAATAGTTGAGGTGGAACTTTGACGAACTTGAACAATAACCAGATTTTTGTAGAACAAGTGCTAAGATCAAATACAATGGAGAATTCAAAATTTCTAAAGCAAACAAAAACCTCAAAAACATATGGAATGTTTTCTAATCAATGCAAATTTATCTACTCTCTTAATTGTCAATGATATCTCAATTTTGTGGAAGTGTGAAAAATAAATGTGTAAAGAGGTGAATATGCATAGAAAGAGGAAGATATGGAATAGACATTGATGACCTATCAATTATATTCCTCCATAATCGGTAGCCTTAAAATGCTAAGGCTACACTACAAGTCTCAAGAAAGAGACTCCAACCCTTCCCTCTCTATCTATTTTATTAAAATTATGCTTATATTAGTTATGCATAAATATAGAAGGATTAATTTTCATAGTTTTGGGCTATATGGAAGAGTTAAGCGTGATTAAGGAAACATAAGAGAATATCAACTCTCTTATGCTCAAAATCCATGTGCTCGTTTACGTTCAATTGAGCTTGATATATGAAATGTTGTAGGTGAGAATAGGAATCCATCTGCTGAAACAAGAACCGAACTATGGGACAAGAACGAAACTAAGGAATAGGAACTAAATTTCTCCAACAAGAACTAACAACCTTCATTTGCTACACCATCTACTTGGCATGATCGTGCCACTCTTGAAATGCCGTTCAACACTGTGTTTATTAAATAATGTTCCCATTAAAATCTGAGTGAAAGCCTTTACTTTGACTTACCTTTCATGCTATATCCAGTGACCTTGAATTAGGCTTCATCCACATCTTTGACAATATCAAATGAGACTTTGATCCACATCAAATTCGATCTCATTCTTGGAATGGTCGAACTGGGTCCCTGTCTTCAAACAGTGCCCTTAAAACTAAACCTCAACGAACTAGAAATCAAATCGGAATGCCGCGAAGTTTGGGTTTAACACTTCAGGCTTCCTTCAGGTGTTAACCACATAACTCTTCTCGTAACTCCATTCTGACTCATCTTGTGAAGTTGGGAAACACTTTTTGCCCTTTTTTGACATTGAAAATTGTAATTTTCTATGTTTTTCAACTTCAACTCCACTAAACTCATATTTTTATCGCAAATTATGCTTTGACATAAAAACAAGAAGTTGGGAAACACTTTTTACCCTTTTTTGACATTGAAAATTGTAATTTTCTATGTTTTTCAACTTCAACTCCACTAAACTCATATTTTTATCGCAAATTATGCTTTGACATAAAAACAAGAATTGTAGAGAATTGTCTTACCTCCATACCGATATTTAAAAAAAATAAAAAATATTGACATATAGAGGGGTAAATGTGTTGTTTACTAACTGCATATACTTGAAATTTTCAGGCAAACATAAATAGTCACTTTATTATCCTTAACTTTTTTTAGGGAAGGTTATTCATTTTTTGGAAAAAAACCATAGCATCATAATCTACATATATTGCACTAGTGCACAGACTATTTTTTGGTAATTTTCGGATCAAATCACTATTTTTTATTATTTTTTGAAATGGACAAAGACAAAAAAACAGTGATGTTTCAGTACATTTTATTATCCTTTGATTTTCTTTTCAATGTGATCTTCAATAAGAAAAATGAGAGTACGCTTTTGAAGTAGACAGGGAGAGGAAGTGCACTATGATTTTTTTGAATTTTTTGGTGTCCTCATTTGAAAGTTATTGAATTTTCATTCAGTGCAATTTTTCGAACAATGAAATTCCACAATGACACAGTTTAGTAAAAAATTAATAAAAAATTGAATTTTTTAATGAAACTCCATAAATCTCACATCATCAAAAACTAGATTTAGAGACGAATCTAATGGTACTTGGTCCGACATATAACATTTTGTTTTTGTAGGTGTTTTGTCCCTCAAAAGTTGCAAGTTTCTCAAAACTGTAGAGTTTTCTGAGTTTTTCGTTGACCAGAAACTCTCGGCCGAGAAAAACTCTCGACCGAGAAATTTTTAAAACTCTCGACCGAGAAATTTAAACCAATTTAACGCGGGAAAACTCTCGGCCGAAAGTTTTAAAAACTCTCGGCCGAAAGTTTTAAAAACTCTCGGCCGAGAGTTTGCGGCCGAGAGTTTGCGCAATAAAACTCTCGGCCGAGAGTTAGAAAAACTCTCGGCCGAGAGTTTTATTGCGCAAAATCTCGGCCGCAAACTCTCGGCCGAGAGTTTTTCTAACTCTCGGCTGAGAGTTTGCGGCCGAGAATTTTGTGACCACAACTCTCAGCCGAGAGTTTTCAAAACTCTCTTCCGAGAAAATACCGAAATATTTAAATCTCTCGGACGAGAGTTTTGAAAACTCTCGGCCGAGAAATTTAGTTGACTTTTTTTCTTGGCTGAGAAGTTAAAAATTTCTCCTGAATTCTATCTCATGCCAAAAAGGGTTTCCCAACTTCGCGTTTTCGCTACCAAATGGATATTTAATTGTCGATTTAACAACTTTCAATAAATTTCTAATTCCTCTAGTTATGAAATTTCCATTGACTCGTTCTCTATGTCAAACAGAGTTCCATTGCTGATTCAGATTCAAATCATTGATTGGTTGAAAATTTGCATGCCAATTCATCCATCATTTATCTCTGATTTGGATGGAGGGTAGCATATGCTTTAGAATTTAAAAACAAAGAGACTTATCATTCCCTCAGTTGTTCAGTGCAAGATATCATACAATTTCTGCACATAGATTTCATTTACTTCCCAAGAAAATCTACAAATTATGATTTCGCAAGAGAAAACCCCAGAACATTTAGTAACAAACGATTTCTTCAATATTTATTACTGCACAGTAATACTCGCACAATAAAATTCACAATTCAATGCATTCTATACTGTGTTTTTCCAAAATTTCAGAAATAAAAATAATTCTTTGCTATATTTTCAATTAAGTCACCAAGCCATTCAAGCCAATATAAACATTATCATATATACAAACCAGCAGAATAAACATACGCAGAGGAAATACAATATAACATGAATACTATTTCATTAATCAATTTTTGTTATATACAACACTTGGATTGATTTTCAACATTAGATTGGCCTCTCTATACATTTCATCACTCACACACACACACTCACACCCACATATTCTTCCCATACACAGGCTTACATTTATAGGAACAATTACATAGTTATGGTTCATTCTAGATCCATGATCTTTTCCATAGATCTCTCAACTAATTCCTAAAATATCTTAACCCACTTTTAACTCAACTAATTCCTTATTCTAGGATCTCCTAATCCCTAAGATATTCATGAGATATTTTTAAGTCTAATATCTCTGGTACTCTCAATTAAGTGAGAATATTTACAAAAAACATCACACACATATTTCTCACTCAAATTAAAAATATACAAATTTCTTATTAATAAATTAAAATTTTAGCAAACATTAGACCCCCTAAGTCAACCAAATATATAATGATTTTTTTGAGTCGGATGCTCCTGCATCACATATCTACACCTCTACCGTGGAATCTCATCTCTCATTGGCGTAATAAGGAAGGGGTTCCACATTCACTAAAATGTAACTAGAAATTAGATTAAGTCACGATAACACAATCAAAAAGCCCGAGTCATCAAACATTAATACCAATAATAACAACAATAATAACAATAATAAAAAACACTTAAGTATTTAAGAATATTCACAACATATAAGAAAACATTAATTAATAAAGTTAAAACATAAACTATCTTTCACATTCATGATTCCCTAGAAAGCACATCATCAATTTCCAATTAGCCTCAATAGCATATCCAACTTATGTTTGTTGTCAATAACAAGGAATATCATAAGCAAGGTACCCAAAAACCCAAAAATTTTAACATAGAAAATATTTGGCACCGATTAAAATACCAAATACAAAACAAAAATTTATTGTGATACACTAAATAATTCCCTGACTAAATTTATAATTGAAAAATTGAACCCTAATTTGTATCTATCTCCTCGCAGCAACATAATTAGTTTCCATCACTAATTGATTAAAAGTTTATGTGAGTTTTCAATTGTGTTTATTTTTGGAGACACAGGAACTTAGTTACTGACAATGAAGAATTGAGATGGAAATTTGGAAAACAAGAATGGTTATTATATTTTTGTAACAGGAGTGTTGAATTTTTAGACACTCAAAAAATTGGAGAAATGGTTATTATATTTTTGTAACAGCAGTGTTGAATTTTCAGACACTCGAAAAATTGGAGAATAATGAAAAGAGAAACAAACATCACAATTTATTCGAAATAAAAAACGTGAGAGATGCATGCAACATTTGCCAATCATTGCAAATTCCTTTGCTCTCTTATCTGTCAACCCTATTTCATCTTTGCTAAAAAATACACAATCTACTATCGATCTTCTCAATGCTACATACCCCTAAATAATGTTTAGCTGAAAAATAAATCACATTAAACATGAAATATGAAAAGTGTTACACGAGATGGAAGTGCATAGAAGAAATGTGAAAATTGATGAATATGTACATGTGGAGGAAGATGTGGAATAGACAAGTTCATTTTTTCACCTTTCGCACAAAATATTGGCAGAATCCACATTCACACACTATAACCAAGAATCAACTTAACTCGTGGTAAATTCTTCAATATTTAATAATACAGACAACATACAAAAGAAATAACCATGATATTTGAAGCATTTGTTTTCTTTCACATTCATGATTTCTTGGAAAATACATCCTCGATTTTTTATTGAGCCTTAGTGGCATCCCTAAATTGTGTTAAATAACAATAATAAGGGACATCATACTAAATTGTTATGAGATAACCATATAGCTATTACACATCTCTCACATAGACTTATCCCCTTTCCACGACCTGCCACTTCCTAAACCATATTTCTTCCCTTCCTCCTTGCACCTACATAATGACTTGTCATTAATAGTGAATTAATAATGTATCCCAATAGCTTTATGTTTCATGTTCATACATGGATATATTCTTATTCACCTATATCTTCATAAATTTGTATCTTTAGGTATTTTCCATGTGATAGTAATAGATGCCACTCAAGCTCAATTTGAAGTTGAACATAAGATCTTAGGCCACACCCACTTTCGAAGTAAAATTTTAAGGAAACAAAAAAATGGAAGAATACTCCAAACCTTTAAACACGTTCTACAAAGAGAAAATTAACATCGCCATCAATGCCAACAATCAAAATTATGTGCAGTACTAGTCAACAAGTGAAAGTTCCTATCGGTAATGAGAAAATGAGTTAATTGTATCATTGCAAATAACTTCTTCCATTCATGTACTAGCCATTTTCATTTTGTACTTAAAATGACCTACTTTATAAATGAAGGTCTCAATTTTGTTTAACTGTATATTTCACATTTCCCTATGTAATAACTACCTGTTACTATTTCATGTGTGAAATATGCTACAACAGACACATCATATACACATATGTACCCTACTTCATAGAAATGTAAAAAATAAAATAAATATTAAATATTGTGTACAAGAGATTAGGCTAGCATCAATATTTCTTATCATCTTGATCCTCCACTAATGGTTAGAATTCAAGGAATATCTTTCCTAATTGACTAATTTCATGTTAGTCTGGGTATATCTATGTCCTCATACTTTTACCTTTCGTGGAGTGACACTTCAATTCATTGTACACATTTCTCGATAATGGAATCTATGAACTCAACATAGCTAATAGGTTCATAACACCAATTTTCAGCTTAATTGTCAGACATAGTTCCCATCCTATCATGAAACATCGTGCAATGAATTTTTTTTCCCTTGCTCTGCACTTCTCCCACACAACACTTATTCCTCACATGCACTAATAAGCCAAAATAGATAATAAATTGATTAATATCTAGTGGTATGCATGACGAAAGTGTGCAAAAGAAGTATGTGAAGGGGAGGAAGTTTTTGTTCCTTATTTTTGACACCCATTCTCCCAAATATACTTCATTTATTTAATATCGAATTTTAGTATGTAGAAATCTATATGAAGATACAAAAAATGTAAAAGAAAATAGTATTTGAAAACCATGTATACCAAGATTCAATTGTTAAATTACAATATTTTTGTTCCTTTCTCTAGACACTCATTCTCCTGCACAACATGTCTTCCTCATACACAATAAAAATACACTTAATTTAATATTAGATAAAACTATTTAATTGATAAATTTAAAGTTACAAACGCACTTAGTACTGGGGAAGTTAAAATAAAATGAGCGCGCATGGACATCATGGTGGGGACAATGTGTGAAAATGTATATAGACATGCAAAACATTGCAAAATAAGTTTTTTGCTCCTTGCTCCGCGCATCCAATCTCTTGCACAACATTCATTTCTCATATGCATTGATAAACCAAAAATTCTAAACTTTTTATTAATTTGTAATGTTATGTGAAAGGGAAGTGTTGAATAGAAGTATGAAGAGGAGGGGGAATTTTAGTTCCTTGTTTTGGATACCAGTTTTCCCACACAACACTTTTTCATCATCCACATTACAAACACACTTAATTTAATATTAGATTATAAATGTTTATCTGACAAATGTACAATCACATATGCACTTAGTATTTGATAATCTCAAATAAAATGATCTCATATCGACATAGTAGTGGGAAAAAATAATCTTCTATCGTTATTTCACACTGTTTATACACATAAACGAAACTTTTCATGCCCCAAAATTTAATAAGGAAAAATTATCGCAATTAATTGATTAATATTTAATATATAGAAATGTATGTGGAAATATGAAAGATTGTGGAAGAAATTAGCCTTTGGTAACTGTGAAAACAAATTTCGTCATTTCTACTTTGATACAGTTTTTAAATGATCAAAGCGATCACGTCGTATGATCAAAAAAATAAATTTTCTATACCTCTTTTGCATCCTGATATCGAATAAAACGTAATTGATTAATCTGTATTGTTCTATGGGATGGGAATATGTGGAACAAGTGCGTGGATTCGGAATGCATAGGGAGGTATTAAACATTCAAGGAGAAAGGTTTGGTTCATTGCTCCGCACACACATTTCCCTACACAACATGTCTTCCTCATACGCGTTACAAAGATTCTTCATTTAATATTGGATAATAACTATATAAATGACAAATGTCAAATCACAAATGCACATAGTATTTGAGAAGCTCAAATAAAACAAGCCCAGATCAATATAGTAGTGGGAATAGTTAATCACCCAACCTTATTTCATACTCTCTATTCATGTAACTAGAAGTTTTCATTCCCAAACTTTAATAAGCAAAAACCGTTAATTAATTGGTTAATATATAGCGTGTACGAATGTATGTCCAAAAATATTGAACATTCTTGAAAAAAGTAGTATTGGATAACCATAAATAACACCCAGATTCGTCATTTCTACTTCAATAAATACTTTAAATGATCAAATCCATCACACTGTATGTTCAAAAAAATACTTTTTCCACAACTCCTTTGCCTCTTAATATCAAATAAAATGTAATTGATTAATATGTAGTATATGTCACTGATCAATATATTGTATATATAATTTATTAATATGTAGTGTTGTGAAGAAAAGACGCATGCACAACAAGTGTGTGGAGTGTTGTCACTAAAATTGACACCTACAAATTTTTGTTTATCCCACCAAAATTAATACTAAGCTCATCCTTTCCTATCTTCTTCAACCAATATCACTTAGCCTAATTCCTATATTATATATCAGACATCCTAATTTATAAGTTATATTTCATGTTAGGCTTACCATTACCGATTTCTTCCTTTCCAAAAACAAATATTATATCCATACCCACCCTAATTTCACACATTTAGTTAATATTAATTCATTCTTTAGTTAATTAAACCCACCATGTGTTTATTTTCCATAATTCATCTAAAAATTACCCAAGTATATATATATATATATATATATATATATATATATATATATATATATATATATTTAACATTTTACTATTTAACATTTACCCTTAGATCTATGGTTGTCATCAATTCCGCTGTGATTTATTTCACGCCGTCTTCAGCGTCCGCGATACGTTGCAGATTATTCAAATTGATTTGAATGATTTCTTTCGCACCGTCTTTAATGCAGAGTAACAATCGATATGTAGAGTAACAGTGGATGCCATTGAAGCTATTTTTTATCAAATGCGAGTAACAATGGATGCCATTGAAGCTATTTTTTCTTAAATGCCATTAAAACCCCAATAATTTCCATTAAAAGACTTCATTCGAGTAGTAAAGGAAGGATAAAACAGGAACAGAAGGAAAGCGCTCCAGAGGAGGAGGAAGACATTGCTTGGTAAGAACAAAAATTAATTTTTGAGATATATCTTCACAAATAAAGATGAAAATTTTAAAGAGAATTTCAAGTATTTGCGTAAGGAGGAAATTTTTCATTTTGGTAATTTTACAGTGGATGAAACTAGAATGAGATATTGAGGTAGAAAAAAAAAGTTACAGGTATGGCTGAAAGGTGAAAACTAGAAATGGTTTTTTATATTCACAAAGCATGGGAGCAAACCCGTTGTTGGTTTTCAAATCGGAACATTTATAAATTTGGGAAAAATGACATAATGGAAGTATGGAGAAATAGTTGAATAAAGTGCGTGGGTTTTTAATGGAAGATATGGTTTTCCTAAAACAAGACCTGAATTGAGTATAATGAGATTTTCAGTTTTTGGGAATTAATTAGGTGGAAAATTATATTTCTTTTAAAAATGAATAAAAACAATATTGGTGCAAACTTTTAAGAGATAAATTGGAATTAATAGAAATCAGCTACATGACGTAGCGTTTACGGACTTAAAGGTCAACCAAGAATTAGACTTTATACACTTGTCAGCATGAATCTCATGTTTTATTGCACAAAATCATTAGATAAAGGATAAATCCAAGATTAAGGTTCTAGATTTTATTGCACAAAATTATTAGATAAATTATAAATCCAAGATTACGGTCAAAGAGCAGATTTGAGGGGACTTCTTGTGTTTTTTTTACTGTTTAAGAAGTCAAAGTCAAGAGTAGTTTATGGGCAAACGAGCATTTTTAAAATCTGAGAGAGGTTATTGTTAAGTATGGATTAAGGAATATTAATTTCTTTCAATTTTCTCACAAGTATTATAGATTACCAAATTTTAAGGAACTTTTGGAACTTATTTTGAGAGTTCATCTATCAAGGTGTGAGAGATATTTTTCATAAAAGAAGATCCATTTTTAATGGGAGACAGTTCCAAAACTAAGCATAGTTGTTTATATTTTTAGGCAAGTGGTTGGATTTGACCTCCTGATCTTTGAGATGGTTTCTTTTATACATTCTTTGTAATTTCAATGTAAATGGGCGGGAAGGGAGAGAGGGGACTCGAGATATTGTAATAGTTTTGGGCTTTGTCAACTGGAAGAAGTTTTTGAAGGAATACATTAATAAATTATTGAGCTTTTTGAGACAAAAATTCATGTGAGAGTTATTTGATGGCTAGTACTTCTTGTGATTGGTGTCTCTTCATGTGATCCATCGTGTAAGTTCATCTTTGCTTCGTGTAAGAGTAAATGATTTAGAAATCTTATATATAAGCTTTAAATCATATATTCAGGAAACCATTGTGTATTCCTCTTACTTCAAACAAAATTCATTTTATATGCTTTGTTTGGAAAATTTCTTACTTCTGTGATCATCCTCTAATGAGATTAATTCCTTGTCAAAGGCTTTCTACCTTGCCTCTGTATACGTAACTTCAGGGCTCATTTTAAAATCGTTCATGAGAGATATATTGACTCTATCGCCCAATGGATGTTTCCCTCAGCCTTACGATATTTTATCAAACCTACCTCTTACTAACGATCTAGCCATTAGGCCCAAAACGACAGCCTGTCATTCTTGATTGAGCTATGCAGAGAGATCCCTCTCTAAGTCAGAAGGGCTAGCTTCAGATCCTAAAGTGGTTCGACGTTACCTATGGATCTTCCTTTCATAGCTGGGGAAATTTGTAGAGATAACATTTCTGCATCGTTGCCGGGGAACGAAAGACAAATCTTCCCTAGGAAAGAACGACAAAGATTAGGTTTCATTTCTGATGGTGAACAGAGGTCAAACACAAAGAGGTTGTGCATCATCCACTTGGAGACTCTGTTTTTAAACAAACTAGAGTTCAGAACATTCGTGGTGACTCCACTATCAGAATAATTTAAAGCTTAATGGAAAATCAAGTGGCCTAATCGATTATAATGATAGGGTATGTAGAAGATCCTGTTTCTATTGACAATTTTAAAGAATATTTGGATATGTTTGATGATTGTGAGATTGATGAAGCTTTTCCAAAGTTTTTGTCTACTTATTTAAAGTCATGCAAATGTAGCTCTGAAGCTAAGATCAATTTTTTAGATGAATTTTTTGACAAAATTAAGAAGGATATAGAGGCTCAAATTCAGTCCCACAATATGCATTATCCTTTTGGAAACATTTTCCTACCAAAACAAGAGGACACAATGATGCCCTATGATCTTTTGATTAGGAAGTGTTATGCTTTCAGGGATGAGTTTGAAAATTTACACTTGGGAAAAAGGTATGATAAAGAGAGCACACATGAATTGTCCAACCATACTGATCAAATTGCAGAAATTCTTGAGGGTCATCAAACAAAATATGTTTTTTATTATCTCATAGCTGACTACATGGAGGTTTTTTTTCAGCTTGAGTTTTCAGCTATTATTTCCATGTGGAGATAAAATGCACCATGAATTGCCACTGCGAATACATGTTCCAGTTTTAATTTTGCTAAAATTCAATAAAAAATCCAGGTTTTTGAACAACTACTTGACTCGTTGTATTGGATTTTTTGTATTATTTTATCAAACATTCTTTCAACAGATTAGTACAGGGTGAGTGTGCAATAAGCTTGCTGACCAAGCATTTATTTTCAGCCTACAGTTTCAGTTTGGTTTGCAGTATGATTTTTTGCAGCATTGTACACTTTGTAGTTGCAGATGGGTTTTAGTTGAAGAGAATGTTGCAGGTTGTTAGTTTTTGAGGTTGGGAGCAGCCCAATAGACAATGCATTGATCTGCAAATTTGGATATCTACGGTTCTTGACACCTTCTAAAGAAGTTGCCATCCCCAAATAAAACCAATATTATTACTAAAATTGATCCCTACACAATTTTAGCTATCCCACCAAAATTAATCCTAAGCTCATCCTTTCCTATCTTCTTCAACCAATATCACTTAGCCTAATTCCTAAGTTATATTTCATATTATGCCTACCATTACCAATTTCGTCATCCCCAAAAACAAATATTATATTCATACCCACCCTAATTTCGCTCATTTAGTTAATATTAATTCATTCCTTAGATAATTAAACCCGCCGTGTATTTATTTTCCATAATTCATCTTAAAATTACCCAAGTATGTTTTTTTTTACATTCTACTATTTACCCTTTACCCTTAGATCTATGACTGTCGTCAATTCCATTGTGATTTGAATGTTTTATTTCGCGTCGTCTTCGGCCTTCGGGATACGTTGCAGATTATTCAAATTGATTTCAATGATTCATTGAGCGCCGTCTTTAATGCAGAGTAACCATCGATAAGAGTGGATGCCATTGAAGATATTTTTTATTAAATGATATTAAAAACTCAAACGAAGGAAATCACCATAGGAGGAAGAGACATTGTTTGGTAAGAACAAAAAATTATTTTTTGAGATATATCTTCACAAATAAAGATGAAAATTTTAATGAGAATTTCAAGTAGATGCGTGTAAGGATGAAAAATTCATTTTGGTAATTTTACACTCAATGAAACTAGAATGAGATATTGAGGTAAAAAGAAATTAGTTACAGGTATAGATGAAAGGTGAAAACTAGAAATGGTTTTTTATAGGTTTTTTATATTCTCAAACCATGGGAACAAAACCCATGGTTGGTTTTCACAGGAAATGGGAACATTTATAAATTTGGGATAAATGACATAATGGAAGTATGAAGAAATAGTTGAGTAAAGCTCTTGGGTTTTTTTAATGGAAGATATGGTTTTCCTAAACCAAGGTTTGAATTCACTATAATGAGATTCTCAATTTTTGGAATTAATTAGGTGGAAAATTATATTTCTTTTAAAAATGAATTTTTGAGATTTGGATAAAAACAATATTGGTGCAAAAGTTTAAGAGATAAATTGGAATTAATGGAAATAAGCTACATGAGGCAGAGTTTGAGGACTTAAAGGTCAATTGAAGATTAGAATTTATATACTTGGGAGCATAAATCCTATATTTTATTGCACAAAATCATTAGATAAAGAATAAATCTCAGATTAAGGTCAAATAGCATATTTCATGAGACTTGTGTTTTTTTTACTTTGAGAAGTCAACTTCAAGAGTGGTTTTTGGGAAATTGAGGATTCATTTTTCAAAATCCCAGAGAGGTTATTGTTAAGTATGGAACAAGGAACATTAATCTCTTTCAATTTTATCATAGGCATCGCAGATTGGGAGATTCGAAGAAATATTTGGGACCTATTTTTAGAGTTCATCTATCAAGGTTCCAGAGATATTTTTCAGAAAAGCTGGTCCATTTTTCATGGCAAACAGTTCTAAACCTTAGAACAACTATTTATATTTTTAGAGAAGTGGTTGGATTTGACCTCCTAAACTTGAGGATGGTTTCTTCTATATATTCTTTGTAATTTCAATGTAAATGGGGGACTCGACATATTGTAATAGTTTTTGGCTTTGACATTTGGAAGAAGTTCTTGAAGGAGTACATTAATAAATTCTGGAGTTTTTTTAGACAAAGATTCATGTGAGAGTTATTTGATGGCTAGTACTTCCTGCGATTTGTGTCTCTTCATGTGATCCATTCTGTAAGTTCATATTTTCTTTGAGTAAGAGTAAATGTTTTAGAATTATTATATATAAGCTCTAAATCATATATTCAAGCAACCATTGTGTATTCTTTTGCTTTCAAGCATAATTCATTTTAAATGCTCGGTTTGGAAAACTTCTTAGTTCTACTATCGTTCCCTAATCAGATTAAGTCATAGTCAGAGGATTTATACCTTGTCTCTATTTACGTAACTTTGGATTCATTTTAAATTCCTTCACGAGAGATATATTGACTCCATCGCCCAATGGATATTTCCATCATCCTTACCAGATTTTCTCAAACCCACCTCTTATTGAGGATATAGCTATTAAGCCCCAAAAGATAGTATGTCATTCTTGACTGAGTTGTGCAGAGAGATCCCTCTCTGGGTCGAAAGGGCTAGCTTCCAATCCTAAAGTGGTTCGAGGTTACCTCTGGATCTTCCTTCCACAACTAGGGAAATCTGGAGTGATAACATGGAGTAAGAATCTCTGTATAGTTAGGGAACATTTAGAGAGAAATATTGTGTTCGTTGCTCCACACACTTGTTTCCCTACACAACACTTCTTCCTCACATGCATTAAAAAGACACCTTATTTAATATTGGGATAGTAAGTATTTAATTCACAAATGTGACATTAGAAATGGACATAGTATTCGAAAACCTAAAGCAATCAAAGCCTTTGAACTTTGATCATCAACAAAGCAAGTTTTCCACAACTCCTTTACATCATAATATTAAATAAAAGGATCTAACATCAACATAACCAGATATATACCTATTATCCCATGCATACCCTCTCTTTCACACAACCTTTATTCCACACACATTAATAGCTCCACATACATGTTCTCCAATATAGCTAAATTTGTAAAATTTTAAAATGAAAAAAAAAGATGAAATAAGAAGTATACACACTAGGAACCCCTATGTCAATGACAATGCCAACATCAATGTCAATGTCTCCCTTTGCACCTCCACACACATTCCCCTCCGTATAAATCCCACATTGATGTAACTTGATATACATAGAAACCATACATCTCATGCCCCAAACTTTAATAAACCAATACAATTATAAATTTTTTTTCGAGGAAACTTCATTTCATAATGGATACTAATTTTCCACTTAAAGTTAAAATAATTTCATGTGTAAAACATAAATTTCCCTCTTCACCTTCATTCTCGCACACATACTCCCTCTTCTGCACATTCTTTGTTCATCAATGACTTATGGTTTCACCTACTGCTCAGAATGAAATCTTCTTTCATACTTCCATGCCTCTGCATGATGAAAGCTAAAAAAATCATAGCATTATAACCGGCATAAAATATTAAGCATTGTCATCACACGATCAACTAAAAAGATAATATTAGCTTCCTCAAATATTGAAAATAAAACATGCCCATGTCGACATTTTATTAGTGAGAGTTAATCACACACCCTTACTTAAACCTGATATACATGTAAATTCAAAATTTCATGCCCCGAACAAAACCTATAATTAATCCTTTAATACATAGTGCTAAGAGGTATAAATATGTGGAGATGCAGAACATTGTGAATGAAAGTTTTTGTTCCTTTCTCTACACACTTGTTCTCCTGCACCGCACATCTTTTTCACACACATTAAAAAGGAACTTCATTTAATATTGGATATTAAATTTCTTCTTAATGTTAAAATATGTTAGATATAAGACTTTTGTGATCCATAATGTAGATAAATGTCTTTCGGATTAATCAGTTCATTAGGACTTGGTTGACGTTTTGAACCATCTAATGTGGTTCATCATCAGGACAAGGTGAAGAAACAAATCGATCTCAATGAATAAATAGTAAGGACGCGCCATCGCCTAGTGATAGTTAATCAAACTAGCTATTATAAAAACTAGTCATTATTTAGTTAATTAGTTGAAAATGTAAAAGTTTTTAAAATTATTTTAATACTTATTTATAATTAATATACAAGGGGGGACCGGGGTAACAAATAATATAATAATTAAGTAAAATTGATTAAATTATAAAATTAATAAGGAAGAAAAGGAAAAGGGTTAATCAATAATAGAAATAATAAAGAGAAATTATACAATTAATAAGGAGAAGGGAATAATATTAAAATATTGAATTTATTAAGAGAAATAATAAAAATGGGGTTAAATGAATAATATAGAATTATAAAATAATAAGGAGAAGAGGGAGTTAATGACTAATAAATATATTAAGAAAAATATTATACAATTAATAAGGAGAAGGGAATAATATTAACATATTGAATTTATTAAGAGAAATAATAAAAAGGGGGCTAAATGAATAATATAGAATTATAACATAATAAGGAGAAGGGGGAGGGGGGAGAAATTAAAATGTTGAAGTAATGGTGGGTTTATGAAAGATATAGAATAATTCTAAAATTCCCTTATTAGGGTGGAATTTTTTAATATTATTCCCTTCTCCTTATTACTTGTATAATATCTTTTTATTATTTTATTATTCATTAAATCCCCCTTCTCCTTATTATTTTATGATTCTATATTATTCATTTAACCCCCTTTTTTATTATTTCTCTTAATAAATTCAATATTTTAATATTATTCCCTTCTCCTTATTAATTTTATAATTTAATCAATTGTACTTAATTATCATATGATTTATTACCCCTCCCCCCCTCTATATTAATTATAAATAAGAATTAAAATGATTTTAAAAACTTTTAATTTTTCAACTAATTAACTAAATAGTGGCTAGTTTTTATATCGGCTAGTTTGATTAGCTATCACCGGGAGATGGCGCATCCTTGCTATTTATTCATTGAGATCGGTTTCCTTCTTCACCTTGTCCTGAGGATGAACCACATTCGATGGTTCGAAACGTCAACCAAATCCTAATGATGTGATAAATTCGAAAGACATTTATCTAGATAATGTTAAAATAATTTGATGTCTTTTGAATAAATTTACCTATGCACCCTTGTTCCCCTGCACATACCACCTCTTTTTCACATCCTTCATTCCACATAGATTCACAGCTCCATCCACCTGTTTTGACACATAATTGAAATTGTAAAATTTTAAAATGAAATAAGAGGTAAATTTAGTAGTAGTCCATTTTAGCACAGTTATTTTCTATGTCATGAGTCCATTTTAATTTTTTTGTTTTTAGGATTACACTTTGTAAATTTAAAAATACAAATTTTTTGCTACTGAAATTTCTGGTATCGTCTGTTTTAGCCCCATTCGGACAATCTGTTTTATTTTTGTTTCTGCCTATTTTCTTTTAATCTGATGCTACCGGAAACTCTAGTAATTTCCCTTGTTTTTAAAAAAATAAAAGAAAAGTGCATCTGCTTTGTGTCAAGCCATGTGTTATTGCTTTAAATAGGTTTTAAATATTTTTATTATGATTTAAATCATGTAATAATAGTGGTATGTTGTCAGTCATACTTAGTTTAAGTCATTGTTATACCTGTAGTGTCTAGGTGTCAATCTGTAATAACAAAAGCAGTCATTGATCTCGTCCTGTCTGTTAGCCAAGTTGGTCTGGTTTCATGTCAAAGTATATGATTTTTGAATGTAAAATATCGTAGATCCACAAGTTTAATGCAATCACTGTTTGGATGGTTACACATAGACGCTACCGATTTAGGCCAATAAATCAGCATGTACAGGAGGTAACTCCCAGTCACAGATCCGCTTATCTCTAGCCACATATAGCATGCCATATGAAGCTACATAGTCAAATGAAGACCATGATTTATATCACATGTTTCATACTACGGTCAAGGATATTTTCCATAATGACAATTCATTGCATGGGAGAGCGAACGAACGTTGCTATTTTAAATCACTGAGAAAGAAGGAGGAGTATCAGTTGTGAGCTTAGTTGTTGAAGAACGAGTTTTCTAGAGTGCGACGTGCGGAAGAAGTCTTAGAAAACACCTCTTAAGTGATATCTTCTAGTTTTAGCATATATCAGATTTCAGCAAACAAAGTTATTAATTACTGAAGATGACTAAAAGAGGAGGAAAGCTAAAACGAATTGAACCATAAGGAGTTGACCTAGTGGATGAAAATTTGAATGTGAGAAGGTTGTTTGTCCAAGTAGGGTGGTATTCTTTATGTTCAAGACTGGGAAGCTCTCACTCAAGAGTAGCTCAGGAGTTTGCAAATTCTTTCAATGGACAGGAAGCCACCATCTATGGTCTTAAATTGCAGGCATCAATAGATTCAATTGCTGAGGCATTCAACCTTCCACAAGAAGGTGAAAGGTGGTTTAAAGGTCAGGTCATCACTAGAGGAGACCTCAACAGTTTCCCCAAATATGGACATTGATATCCCAACTGGGCCAAAGGAATTCTCAGTAGCTACCTGAAAAATGAATGGGCATAAGCTATGAAACTCATCAAGATTTACCTCACTTGTGAAAGGAGGTATACAGTAGTATTTCTTTATCATATGATATTTCTATTTCATGTTGCAGGTATGAATACCCTCAACTTGCCATACTTTTTGATGAAGGGTATGACAAAGATTTCAACCATGATTCAAACAAATACTGCTGCTTTAGAATACAAATTGTATCATCAAGCTCTCATCGAAGTGTTGGTTGAAGAAGAGTTAAGGAAAGTAAATAAAAAATGGGACCATTTCTTGTTTTACATGGCAATCCAACCTCCACCTACACCTCCATCCTCACAACAACACCCTTAGCCTACAAAAAAAACCAAGAGGAAGGCTAAGAAGGAGAATATCCATAAATCCAAGAGCAGAAAAGAAAATATTTATTTATTCAAGGTTGAGAGGAAGTTGGAGAAAGGAGAGAGCTTAGCAATAAATAAGCCTAATTCCATGAAAATGGTGTCCCCCATTTCTCTTTTTCCTAATTTCTAAACCAGTGTTCAAAGAAAAATTTCTACAATTGGAGATGAATCTAAAACACAAGTGCTACTGGAAATTCCAGAAGCAGAGATTCAACATAAGTTGCAGAAATATTATCATCCCACAAAGTCTAATGAAGAGCTCCTCAAAGATGAAAGGTATGAGATCAGTAGCAAGCAAAATAAAGAGGAGGCAAAACCTGTAGCTGGTACCAGAAAAAAAACACACTAGAGACAACAACAAGTTTAGGCTCAATTCTAAGGCTCTGCACAATCCAAGTTTTTTCATAGAGGTCATTGATATAGAAGGAAATTTTGAAGGGTTAAAGACAAAGGAGTTCAAGAAGAAAGATAAAAACAAAACCCCTTCAAAGCAATAAAAAAAAACCTCAAAAAGAAGAAAGATCCAATAGGGTTCAAAGAAGGAAAAATCCATTGTCAAAGAAGAAACCATAAGAACCACAAGATCAAGATCATTTTTTTGCAGCAAATCAGACTTGGAAAAGCTTGTTGAAGTTGTAGCCAACATGGAAGAAAGGTAAAAAGGTTTTCTAATAAAACACCTTTTTTTCTTATCAAGTGCAATTTTGGAAAAAAACTCATATTTCAAAGTGTATAAGTCTGCACGGGTTTTTCATTGTTTGTTATGCATTTTTTAAAATGAAATAGAGTGCTACTGGAAATTCTGGTAGTGTTACAGTTTTTGCGCAATTACAAGTTTTTACTAGAATTTTCGGTAGCGCTTGTTTTAACTAATTTTTGACACATGTCAGCAAACTTTCCAAGTCAGTTCAGAAAAGATAATTACTCATAACCAAATGGATATAACAAGAAATGGCGATAATTGGTTATAAGGTTGTTGGAGGTCATATTGAATGAAGATACATGGTTATTTAAGAACCAAATATATAAGGAGACAAATCAGTAGAAAAAGGAGTGACATGTGAGCATACTCAGCAATTCAGCTTAGATTCTCTTCTCTTCTTTCATCTACATATGTAATTTCATTTAGATTTCGATGGGATATGGTTTTAATGTCCTCTAAAACCTATGTAATGTTAGGAGTAGTGTTTCCTTCTTTTTATAAGAGATGGAGTTGGTGCGTCTATTTATATATATAACATTTGTAAATACTATTTCCAGGTTGGATGTTGGTCTACCTGAAGACTTAATATAATAAAGAAAAGCCTCTTTTAACTTCACGTTGGAGGCTTTTGAGACTCAAGAACTATCTAATGTATGTTTTGTTTTCTCTCTTAGTTAATTTCTTCTAATTTATGAGTTACAATAGCTAGTAAGGTGTGAGTAAGAAATTGTTAAAGTATTTAATAGTAAATTATATGGTTTCCATCTTCCTACAAATCATATATGTGTTGTAGAACATGCTAGTGAATATTTCATAAAGGATTTCTGAAATACTTTATGCATGCACTCTACTTTCTGAATGTTGTTTACTTTGCATAAAACAGAGTTTATGTAAAGAGCCATCATTATAGTTGTGTAACTAATTTAGGATATGAATATGTCCTAGAATAAGTACCAACTACCCATCTCCTTTCATTTGTTACACTCTGCTCCCTATACTACCAATTTACGCATACAATTTATACTTTCCACAACTTCCCAAATGCATGAAAGTCTTAAATAATATAAAAATAATTTCAAACTCTTTCAAAAACCATCCCACCACTCGAAAACCCTTTAAAATTTGAAATGAAATATGATGTGTAAGGCTTACTCCTTTTTCAGTCAAGGAGTGACTCCTTGCGCTAACATCTTTGGCGTCGTTTCCGGGGAGGCGAATTGAAGTTTACCCTTGGGTAAGTGAAAAATTTATAAGTATAGTTTTGAGGTGTACAGTTCTAACTATATTTTTAGACTCCTTTACACTTGGCGACTCCATTGTTGAAGTTCTGGCTCCAAGAAGGGATAGAACTAGGGTTAACCCATATTCCACTTTGAGAATCTAGTCCCTGACCCTGAAAATTTAATCAAGAAAAAGAGTAAACAAAATTTTGATGCCTATGTTACTGTTTTCTCAAAGGTTGTCCCTAAGAAGTCCTGAAAACACTATCCCCCAATTTTACAAAAAATCTTGTACCTCCCTCGTTTTCTAGCCAAAAAATAGTCTCTACATCGCAAGTTGGTGCTTCATCATATGATGTTCACAACCCACCAATTGTTGTTACACAAATCCCAACAACTCATACCATGGAAGGTCCAAACCCACGGCTTAACCAAATGGATGCAATTTTTGCTGCAAGGTATGCCCCTTTTGTTTTACCTCAACTGATGAATGCCTAAGTTTAGAGGTAAGGGAGAGGTAACAGTTGAAGAACACCTTGCTTATTTTTATGCCTATGCTGATAATCTCAATATTGAGCATGAAGATGTCTCGATGAGAGCTATTGTTTAGAGATTTTAGGGTAATGTTAGGAAATGGTTCAAATATTTGATAGTTGGTAGCATCACTAAAATTGAAACCCTGGATGATACATTTTTAAGTAAATGGGGTAATAAGAAATATTTTATGTATTATATCATTGAATTTGGTGCAATCAAAAGAAAATAAGGAGAATCTGTTTCTAATTTTTCTAAGAGATTCAATAAGATGTATAACAAAACACCTACTGAAATCAAGCCTGCTGAAGCTTCAACCAAAATCACTTATGTTGGTGCCTTTGATCCTGATTTTTGTTTATTATTGAGAGAAAGAAGATCTACACCACTAATACAAATGCATGACAATGCATTGGAGGTAGAATATAATGTGTTAGCAGCTGATAGGCTTAGAGGAGGGATTGATAGAGAAAAAATAAAGAAAAAAGCATAAGTTTCATCTTCACGAACTTCAGACATAGATCCTAAGATAGATGAGTTGACCAATATGGTTAAGTAATTAACAACTGAGATGTTAAGCTCAAGATGGAAGCAAGACCAGCTACTACTATAAATGTTTCATTTGATCAGTGTAATAGGCAACAGTTTAGAAGACGTAATGTTCCTCCAATTTTGTAGTGGGAAAGAAGAGATGCTGATGATAAAAAAGTACAACCCTTTTTGCAGAATGCTATATTTGAATATGAAGAAGAAACTGAAAGGTTGGAGAAAGATGTTGTTATCAATTTTCTAAGAGACGAAAAAGGGTCAATTCATCTTACACAAGCAGATTATGAAGATTTCATGTCATATACTCATAATAGTGACGTGATTTCTGATCATTACATGATTGTAGCTGATCATCAAAGCAGATGAAATCTCATATCAAAGAAGATTGATGATAATCCAAAGCTCGTTTCACAACCCAAGAAGAATAAGGATGGAGTTAAAATTCCAACATAAAAGAAACTGGCTAAACCAACTAGACTGGAAATTTCAGTAGCAGTTAACCCTCCTTCACTTGAGGTAAAAATTTCTCACCAACTACCCCTTTTTTTCAATTTTTAGAATGAGATACAAAATATAAATATTCAAGTTCCTCTTTTAGAGCTCATGAAATATGACGATTTCAAAAAGACGTTCATGAAAGCTCTTGAGCCTCCACCTACCGAAGTAACTTCTGATTTTTTTAATCATTAAGATGACAAGCCCACTGCTATTTTAGGTCCATTGGTAGAAGATAGAGATGACGCTACTCCTTCCTTCTATCTATCTCTGAATATTCATGATAAAATATTTTATAATTTCCTAATGGACTCTAGAGCTTCACATAATTTAATGCCAGAGGTAGTCATGGATGAACTAGGTCTTGAAGTAACTAGAGAGTACCAAGATCTCTACTCCTTTGATTCCTGGAAAGTTAAATGCCTTGGTTTCATCAAAGACCTTGCAGTAAACCTCTTTCAATTACCCATGAGAGGGATGATGATGGATATTGTCGTAGCTGACATTCATATTAGGTTTGGAATGTTACTTTCTAGGTCATGGATTAGAATGTTGGGAGGAAATTTGCAAATGGATTTAACTTATGCTATTGTCCCTATTTTTGGAGGAGAAAAAATAAAAATTTATAGAGAAGCTTAGATGGAATATATAATTAGTTATAGAAAATACCCCACTAATCATCCAATTTATGCTAGAAAAACTCATGTTAGTTCAAGCATTTTACACATGGATAATGTTGTCATATGTGCATAAAATTTTCATATTTTGAAGCCTGCTAAAAAACAGATCAATCTTCTGAGCCGTGGCATATGTATTTTGAAGGATGATGTTCTAAAGAAGGAGCTGGTGTAGGGATAGTTCTCATTTCACCTTTGAAAGAGAGCTCCACTTTTTCTTTCAAACTTTAATTTGAAGAAACTAACAATGTGGATGAATATGGAGCTCTTTTGATTGGTTTAAAAACAACAAAAGACATGAATATTTCAGAAATTTCTGTTTTTGGAGGTGTTGAAATTATTCTTCATCAAATCAGAAATGTTTATCAAACTAAGCATCCCAGACTCAGAGATTACTAGAATTCAGTATGGAGCATTGTAGAATACTCATTCCTGGCCTTTAACATTTCTTTTTTTTCCAAGAGAAAGTAATATTTTGGCTGATTCACTTTCTATTTCAGTAAGCTCATTCAAGATTCCAATACCTATAAAGTTGAAATATGAAGTGGAATTTAGATTCAGACCTAACATCCCTGATAATGTTAAACATTGGAAAGTTTTTGAGGATGATAAGGAGATTAGAAGATACATTGAAGCTGCTAAATAATTTTTTTTCCTAAACATTGATCAGGATGAAGATCTCATGAAGGATGATGTTGATTTTCATGACACCAAAAAACTGCAAAAAAATATTATTGATCAAACTATCATACAGTTGCCTACCAATCATATTCCCAAAGGGTAAATCCAACTTGAGAAGATATTTTATCACAATGATATCTTAGTCAAACTATAGTTAGCTAAAACAAAATCAGAATTAGAATATTTCAATTTGGGCATGAAACATAACTGATGTATGTTAAGTTGTCAAAAGATTTATGTGAAGAAGGAAAGGAATGAATACTACAAGCTGTTTTGTGAGTTCATTGATGTTTTTTCCTGGAAATGTGAGGATCATAAGACACATGATACAACCATAATTGAGCATAGAATATGATTTAAGGATGGCTAACTCTTTCCAACAGAATTTAGGAAAAATCAATCCACTATTGTTACCAGTGATGAAGAAGGAAGTGAAAAATTGTTTGGATGTCAAAATCATCATTCCATTGAGATATTCAGATTGGGTTGCTAATCCAGTTCCAGTAAGAAAGAAGAGTGAGAAAGTCAGACTATGTTTATATTTTTAGAATCTTAACAAATTCTCCAAGAAAGATAACTACCATTGCCAAAGATGGAGCATATTCTTTAAAATGTAACTGGGTCAGAAAAAATTTCCATGTTAGATGAGTTCTCTAGGTACAATCAAGTTTATGTTTGGCCGGAAGACCAAGAGAAGACAAAATTCACTACTCCTTGGGGAAAATTCATATGCAAAGATGCCATTTGGGCTTATGAATGCCAGAGCTACCTTTTAGCGTGCTCTGGAATTTGAATTCATTGGAGAAAAGGAAAAATTCTTGGCCATCTATTTGGATGATATTACTGTTTTTTCGGTTTCAAATCAAGAACAACTTCAACACTTGAGGCAATTATTTGTTAAATGCATAAAATATGGTATATCACTGAATCCAAAGAAGTCTCATTTTTCTCATAAATAAGATAAGATGTTGGGTTAGATATTTTTTAAATATGGTGTGAAAATTGATCCTAAAAGAATGACTGCAATTCAGGATTTAACACTTCCAAGATCCAAGAAAGAGATTCAATCTTTCCTTGGTAAGATCAATTTCTCAAGAAGGTTCATTCTCAATTTTTTTGAAGTGGTGAAGCATATTACTTGCATGTTGAATAAGGACAAATAATTCAAGTGGACAATTGAATCTCGAAATTCATTTGTGCTGATCAAAAAAGTTATTGTTGAAGCACCTCAGTCGATAAGCCCTGAATATTCAAAGTCTTTCCTGATCTTCTCATTTTCCTCCCAAGATATTATTATTGTTCTTTGTTACAAAAATATTCAAAAAATAAGGAAGCCCCCTTAGAATTTTTCAGCAGAGCTCTTAGAGATGTAGAATTGAAGTATGAAATGTTGGAAAAGCATGCCTATGCATTAATGAAAGCTCTAAAAGATTTTAGATTTTATATTCTACATGCTCAAGTTATTGCCTATGTACCTTCATATCTTGTTAGAAAGATATTAGTTCAGCCTGATATTGATGAAAAAAAAAATTAAGTGGGTGACTAAAGTTCTTGAGTTTGATTTAGAGACAAAACCTACTAAACTAATCAAAGGTCTAGGATTAGCCAAACTACTAGCTGAACAAAAATGTAGAATTTTGGGGCTTGAATTTCATGGATGACATATTTGAAGGACACATTTCAGAACCTATAGACAACATGAAAGTGGATGTAAAGCTTTCTTAGTGCAGTTGTTATAATGATATCATTTATTTTATGTGGCATTTTAAACCTCCTCCAAACTTTGATAAAAGAAGAGTAAGATCTTTGACACTAAAAATTGTTAAATTCTACATCAAAGATAACTGCTTATATTATAAATATCCTATAGGAGTTTTTTTGAGATGTATTAACCAAGATGAGTCCAAGAAAGTTATGTTTGACATGCATAGTAGTGTGTGTGGAGGTCATAATTATTGGAGAAATAGTGAATACAAAATAATAAGAGCTAGTTATTTTTGACCTAGCTTTTATTCTAATGTATGTGCTTAGGCGAGAGCATGTGAAAAATGTCAGAATTTCACTGGTAATAAACATTTCAAGTCTTTGCCTCTTAAACCCATAGTTGTTTCTACACCTTTTCAACAATGGGACTTAGATTTTATTCGATAAATTGATCCACCTTCAAGTGGACATCATCATTGGATTCTTGTTACAACTGATTGTTTCACCAAATGGATTGAAGAAATAACTACCCGGAATTCTACTCATAAAGTCATCATTAATTTTCTGGAGGGAATCATAACCATATTTGGATGTCCATCAAGGTTAGTTGCAGATAATGTAGCTGCATTTAAAGCTACACCATTGGTAAATTTCTGTGAAGATTATGGTATTCATCTTACTCACTTTACAACTTAATATCCCCAAGGGAATGGTTTAGCCGAATCATCAAAAAAAAGTTTAGTAAGAATCATCACCGAGCTAATGGAGCAAAACAAGAAAGGGTGGGATTCAAAACTGAAGTTATCTTTATGGGCTGACAGGGTGACAACCAAAAAGTCTATTAATACATCACCTTTTAAAATGGTTTATGGAACTGATGTTGTTTTTCCAGTCCAATTGGCCATTCATGTAGCTAAATTTCTAGAAGATCATAAAGCTGAGCCAAATGACATGACCACGAGAATTTATCAGATCATAGAAGTGCAGGAAAAACGAGAAAAGCAATATGATTTGGTAAGAAAATATCAATAAGTTGTAAAGCAAGTTTTTCATAGAGAAACTAAAAAAGAAGATTTTCAGATTGGAGATTTGGTGTTGAAATGGGATGCATAGCATCAAGACCTAGCTAAACATTCCAAATTGTATGCTTTATGGCTTTGTCCTTTCAAAATATCAAATTTTCCACAGAACAATAATTTTAAGTTGCAACATCTTGATGGGACAAAATTGTTTGGAGGCCCATTCAATAGGTTCTTTCTCAATAAATTATTTTACTAAGGCTATTAGTGGCCTAAGTTCACTGTAAATACCGGTGTATTTAATAATAAGGCTCCATAGCCCAATGACAAGGCACTGAAAGTACAAAAGGTTCTGAGAGCCTCGTAGGGATAGCTTTATCCCATGTGGAGCCAATGTTAGCACAACTCTATGCTAAGTCGTGAGTCCATTTTATTTTTTTTGTTTTTAGGATTAGAATTTGTAAATTTCAAGAAAAACATATGTCGCTACCAAAATTTATAGTAGTGTCTGTTTTAGCCCTTTTCGGACAATCCTTTTTATTTATGTTTCTGTCTATTTTTCTTTTAATTTGATGTTACTGAAAATTCCGGTAACCTCCTCTGTCTTTAAAAAAAAGAAAAGAAAAGTGCATCCTCTTTGTGTCAAACCACGTGTTATTTTTTAAAATAGGTTTTAAATATTTTTATTATGATTTAAATCACGTAATAGGATTGGTATGCGGTCAGTGATGTTTATTTTAAGTCGTGGTTATACATGTAGTGTCTAAGTGTCAATCTGCAATAATAAAGCGAGTCATTGATCTTGTCCTATATGTTGGCCGAGTTGGTCTGGTTTCATGTCAAAGTACGTGATTTTCGAATGGAAAATATCGTCGATCTAAAATTTTAATGCAATGACCATTTTGATGATTACGCATAGACGCCGCCAAAAATTTAGGCCAGTAAATCAACATGTAATGGAGGTGACTGTCAGTCACAAATCCACTTATCTCGAGCCACCTGTAGCATGCAATATAAAGCTACACAACCAACTGAAGACCATTATTTCTATCACATGGTGCATAGTATGATCAATGATATTTTCCATAATGAAAATCCATTGCATGGGAGGGTGAACCAAAGTTGTTGGTTTAAATCACCAAGAAAGAAGGAGGAGTATCAGTTGTGAGCTTAGTTGTTGAAGAATGAGTTTTCAAGAGTGTAGCTTGAGGAAGGAGTCTTAGATTTCAAATAGGATTTCATAGGAAGACACAACAACACCTGTTAGGTGAGCTCTTCTAGCTTTGTCATATATCATATTTCAGCAGACATATTTATTAATTACTGAAGATGATTAAAAGAGGAGGAAAGATAAAACAAATTGAACCAGAAGGAGCTGACCTATTTGATGAAAATTTGAATGTGAGAAGGTTGTTTGTCCAAGAAGGGTGGTAGTCTCTATTCTCAAGACTGGGAAGATCTCACTCAGAAGTAGCTCAAGAGTTTCAAATTCTTTCAATGGACAGGAAGCCACCATCTATGATCTTAAATTCCAGGTATTAGTAGATTCAATTGTTGAGGCATTCAACCTACCACAGGAAGGAGAAAGGTGGTTTAAAGGTCATTTCATCACTGGAGGATACCACATAAATTTTCTCAAAGATGGACATAGATATCCTAACTGGCCCAAACAAATTCCTAGCAGCTACCTCAAAAATGAATGGCTAAAAGTTGTTAAACTCATCAATATTTAACCTCACTTGTGAAAGCAGGTATACAATAGTGTTTCTTTATCATATGAGAATTATGTTTCATGTTTTAGGTATGAAGACCCTCAACTTGCCATAACTTTTGTTGAAGAGTCTGACAAAGATGTCAGCTAGGATTCAAACATATATTGTTGCTTCAAAATACAGGTTGTATCATCAAGCTCTCATCAAAGTGTTAGTTGAAGAAGGGTTAAGGAAAATAAATCAAACATGGGACCATTTATTGTTTTACAGGGTAGTCCAACTTGCACCTACACCTCCATCCTCACAACAACACCCTCAGCTTGCAAAAAGAACCAAGAGGAAGGCTAAGAATCAGAATATCCATAAAGCCAAGAATAGAAAAGAAAATATTTCTTTATTCAAGGTTGAGAGGAAGTTGGAGAAAGGGGAGAACTCATCAATAAATAATCCTATTTCCATGAAAATGGTGCCCCCAATTTGTCATTTTCCTAATGTCTATAGCAGAGTTCAAAGAGGAAGGTTTGCAACTAGAGATAAATCTAAAGCACAAGTGTTACCCGAAATTCCGAAAAAAAATATTCAACATAAGTTACAGAAAGAGTATCAGCCCACAAAGTCTACTAAATATCTCCTCAAAGATGCAATACATGAGATCAGTAGCAAGAAAAAAAGAGAGGAGGCCAAACCTGTTGTTGGTACTAGAAAAAGACATGCCAGATAAAACAACAAGTTCAGGCTCAAGTATAAGGCTTTGCACAATCAAATTTTGTTGACAGAGGTCATTGATATAGAAGGAAAATATGAAGGGTTAAAAACAAAGGAGTTCAAGAAGAAAGATAAAAACAAAACCGCTTGAGAGCAGTAAACAAAACCCTCAAGCAGAAGAAAGATCCAAAATGGTGAAAAGGAGGAAAAATCCACTGTCCAAGAAGTAGACACAAGAACCACAAGATCAATATCATATTTTTGCAACAAATCAAACTTGGAAAAGCTTGCTGAAGCTGCAGCCAACATGGAAGAAAGGTGAAAAGGTTTTATGGTGAAACACCTTTTTTCTTATAAATTGCAATTTTGAAAAGCAGCTCACATTTCAAAGTGTATAAGTTTGCAAAGGTTTTTCATTCTTTTTTTGTGCATTTTTAAAAAAGAAACAAAGTGCTACTGGAAATTTCGGTAACGTTACAGTTTTTGCGCAGTTACAGGTTTTTATTGGAATTTCCAGTAGTGCCTGTTTTATCTTATTTTTGACACCTATCAGGAAAATTTCCGAGCGAGTTCAGGAATGATAAGGACTCATAACCAAATTGATATAACAAGTAATGGTGATAAGTGGCTATGAATATTTTTTAGGTCATATTGAATGAATATACATGGTTATTTAATAACCAAAGACATGAGGAGACAAATCAATAGAAAAAGGGGCAGCATGTCATCATACTCAGTAGTTCAACCCAGATTCTCTTTTTTCTTTCATCTACATTTGTCCTTTCGGTTAAATTTCGATGGGATATGGTTATAATGTCCCATGACACCTATGTAATTTTATGAGTAGTGTTTGTTTCCTTTTAGAAGAGATGGAGTTGGTGCCTCTCTTTCTATATATACCATTTGTAAATACCATTTCCAAGTTGGATGTTGGTCTACCTGAAGACTTAATATAATAAATAAAATCCTTTTTGCACTTCATGCTGGAGGGTTTTGTGACTCAATAACTATCTAATTTGTGGTGTGTTTTCTCTCTTTGTTAATTTCATCTAATTTATGAGTTGCAACAGCTAGTAAGGTGTGAGTAAGAAACTGTTAAAGGATTTAATAGTAAATTATCTACTTTCTAGCTTCCCGCAAATCATATATGTGTTGTAGAACATGTTAGTGAATATTTCATAAAGGATTTTTGAAATAATTTATGCATGTACTCTACTTTCAGAATGTTGTTTACTTTTCATAAAACAAAGTTTGTGTAAAGAGGCATAATTATAGTTGTGTGATTGATTTAGGATATGAATATTTCCTATAATAAGTATCATCTATCCATCTCCTTTCACTTGTTACACTCTACTCTCTATACTACCAATTTACCCATAAAATTTACATTGGTCACAAATTTCCAAATGCATGAAAGTCTTAAAGAATATAAAAATAATTTCAAACTCTTTTAGAAACCATTCCACCACTCAAAAACCCTTTAAAATTTGAAATGAACTATGATGTGTAAGGCTTACTCCTTTTGCATTCAAGGAGTGACTCCTTGCGCTAACAATCCTTATATTAGTGTCACTCTCAATTTCAGTGTTAAAGCACTCACTGAAGAAACACTTCCCTCCCTAGCTTACATAAAGGACCTGATGAGAGCATAGTATCAATGTGAGTGTCAGAGCACTCACTTACTATTGGCCACTTACAAAATCCATCCTTTTTTCTATTTTAAAATGATTTTTCAAGAACCTAAAAGTACCAAAAATAAATCTTCATCGACCAGGGAAAATTATAAATAAGATTTTGAGAAATTAAAAAATTATTTTTGAATTTACGAGAAATAGGAATATTCAGCATTTTCTTGAAGCTTTGTTTAAAATTTCTAAAACAAAAAAAAACTAATAAAATGTTAACAAAATTTGACTATGAGGTGAGTGCAATAGTCCCTAGTGAGGTAAGGACTAATAAACTAGATTTTTTTTTTTTTTAATAAAAAGTCCTAACATATTCCTCCAACCTATAGGGCCTAATATTTTGTGTAATTATACTGGAAAATAAATGGAAACTTCGAAGGTATAGGATGATTTTTACCTACTCATAAGGAACCCAATATCACAAAACCCAAGTACAAGAAATTTTGTGTAACCACCACTCCCACATTTACCCAATTTCACAGGTATTTCGCTGTAAACGTGAGATTCAGAACTACTATGAAATGGCCCAATCTAATATGTTCTATTAACAAAGTGGGTTTGACCATAGAATACAAATACACAATTCATAGCATTATATAGGGGCTATAGGTCACTAAGAGGCCGAGTAACCACCCCAGGTGGTTAAAAATTGAGTTGAACACCATTTTATCAAACCTAGGTCCTCAATCACATCCAAAATAATCCCTTAATTAGTTTGGAAGCCTCCAACTCCATGCACAACCCTGCATCCATGTGTTTGAAACCAAAATTTCTCAGTTCGGAGCATGCAGTCTTCAGATTTGAGCCTAGATTACAAGTCAAATTATGGATCACTTCCTAGAACTTCTTTTAACTTCTTAGAATCAATAATGGCATCAAAAAAATTCTGGAGACAAGTTTGAAGGAATAAATTCACCTACACTTCATAAAACATGACAATAATTTCGTCAAACATATTGCAAATAAGTAAGCTACAAGTCATAGATGCATATCTGATCATACAAGCATGATATTTATCTGAGAATCACTAAGAAATCCATATGAATTCTCTACATAGCTTTAATAACACTTATTAGTCCATTCATCAATCAATCGATCAATAGTTAAACATTTCATTACATGAGCCATGAAATATATACATCACATAACATCATATAATTTGAAAATAATGACCATTTAAACTATGATAACTTAGCCATAATATCACCAACTCATTTCCAATAAATATAGATTGATTAAAGTAGAAGAATATATCTTACTAACATAGGAAATTACAAACCAAGTCAAGGACTTCCACATACCACCTGATCATGATTGGGCTAAACCAAATCTATCTTTCACCCAATCACCCATGTACAGTATTTCAAGTGTAAATGTGGGATCTCATGGAACAAACCAAACACATGAAAACCAGGGATTCCAGAGGCCAAACAACTTCAACCCTCAACTAGGTATTCCACCTCACTGTCATACAACAATAACAAAAACCAGATCGGTCTCTACCCAATTTCTCCAGGGCCTGAGTAACTAGTAACTCAACCCACAACCTTCCAGGACTCGAGAGATTTTGTCCAACCCAGCTCTAGAACAAGTAACTCAACCCACCTAGGGCTCAAGAGCATTTTTCAAACCTAGCTCCCAGACTAGTATCTCAACCCAATTTGTTCCAGGGCTTCCAAAGTGTTTTTTCATACCCAAAACCATCATGAATTAATAACACCAACCAGAAAACAAATCAATGGAAAAACCCACAACACCATGGATATATAGGAAATGGAAAGGTTAGGCTAAGACCTTGGTCAATCTAGGCAATCTTTCATGCCAATTACAGATCATAACCATAAAACAAAATGCATCTACCATGCATCAATGAAATCATACACCGAACCTGTTACCTGCAACACAATGTTATTGTAGCTACTAATCCACATGTTCCCTTGCGCTATCCTTCTTTCTGATTCCTTCTTTTTCCAAATCCAATGTAAATACAAGTGCTCCAAGAGTTCTCGAAGGAAATTTTAAGTGTGCAAGAGTATTAGTGAGAGAGTATAGAAGAGAGCTCCAAGATAAAACTAACAAAAGGTTTTGAACTTGTCCTCAAAAGAATTTTTATCATTGAGGCCTCTATTTTCTTCATTTTTTTTCAATTTCCTTCAATTTTCCTCCTTAGTAAATTTTGTGACCTTTGATCTCCCTTTTCTCCTATTTTCCATTATTTCATAACTAAAATTCCAATATTGCCTTTTTCCCTTTACCAATGCATTTTCAAATATACATATCCCTTTATTAATCACAAGTGATCCACATGACTATCATTTTTCCCAACATTCAGCTTTGAATACATATCGCATGCCCTTGGTTATTACTTTTATTTTTTTTACATAACAAATAAACCATGGGTTGTGATGAGCCTTGGTATTGCAACAAGAATGTTGCAACTCCCAAGGAAACCAACTTTAATTATCAACCAGGGCTTCATACAAACTTAAGAGGTTTCAACACTATATGTCCACCATACAATGTTTCCTTTAGTTGATCTGATGTAATGGCATGAATTTCATGAAATAAAATCTTAAACTAATTGCAGAAATGGAAATGTTACATTTAAAATAAATTAATCAACAATTTGTGATTGAAATCCTAAGAACACAAATTCAAACAAATAGGCCTTATCTACTTTGCAATAATGCATGTCGTAAGTATTTTTTATTCTTCCTCTATAATGGATTTAGATCCTAGGGGTCATGATTCAAGACTAGGAGACAAAAACCAAGCTTTGGGAGTAACTCTGGTCAATTTTACACGTTCTATAGGAGTGCTACAGGAATTTTGTACAAGAAGTCTTGTAGATGCTAGAGGAAGAGATAAATCATTGAATGGAAAAGTTAAAAATATCATAATATGGAAGAAACCAAACTTTATAAACTAAAAATGGCACCCCACTTCATTATTTGAATCAATCCAAGTACATCCCTGCAAGAAATGAAAATGGAGCTGCTAAACAACAAGTTTTATCCACAAGAAGACTACAAAATACATGACCCTAGAGGCCAATTCGAATTGGTACTTATAAAAAATGACGAAGAATCAGTCTCCTCGAAAGGAGGAAGCTTTTCCCTCCAAAATCCCTCAAAAGATGGATCTGGTTCCCAACACTAGGAATCTACATTAAATTACAAGGAACACATTCCTAGTCTTTCTCAATCATTGGAGCTCCATAATTTCTCAATAATTTCATGATATTTTTTTCATTTATTCTCCAATATTTATCCTCTTGTAGTAGGGATCAAGTAACTAGATTGTCTCCTCCTCCAAATCTTCATAATCTGCCCAATATTCACACAATATTCTTCAAAAATAAATAATATTAGGCACAAATATTCAATTATATCTAAACCTTCCTAAGAACATATTAAAGCTAAAAAGAATTATTAAGTGTAGAATGAGAGATTTAATACAGCCTTTATGTGCCCAAGAAATGATAGATGGGCCTTAGTTTGTGTCTAATTTAGAGGCCCATCATACCCCCTACTAAAGTTGGTGTTCATTCTCTAACCAATTTATTCATCTTCTTTCCATGTTGTTCTTCTTTTATGCCTCAGATGACTTTTATGATGCTCCATACTGATGTGGATTTAGCTTCCCCTATGGGATAATATTTGTTTTTATCGTGATTTCCCATCATTCCTTTTATTTTCCTTGTTGGTTTTAGTATTTCATAAGTATCTGTTGATTCTCCTCCTTTGATGACTTCAATAATTTTTTATCAATGTGGAACAAGGAGTTTCTTTCTTCTGCTACAGGAGTGTGAGTGTTTATGGAAATAAAGGTAAAATAAATTTTATTTTTATGATTCCAATGAGAAGTGAGAATTCAACATGAAACCCAAGACGATTTATCCTTAATGACACAAATTCGTTGATATTGCTTACTGTAATTTAGATATGTTTTAGCAACAAACTATGCTTTTGAGAAGGGTTTTCATTCCAAGTATTTGTGGGGAAAATTTTTACTTACCCTTTCCCTCATGATTCTTTCATCCTTATTAGGATTTGAGGGTAATTATGTCCACTACCAAGCTTCCTCTAGCAACCTGTGACTTTCCTGTAACAATTTTTCAGACCCTATAGGTTCCTATGCAGTGGAGGTTGTTGTAGCAGAAGGAGTTTTTGACAGTCTTGTTTCAAGGTTGAGGAAATAAAAATTACACAAGCACCCTTGCCCTATTCAGCACACCATATCCTTAAGCAAAATTTCAGTCAATCCAACTGTTTTCTCTTACTAGAAACTAAGCTATAAATTTGTAGGGTATTTTTTCTTGATGATTAAGGTGCTTTAAGAATACTTATGCCAAAATTTGGAGAGAAGGAATATTTAATTACTTTACCGTTGAATATTCACTTGCTTCTCAAGGCTCTATTGTCTGTTCTAGGTGAAATTTTCCTTTGTGTAGCACTATGTTAGCCTCCTGTAGAAAAAAATTTCTTCCTGTAGTAAATTCTTATAGAAAATCTGTTGCTACTGTATCAGCTCTATTTCTCCTAGAGAAACCAACCCGAATATTGTAGCATCTAATCCTTTCATGTCAGGAGGTGGTGGGTCCACCTTTTATTATTTTATTTTTATTATTCTATTATTTTTATATTCTCCAAATTTTTTCTCTATTTTTCTCACTGCATGCAAAATAAAATCAAAGTGCATTGAGTTAGCTGAGTTGTCCCTCACTTACCCTTTTGCGCTTCTTTTCCTCCAAACGACTTTCTATAGTCCTCTTCACTTTTATATTGTTCCTCTCCCACACATCTGAGTGTGTTGGTGGAAAGATGAAGTTATCTGCAAGATAAGACTCAGTTTGTTATGCTATTCATTTTGGCTATAAAAGCCCTTTCCTTCTCACACTTTTAATCTTTTATTAACTAGAATAGATGCAAAGGGTGAGGCTAGATATTTGCATACCTGTTCATTACCATGAGAGTCTTTCTTCTATGCAAGATGTTTTTGTAGTTTTGGAGGCTACCGATATGACTGTTGAAGATGACTTTGGTTGTTCTAAAGCTTCTATTGATGATCATGTTGTCATAGGTTTCTTTCTCATGTCATTAGGGGAATTTTGAGGTATAAAATGGGCTTCCTAAGGAAATTATAAAATAATAGTGGAAATAGTAAAATAAGATTTCATTACATCATCAAATTTTAGAGGGAAATAAGAAAAAAATACATTTTCAACTCGTATTTTCAGCTTATCTCCCAAAGTTTTTACTCAAATTTCGAGCGGGAGTACTTGTTGGATGAAATTTTTTTTTCTCATTCAAGGAGTACCCATGTTTCATACTTTTGATGGATCTTGCTACACGAAAAATGAGAAATATGTGAAAATGTGATTGCAATCAGGTTTTTTCATGTATTTCTCATTTTTCGTGTAGCAGGGTCTATTGAAAGTATGAAACATGGGTACTCCTTGGATGACGGATTAAATTTTGCATCCAACGAGTACTCCTCGAAATTTGAGTAAACACATTGGGAGACAAGTTTAAAATACGAGTTGAAAAAGTAGTTTTATTCTTTTATTATTTTTTAATATTTTTACCCTTTTACTTAAAAATGGTGAATCTTTCCCCATGGTTGACATCATCATCTTGAATCCTATTGGTTGTTATAAATTTTATTTTGGTTTTACATTTTTCTTAGGAGGCCCATTTTAGACCTCAAAATTCCCTTAATGGTTGATATTTTGATGGTTGCATTTGCTTCTGAAAAAAGGTAATGGATGGTTTATTGGCTTCCTTAGGTGCCATATTCTTATGGTTGTTTCTATATGCATTGACTTTGCTTCGAAAGTTTTCTCTTGAAATTTTCTTGACTGATCAAAGATGTCTTTGTAGGTATTGTTGATGGTGCATCAAGTTGCTGCCATTGGATATTATCAGTGACACCATTGTAGCATTGCAGAATTTTTTTGGCTATCGAAGATCAAGGATATGACCCTTCAATGCTTCATGATGATCAATTATTCATTATGTTCCTTCCAAGTACTTTTGATTGTGATTCTGGAGGGTTTGGGAAGACTGCTACAAGACTTTGTGTCTTCTTGTAAGAATCACATAGACCCTCATAGGATCATTATTTCCTGTAGGTGATACCTTTAAAAATACTGATAATTCATGAGTAATCTATTGACATGGATCAAAGGCATTTTTGTGGCGGAAGGGATGGAAAAGGTGTGAAAATGGGTTCTTTCCATGAAAATAGGGGAAAATGAGAGTGGAGAGGAGGTCAAGTGGTGTGGAAAATGAATGATGAGGATATGGTGGAACTCTCTCAACATTTCCTAAGGGATACATGACCTTTTGGCCTCTTTCTCCAATTAGATCCGCTTCCCGTAGCATTTCAGGTTAACTCCCTTGTACCAGAATTATTGTAGAGATATCTCTCAAATGGTATATTGGATAGAACGGAAATGTTTTATGGATGTTAGCATCATCCTCATGAACCTCCCCATAAAACATCTCTGCCAATGGATGCACGAATCTCGAGAAAAAATAAAAATGGTTGTATATTATAGAGGTCAATTTCTCAAAACGTATGCACCTATATTTGCTGAAATTTCTTGAGCATGTTACCATCATCCATATGCATCTCCCCATGAAACTGATAGGCCAATGGATGCACAGTTTTCTCAATATAAAAGAATAAAAATAATAAAAATAAAAAAAAATCGGCTCTGTGCATATAGGGATTCTTATAGCAAAACTGAACTTCTTGTAGAATTTTAGGAAAACAAGGAAAATGAATGAGAACATATTAAAAATTATGGTTGGATGTTGGAAATAGATGATGGAGATGGATTGGCATGACGTTGGTCCTTTTGGAGCATCTGAGCAAAGGAGGAGAAAGTTCAAGTTTGACTTCCTTTGACTAGATTGTTGGCCAACTTGTTCTTTTGGTGCCAAATTTTTTTTTTCTTGTAAAGGTTAGAGAGAACCTACATTCGTTGGAGAGAAATACATGCAGAAAAGAATTTTTTTTCTTTGCATTTTTTTTCATTTTTTTTTCTCTTTTCTTAGGCCTACTAGCTGCCTCAATAAGGTTTTCAACTAGTAGGCCTGCCTAGGTGCCTCAAAGGAAGTTTTCACCTAGGATATTTTGTTTCTATATTTTGTAAATTATTTTTCCAACCCATTGAACTCCTCATGGAGGTTTTTAGTCAATGAGTGAATATCAGGTGCGTCAAAATAGGTTTTCACTTGAGACTTTATTCTTTTCTTTTTTGTCCTTTTCCATTTTTTTTTATTTTTTCGTATCCTACTCTACTTGAAAAGAAAACATCTTTCAAGTATAAGAGTACTTCCAATGGAGTGATGTGCACATCAAGATGAAAAATAGAATCATTTTTACGCTTGAAATATATGCTTTGACATGTACCTGAATATGAGAGACCAACTACTTTGACTGATATGATATCAAGTATTGTTGAAGAAGAGTGTGTTTCTACAGCTTAATGATTGTCTGGAACCATATTTCAATATAGTTCTGATTCCCCTCATCCACTTTCACATTTGGATATATTTCTGTGTCTTATTCTACCATGAAATTGGAATATTCATATTTTTGTTGATTATTCTCTTGAAAATATGGCAAATATAATGGTAAACATGAGGGAAATTTCTCAATCTATGATTCTAATGTCTGCTCTTGATCAAGTGCAACCCATGATTATTTTGTCTTCTTATTCGAATGGTTGTATAGGTAGTTGAGTGGGAGTGGATATTTGAGATGGATGTGGTGGAGGTGTATGATACAGATAACATGGAGTTGGGTATGGAGGATATTGAGGAAAATATTTAGCATGTTATGGAATTTTTCCATAAGTTCCTTCCCAACATTTTTTCCAAGATTGGTTTTGTGGTTGAGATGGCTAAGGTTTCCAATGAAGGAGTGTGTTCCAATTACTTTGACATGGATGTGCATATGATTCAAAATTGTGAAATAGGTTCTTGAACCATACCAAGTTAACTAGGCTTCCATGGTATTCTTTGAGCTACATAACATAGATGCTTTGGTTATTGACTTGCTCCATTGTTCTCTTGTAATAATTCCTTCAACCTCGGTAATGATGGAAAATATTTAATATCATGTGATTATGCATGAACAACACAAATATAAACATCTTCTTTTTTCTCATTTCCCATTCTTGACATTTCTACTTATTCACTTACATTGCTAGGAATTTCTGTTTTAAAGTTATCAAACAAATTTCCAAGTTTAGCTTGCCTTGATAATATTCATGTTGCTTTACTTAATCTTTCCCTTCTTCTTCAAATGTGATTGCATGTTTCACAAATTTCTTCGAATGATAATTGGTATACATTTTGTATACTCATGAGATCAAGGAAATCAATCCACTCATCCCTAATTGTTCTAAGTAAGAGGGTTTTAAGGGTGTCAAATCCAAAATAATGTAAGTTTTCACTCTTAAATTTATACATGAAAATTTGTATTAGATCCTCAAGGCTCTCATCTTATTTTTTATCCATTCTAAAAATTTCTTCTTTAAGATCATGATCTTTATATTTTTCTAGAAATATATTTTGCATTATCATTACATGATATTATTTAACTAGTGATCCAGAATTATGCATGAACGCAATAAAATACATAAATACACAAAAACACACAGATGTAGTAGAAATAAGACTTTGTTTCATTAATATCACATTACTGAAATATCCTTACAAACATAATGGAAATAAACTAGCTAGGGCGCTTGTAGCATATCCCTGAGAAGATATGTGTCGTATACAGGCCTCTAAACTATGTTACAATGAGGCTTGAAGGAGTATTTATTATTGAGAAAAACTGGAAAACCCTAAACATCCAAAAACCTAAACCTAGGAGACGAAACACCAAATTATGGGCCCCATTGGGGTAAATTGGCACATCAATTTCCTGGGGTCGTATCTTTGGCATACAATCTTCGTTTGACACACAGGATACCTCATTATAAATATCTATTTGAGGACTACAGATGATGATAGAAAATTTTGAGTCAAATACTCATATTATCCTTGAAGTGATTTTCCCAAAAAACGTTGTTTAGGGCCTCAAAACAGCTCCGAAAGTTTAGGACCCAAAAACTACCAAAAATATCAAATTGTGCTACAATTAAGGAAACTTGAAAACTCAAAGAAAAAATGGTGGGGGCACAAGTGGAATAGGTAGGTGGCCACCAATACTTACTTAGATCATCCCCCCCCCCCCCAGGAAGAAATGGTCCCAATTTCATTGAGATCCTTCATGAGATGAGAAACTTCTGCTGAACTTGGTCCCTTGTGAGCCACCTACTCTGGTGAAGGAGTTGGCCTACTTTAGCAACTTGATATAGCTGGATCCTCTGCTAGAAATTTTTCTTGATCTGTGTGTCCATGATCTGATCAGTTGTCTTGTTCCATGTAGTCTGGGTTAACTTTTTTGGTGTGAGTTGTTCTGCCATGTCGGATGTGTCAAATAGAGGTGGAAAGTAGGGCCGAAGGCAGCCCACATTGAACATTGGGTGCAGACCAAGGAATGGTGAAATACTGAGCTCAAAGGCATTGTCCCCTAAAACCTTGGTGATAGTGTATAGCCCATATCAAAGTGGGCAAAGCTTGTGGTGGGGTCCATCGAGGCGCTCCTTCTATAGATGTAGGCACACATTGTCGCCCACCTGAAAGTTGTGTGGCACCTGATGCTGATCATGTCACTTCTTGTACTTAGCATTGTCTCTATCAAATATGTCATGAACCTATTGGTAGATGTGTTAAATGCGCTCAATGAATTTCTTTTCCTTATCAGCTTCAGACTAGACATGAGATGAATCGTCCTGAATAGCTGCAAATGGCATGGCTACGTCAATGGGACATAGTTCCTGGAATCCGAAGCCCACCTGAAATGGGTTGTGGCCGGTTGAGCAGAGGGTCTGATTATAGTTGTGTTGTACATAGGGGAGGATCTCATCTCACGTGCATGGATTCTTTGAGTTGTACATGTGCAGAATGTGTATAATCATCCTATTGATGACCTCTGTCTAGCCATCAGATTGGGGATGGAAATTTGTGTACTTGGTGAGCTTGGTGTCCAGCATTGACCAGAGACTGGACCAAAATGTACTAAGGAACTTGTTGTCCCAATCTAATATTATAGATAGTGGGATTTAAAAGTGTACTCACACTTGTTCAAAGAAGAGTTTAGTAGTGGCCTATGTTGTGATATTCTTCTTGCAGGCCACCATAATGGCCATCTTTGAGAATATGTCAATGACCATGAAAAAATAGTAGTTGCAATGCTTAGTAGAAGGAAGGTATAACATGTAATCCATGAAGATGGATTCCCAAGGTCGACTAGGGGTAGGCGACTGAGTATAGAGGCCTTGCTTCTTGATGGTCAGTTTGGAAATGGTGCAGGAAGTGCAAGGTCTGATCTACTTCCCGATATCATGTGGAACGTTTAGCTAATAGAAATACTTCTATAATAATTCCACTATTTTCTCAAACCTGAAATTCCTAATTACTCGGTTTTAGTTCGCTTCGAAAATCATCTTGGCACACTTGCTTGAAGGAACACAAAGGTGTCCAAGGTGATAGAGCAGTGCATCCTAGAGGTGAAAATTTGGAACTTGATTACCCTCCAAGGGTGTATTGTATGTGTGGCCAAATTATCAATCGCTCTTGTAGAGAGGTGACCAATTAGAAGCCTCGTGCCCACAAGATTTGAGCGTGGTGGTTAGCACCACGATTGGTGGTCGACTGAGGCAGTCTGCAACATTATTGGTGTTGCCCTTCTTATACTTGATATTCAAAAGAAACTCTTTCATATATGTGGACCATTTCTGATGGTGATAATTCTAAAAATTCCCTTGTGTCTGTATGAATGAGAGGGGTCAGTGGTCTACGTGGATGACCGTTTCCTTCCCCAAAATTTAATGCTTCCATTTTTTGCAAGCCTGCATAATGGAATACATCTCTTTGTCATAAGTGGGATACTTTCGAGTTGTGTTGGGCAGTGTCTCACTGTGATATCACAATGGATACCCCTATTGAGTAATAACTGCCCCAATAGCATAGTTAGAGGCAATTGTCTCGATCTCAAATGGTTGTTGCAAGTATGGTAATTTGACCACTGGGAAAGTGTAGAGGCAATGTTTCAACTCTACAAATTCCTTATGTTGAGATTCAGAGAAAAAAAAATTTCCTTTCGCTCCTCCCTTGGTGACTTGACTCAAAGGCCAAGTGATATGATAGGATCCCAACATATTAGGGGAATTTTGAGGTCTAAAATGAGCCTCCTAAGGAAATTATAAAATAATGGTGGAAATAATAAAATAAGATTAGATTACATCATCAAATTTTGGAGGGAAAAGATAAAAGTACAAAGAATAAAATAAAAAAACTATTTTTTCAACCTGTATTTTCAACTTATCTCTGTAATTTTTTACTCAAATTATGAGTTGGAGTACTCATTGGATGCATAATTTAATTCCTCATCCAAGGAGTATCCATGTTGTATACTCTTTATCGACCCTGATACATGAAAATTGAGAAATACATGAAATACATGATTGCAATCAAATTTTTCATGTTGCAAGGTCCATAGAAAGTAAGCAACATGGGTATTCATTGGATGAGGAATTAAATTTTTCATCCAAGGAGTACTCACTCGAAATTTGAGTAAAAAATTAGGGAGATAAGTTGAAAATATAGGTTGAAAGAATAGTTTTATTATATTATTCCTTTTTATTATTTTTTTCTTTTTTACTCCAAAATATGTGAATCATCCCCCATGGTTGACATCATCATGTAGAATCCTATTGGTTCTTATAAAGTTTATGTTGGTTGTACATGTTTCTTAGGAGGCCGGTTTTAGACCTTGAAATTCCCCTAATGTGAACTTGTGGTAGAATTTAGCAAGACCCAGAAACCTCCAGAACTCTGTTAGATTGGTTGGGGCTAGCAAATATTAAATGATTTGGATATTGACTGGATCAACATGCACCCCCCACTCATCAATATTGTATCCCAGATAATGAGCCTTTTTAATGCCAAAAGTGCACTTCTCCGAATTGGCACATAGCTTATGTTTTCGTAGTGTTTGGAGGACCTGTCAAATGTGTTGGAGGTGCTCTTCCCAAGTCTGGATGAAAATCAGGATGTCATTCAAATAGACTACTAAAAATGAGTTGGTGAATGGTCATAAGATGTCGTACATCAGCCTCATTAAGGTTGCAGGATCATTCGTCAACCTCAAAGGCATGAACAACCATTTGAACATGCCCTCCTTGGATTTGAAGGTAGTCTTCAACGCATCAGAGGGTTCAATTGGTACCTCCTGATACCCAGACTTCAAGTCGATCTTGCTGAAATATTTTGCGCCCTTGAGTTGGTCCAGAATCATCATCAATTAGTGGGATTGGGTACCCATTCTGGAAAATGATCTTGTTCAGTGCTCGATAGTTAATACAAAGTCTCCAAGTCCAATCATTATTCTATAACAACACCATCAGGCTCCCACAAGGTGATGACTGCGGTCGAATATGAACTTTCTGCAGCAGCTCTTGAATCTACCTCTTGATTTCATCATTCTACAGAACAAAGCGCTGATAGATTGGTCCATTGGGAAGTGACACATCTGGTATCAGATTGATGGAGTTCTTGACCTAACAGTTAGGGTGAGGTGAAGATCTCCCTGTAATCCTCCACAAACTTTTCCATCTGTTTTTGTCATGGGGAGGAGCCCTGTATAGAGGTCGTGTCCACAATATTCATTGTTTCCTCAAGGTGGATCATCAGGATAAAAAATTTCATAGTTTTGTAAATGAGCTTACTGCATTTTTTTGTAGTAACCAAAGAGATGGCGACAGGCAGTGCTACCTCCCATATCCTGTCGAACTTACTGCCCAAAGTAACAATAATAATGCGAGGTCGGGACTCATACACAGCATGTCGCTTTCACAAGTATGGTTGGCCTAATAATACATCAAACACATCAAGAGGGGAAATTTCACATAATACCTCATCCATAAAGGGCTTCATGCCACAGGGAATGCGACAGTACTAGCCGACGTGAAGATCCCATCCTTGGCGAAGCCACTCGATGGTGTATGGATGTGGGTGTGCTATGGTCGGAAAGCCCAACCACTTCATGACCTCTACTAAGACGTGGTTCTTTTTGCTTCTTTTTTTGACAATGAACTACAGTGGAGAACCCTTTACCCACATATTGGAATGGAAGAGGCACTCATTCTCCTTTGGATCTTCTTTTTCCTCCTTTTGGACCTTTGTGGTGATAATGGTGGCATTGGGCTCCGAATTGACAATTTTATTCCCTTTGCCACTCCCCCTGTCAAGTTATGATTCAGATTCAGAGCATGCATCAAATTCAAAAGCCTTCAACTTGGACACCAGTGAATTCTTGACCCGACACTCACTTGTGTTGTGAGTGGAGTTCTTTGTTGGGCCTCAATTTTGGTCAATTTTTCTTATTAAAAATACACCTAATTATCATCGTTTTCCACATTATATCATCGAAAGATGCCTTATTTTGACCTTATTGTTAATATTTAAGTAAATAAATTATGTTTTTAATTAGATATTTTTGTAAAAATTAGGTTTTAAGAGTATTTTTTTACAGAACTGAAAATTCCCATAATTGCTTCATGGTAGTCATATGTGCAGGACACCTGGGCATGATATGATCATAGATTTGGAAATTTTGGGAACCATGGATGGAAAAAATTCTATTAGTTTGGTCAAACTGAGCTGAAATAGGCCCAGTCAATGCTGGTCAAACATGACCTGTTTTTCAAGAATCCCTAGGAAATAGGGAATAATTAGTAGTTTTTGGGATTTTTCCAGATTTTGTGTAACTAAATGGATGAGTTCAAACTATATGGATGGGATTAGGATAATATAAGGATGTTAGAGACATTGTAGCATATTTTTTTTATCATTTATCTATTTATACCAAGATTATGAACCATTCAAACATGGATAATTTGTATAATTTCATATTGAGACTTCTGAATATTGTGAGTTAATTTGAGGAACTAGTTCCACCTTATTTTTGATGTTAAATTATGTGGATGATTGACTTCATTCACAATAGCTGATAAGTTCTTCAAGTGTGCAATGCAAGGGTGGAGGCCCCCCACACCAAGCTAAGTACACTTTTTTGGTTAAATTAGCTTAATTTTCATGAGCTAGTTTTACTTCAGTTTTTTTTCAGTTATTTAGATGAATGAAGATTTATTATGTTTTTTAATGAATATTGGTTTACTTCTAATCTGCATCTGAAGGGAAAAACAAGTTTTTAAGTTAAATTATCCTTTTATCTGATCCAATAACAATAACTAGAATTTATCTTCTTTCCCTTGATGAGTTATTTACTTATGCTTGTGAATGAATCTTGGTTTAATTATAATATTCATATGAAGGTACAAACAAGTGTTTAATTTAAACTCTCCTTCTATCTAATCTAAGAACAATAACTAAAATTCATCTTATTTTCCTTGTTTGAAGCTATTTTTGAATTTCTAGTTTTAAATCCAATCGTAACAATGATGAATGGAATTGTGAAGAAGGAAAACATGTACCTCATCAGTTAGAAGCCTATTCTCCTACTTTTTATGCCTCATAATATATTTTCCATCAGTTAATTGGTTTTTCTTCATTAAAGTGGTACTGCGAGGAAGGAAAAACGGGATCTCCTAAGTTAGGAGCCTCTTCCCTCACTTATTACATATTAAATTAGAAATTACTTAGTTAGATTTTATATTTGTAATATGAATTTCCTTCAGTTTAAACATTTTGTCTTCTAAATATTGGCTACACATGAGATCTATATATTTTGGACATGCTTCCAAGTTTACAAACCCGGATTAATAATTAAATACTTGTGTTAGTTTACCAAGTAAATTGACCCAACATTTTTGGCGCCATTGTCAGGGAAGCATACATCAACATAATCAATTAATAGGATATCTATATAAACACGACAAAAAAGAAGAAGAAGCTTTTTTTCACTTATGTTTCTCTATGCCTAGAGAAAGAGATCAGAAAGATAGATTTACTAAACAAAACCCCCCAAAAATTCAACCATCCATAGTAGCAGGACCATCAGGACTAACTACACCAGTTTTTGGGAAACCAAATCTAGAGGAATTAGAAGAAAAAAAAATATCAGGAAAAATATTGACTCTAATTGAAAGACAAACCTTGTTATCCTATGAGGTGAAAATAAAGAAAATTCAAAAATAAAACCCTTTTATTGAAAGAAAAAGGGAAACAAGGAGACCAATTGTTAAACAATTAGAGAAACCAGTCCTGATAAAATTAAGATAGTTGAGGAAACACCAATTCAGCCTCATTGAAACATTACAAACAACTGAAAAGGAAATTAATGAAGAAGGAGAAGGATCTAATATACCAATTATGACTCCAGAACAAAGACTTCAGTATGAGAGGCAACAAAAAGAATGGCAGAGAAAAAGAGAGGAAGATAGGAGAATAGAAGAAGAGAAAAAAGGAGAGGAAGATGAAAAAAGAGAGTATGATAACAAAATATATAATCATATTGAACCACACAATGACCAAGAAGCTACCTTTGGCTTCCCAATATTAGATACAGGAGCAATAATAGGAGAGGAAGTGAAAAAAAAAAAAAAATCCACCTTCTGTTTTTCCAAATTTTTATGGAATGTCATCTGAAGATCCTGATTCATTTATGTTTGAATTTGATATTTTATGTCTAACTTATGGCTACACAAGTGACACACATAAACTTCGTCTATTTCCTGCTACTTTAAAAGCAACAACACTAAAATGGTTTATGGAATTAGGAGAAAATACCAATACTTATTGGGATGACATGAAGAGAATTTTTCTCAAAACGTATCAAGCCTATTGTAGGGCTAGAGACTGAAAATAAGATATTTTCAGAATGAAACAACAAGAGGATGGAAGTTTGGAACAATAATTAGAAATATTCCTCTAGAATCTACAAAAATCCAAACAACACTCTCTGAATCCTTATACCATCCGCACATTTTTTCTTAAATGTATCAGAGATGAATACTTAGATATTATCAATGCAATGGGAAAAGGAGATATCTCAAACTTTCAATTTGATGATATTTTTGAACAATGTCAAAAATATTCTAGGGGAAGAGAAAAAAGTGGAAAAGAGATGTTACATCACGAGATTCTAAATCTACAATAAGAGGAGTAACAAGAGCATAATTAGGAAGTTTGCTAGAAATTTTTAAAATTGATCTTTTGAGGACTCTAGGAACAGAAGTTGATGTTTTAAAAGAAAATAAGAAGAAAGAATAACAATATCAAATATTATCAATATTTTTTCCTAAGTGTAGGAAGAAACATCCACTTACAGAATGTCCTTTGGATAGTATGCAGATGTGTGGACTTTGTACAGAGAATCATGCAATTGAAAACTGTCCAAAGCTTAGATAATTGCAAATGGAAGAATTACAAGGGAAAAATTATTTATACTATATGGCACCAAGGAGACCTTGGAAACCAAGTATTTCTCAGTAATTCCCTCAAAAAAACCCTAAAATTATCAGTATCCTCCTCAGAATTCATGGAATAATCTGATGCCATGGCAGGCTTGGCCTCCACAACAATACCAAAACCAAATTGCACAAGGTTGGAGAGGATATAGTTATGGAAACCAGCCACCTCAACAAATTTGTCCTCAACAATACCAACATCAATATCAACAACCATACCAAAAACCATATCCTCAACAACCATTCCAATACCAACAATTCCAGCAACATCCTCAACCAATGAAATTTCCACAACAATATCCTACACCATTACTAACTCAACCTCAACATATTTAGGTACCTTCTATCCAACCCCCACCTAGACCAACTCAATTACTATCTCATCTAGTAGCGAATTCGAGTAACAAAGTGGAGAAACCAACAAACAATGTGGAAGAAGCAACATATTTTTCTACCTACTCTATTCTTCTTGTACAATATGTCCACTTAAGGTCTGGGAAATTATTACATAAATATTCTCCACCAATCATAGAAGAGCAAACAGAACAAGGATAACAATATAAAAAATCGCATGTAGGAAATCAAATTCAGAAAGGAAAAGCTATAATGACTCAAACACCACCTTATCTAGAGAGGTTAGTAGAGCAGAAAATTTCAATGTCTCTTCTTGAATTTGATATTTTGGATGAATTGGAGAATGATTATGTGAAAATTCCTTTTTTCAAATCTATAAAAGATATTCCAATTTATGCAAAAACAATAAAGGAGGTATGTATTAAGAAAACTGGCATAAAGAAAAGAGATCCACCCACAGTCTAGGTCATTCGCAAATTAGCTAGTCTCATGTCTACAAAAACAAAATTTGAAAAATATATTGATCCTAAGATCCCTATGGTTACAATTTCAATCAATAAATTTTTAGTTCCAAATACTTTAATAGATTTGGGAACAACTATAAATGTCATTACCACAAAAACTATTAAATACTTGAAATTGGCCAATATTCGACCTACTACTATAGTTTTGGAGCTAGTAGATAGATATAAATTTGTACCAGAAGGAATATTAGAAGATATCATTGTTTCTTTGGATTCATGGGAATATCCTATATAATTTCTAATCTTGCAACAAAAAACAAAATCAGGAGGCCATCCTTTAATTCTAGACAGTCTATGGTTAGCCACAGCATATGCCTTCATTAGATGCAGATAAGGAAATATGATCATAGCACATGGGGATGAAAGGAAACATGTTACACTCTATCCTCCAACACAATATCCTTCTTTATTAGCATGGCTTAATGAACAAAAAAGACAATAAACTCAATCTGTTCTCAGTATTAATCAATTCTTTAATTCTAGAGAAGAGGAAGAAAATGAGGATCTATTAGACCTTTTCATCTCAGAACCTGATATTTCAAAGCAGCTTAGAATAAAAAAATATGAAGCTGCAAATCATCTTCTAAATCAAATTTTCTAGGAAAATTGTACTATTCAATCATTGAAAAACTCATTTGAAAGTATTTTCCATATTAAATCAATTACCAATTCACAAAGTAAAATCATTGAAATCAATCCTGGAAGGAGTTTGAATATTGGTAATAAATTACAATCATGATAGGAACAACAGGTAATAGCATTATTACAGAAATATTCAAAACCTTTTGCCTGGGATTGTACAGACATGCAGGGAATTCATCCAAAGACATGTATTCACCACATCTAGATTGATGATCATATCAAACTAGTGAGGCAACCACAAAGAAGAATGAATCCTATGATGAAAGAAATAGTGAAAGAGGAACTGCAGAAATTGTTACAAGTTGGATTCATCTATCCTATTTCTGATAGTCAATGGGTTTCTCCCTTAGTTGTGGTGCCAATGAAAAATGGAAAGTGGAAAATATGTGTATACTATAGGGAACCAAATAAAGCCACATTAAAATATCATTTCCCGTTACCATTTATTGACCAAGTACTAGATTCATTAGCTAGAAATATTTTTTTTTTTTCTTGATGGATATAGTGAATACATTCAGATTAAGGTAGCATTGGAAGACCAGGATAAAACCACATTTACTTGTCCATGGGGAACATATGCATACAATGTTTTTCCCTTTGGGTTATGTAATGCACCTGCTACTTTTCAAAGAGTAGTCCTTGCAATATTTGTTAATCTAATTCATGAATGTGTAGAGGTCTACATGGATGATTTCACTGTATATGGAGGAACATTTGATGATTGTTTGAATAATCTTGAATTTTAAAAAAAAATATTCATACATACAAACCTATCCCTCACTAATGAAAAATGTTTTATCATGTTAAATGAAGGGATAGTGTTGGGACACCATATTTCCTATTTAGGAATAAAGGTGGACCCAACAAAAGTACAATTCATTGTGAACTTGATGCCATCAACAACATAAAAGGAAGCAAGAAGTTTCTTGGGATATGCAGGCTATTATAGAATATTCATTGAAAAATTTAGTAAAATAGCTCTACCTCTATTCAAGTTACTTGCAAAAGATGTTGATTTCTAATGGACAACAAATTGTCAAAATGCATTTGAAATATTGAAAGGAAAATTGTCAGTTGCATCCATTATTTGAGGACCAAATTGGTCATTTCCTTTTCATATATCCATTGATGCATCTGATACAGCTATAGGAGCATCACTTGAATAGAAAGAAAATTGGTTCAATTACGGCATATACTTCATAAGAAAAAATTGAACACTAACAGAATTAAACTATACCGTCATAGAAAAATAGATTTTAGTTATTGTGCACGCAGTCAATAAGTTTAGGAATTATATAACAGGCTAGAAATTATTCATTCATACAGATCATTCAACCATTAGATACTTAATGAAAAAATCAATTACAAATGGCTGAATTACTAGATGGTTATTATTAATGCAAGAATTTAACATCATTGTCCAAGATCGACCATGAAAATATAATCAAGTAGAATATTTTCTATCAAGGCTTCATTCACCTTATGATCGAAATCCTGTTTCAAATAATTTTCCAGATGAACGTTTATTTTCCGTAACAATTAAAACCCTATGATTTGTAGATGTAGCCAACTATTTATCATCTAGAATATTACCATCCCATTTTACCAATAAACAGAAAAGAAAATTAATCAGAGAAAGTGATAGATACAGTTGGGTCAATGGTGACCTCTTTTATACTATTTCTCATCTATTAATAAGAAAATGTGTTAGAGAAGATGAAATTCTAGATATTTTGAAAGTAGGTGACCATGATGAGCCATATGGCACCCATTTTTGAGACAAGAAGACAACATACAAGGTGCTCAAACTTGGCTACTATTGGCCAACAATATTCAAGGATTCAAAAGATTATGTTAGAAGATGTCACAACTGCCAAAGAATTGGAAGACCAGTGATGTCAGATGAAATGTCATTAAAGCCATATGTACTCATAGACCTATTTGAGCAATGGAATCTAGACTTTGTGGGACCAACTAACCCACCTTCAAATGGAAAGAATTACATTCTAGTGTGTACAGATTATGTTACAAAGTGGGTAGAAGAAAAGGCAGTGGAAAGAGCAACAAAACACATAGTAGTCTCATTCCTCTTTGAGGAAATCTTTGTCATATTTGGAGTTTCGAGAGATATTTTTATAGATAAATGAGCACAGTTCACCTCCAAACCTGTCCAGGATCTTATAGAAAAATATAAAATCAAACACATAAAATCTAATCCATACCATCCCCAAGAAAATCAACAAGTAGAGTCGACAAATAAAATCCTGGAAAATATCGTGACTAAAACAATGCAAATGAAGAGAAAGGATTGATCATAAAAGTTAAGAGATGCACTACGGGCATACATAATTACATGGAGGAATACAACTGGATTCAGTCCATATCATTTGGTATATGGTAAGGAATTTTTGTTGCACATTGAATTTCAAATTCGTACATATAAACCTGCAGCAAAATTGGGATTGGAACTATCTGAAGAACATCAAAAGAGAGTCATGTGATTGAATGAACTAGATGAAATAAGGCAACAAGTAGTGAACCATACAACACTGGTGCAACATCGGAGAATCAAGTGGCATGAAAGATTCATTAAAAATAAAAATTTTCATAAAGGAGACTGGGCACTACTTTTTGACTCCAAGTTCAAATATTTCAAAGAAAAATTTAAAACTCATTGGCTTGGGCCATATGAGATAGAAGAATTTTTTGACAATGATGCAGTTAAAATAAAAACAATTGATGAAGCAGCAATTTCATTTTTAGTCAATGGAAATAAGGTTAAGATCTATACTAAGCCTATCAATAAAGAGGAATTTTTGAAAAACGTCTCAACAGAAAATAACCTGGAAATAATGGAACATCATAGTGATATGCCTTCCTTACTTCTAGAATAAAAATAATGATAAAAATAATAAAAAATTATAAAAGAGTTTGGTTGTGAAAATCTAGGAAATTGGCACAATACAAACTCGAATTCATATCGGAATACCAAATTTTTTGGCCAATGTGAATTCTTTGTTTTGTTTTGTTGGACATTGGGTCCAACGCTCCTCGTGTGTTTCGCGACATGGACTAATTGCCTCTCATGGATCCTAACTCTGGCGATTGTAGAGGAGACTAATGCCTGTAGGTTTTGGTCTAACAGAAATCGTTATTCCAACAAGTGGTATCAGAGCGAAAGGTCTCGAGTTCGAAACTCACCCGGCTCGCGTTGGGGGGGAGATTGCTGGACATTGGGTTCAACGCTCCCTGTGTGTTTCATGACATGGACTAACTGCCTCTGATGGATCCTAACTCTGGTGATTGTAGCGGAGACTAATGCCTGCAGGTTTTGGTCTAATGAAAATCGTTATTCCAACATGTTTTACTTTTACTTCAGTTTGATTTTGCAGAAATAACCCTCCAGAATTCCAAGACTTGAGGACAAGTCTTAACAGAAGCAAGGGGGAATTTCATACTGAAACTATGGAAATAGTTTCAGCAGATGTATTGAAGAAGGCACCTGAATAAAATTGCAGAAGGAACCTGAAACATCATTCAAAATATCATTGCACAAGGGACCTAAAACATTACTCAAGATATCATTACAGAAGGGACCTGAATAACATTGTAGAAGGGACCTGAGACATCATTTAAAAATTGCATAAGGGGACCTAAACAACATCAATATTCATTACAAGGGACATTAATTAATATCATATGCAAAAAGAACATGAAGCAACATAATCTATATCAAGAGTTTCAAATAAGCAGTTACAATTGTTTGCATTCCATCAGAATTCATCTTTGAAGAACCATCGTCATGTGTCAAGTATCGATGAACCAACAAAGGTCATCATCAATCAGTATTGACATCAAAATATGTTGTGAAAGGGAAAGTACAGTAAGTAAAAAAAATGTTTTTAGAACTGTAGATTTTGAAAAAAAAATCTAGAACTGTTAAAACAGATTTAACCTGGATATGCATTCTATTACATTTATCATTCTAAATTTACCATCTAACACCCTACATTTATCCTACATACACTCATTATCATACTCTCACTGTCCTATTATAATCCATTACCCTACCATATTTTAAAAACTTTATCATAGTCCTTCATTAACCCAATATAAAATTCCTACATTCATTCCATATACCCTTGCATATCCTCCAACATATATTATAAGAATTTTTGATCAAATATTGAGGACTCAATATTTTTTCCCTTAAGGAATTTTTGTTTTCCTACAAAACCACAATGAGTTGGTGTCATAATGAGAAAAATTTGATTTTAAAATGACTTATCCTATGTTCATTTTAAAACAAATTAACAAATAATAATATAAAATGACAAAGCCTAAAGTATGAAAATGCAACATAAGAGTTGAAAGGATGAAATGAAATATGCAAACATGCAGGAAGACAAATCCTAAAGTATGAAAATGCAACATGCAAACATGCAGGAAGGTTAAAAAGACAAATGTATTGTTACGCATAAAAACAAAGGTGTACACGCAAAGAAATGAATGAAGCCATGAACAAAGAAGAAATTACATAGAATTTGGGTGATGCGGTGTTACGGTAATAAGACAGGCATATACACAATGGAAGGAGGACTGTACACAAGCCAGAAGAACATAGCCATGAGCACGCAAGTCAGAGTGTGAGTTCTCATGGTAAAATGGTCAAAACACATTCAAAACAAACTCTGTGTAATGCTATTGCTATACTTCACCATTAGAATGCAAACCAAACTCTGTGTTGAGCCTTTATTCCACCATCACAGCTAGATATAAGCTCAGGAAAAGGAGGATAACACTGTGCAGACATATGCACACATATAGCACCCTCGTGGAAGAAGGAAACAAGAAATAAAATGTGAATACTAAGGAGAGGGTTCCATAAAACAGAGAAGCATAAACAGAGAAGAAGCTGCATAATAAATAGGTGAGGAGATCAAAAGAAGTTTTCAAAGAAATAAGGAGGGTATGCATCGATTTTAAGGAGAGAATTGAAGGTGAAGATCTCCTGTTTGCCAAGTTGACTGAGCTTACCAACAAACTCTAGAAATTCTGCAAGAAGAAAAGGTAAGAGATCACTTCCGAATTTCTATCATTAGTTGAATGGATTTCATGGGTAGTTTAGCTTGAGAAAATGTTTGAGATGTGTGATCTTATAAGAATTTAAACATCAGTTCTGCATTCGAAACCTTGCCACCATTAAACCAACTCTACCTGATGTGTATAAGTGAATCCTTGGAGATGTTGAATATGACTTCTAATTTAAGTGACATTGTTTAAACATAGGAACACGAGTATTAACTCAGATATATATACAATATTGTTTCCAGATCAGGTAATCAAGTTTGAAACACGAATTCCTCCATGCATAATTATGAAGTGTTACATGTGAAAAATATAGAGTTCCATTTTTTTACACATAGTGAGATTTTCATAGCACACAGCGAGAAAATTGTTTTTTCACTCTCATACACACAGTGAACAAATTTGTCCTATTCTTCATATGGATAGTGAGAATTTTTAAAACAGTGAAGGGATTTTTGAGAATTTTTTTGACAAAAGAGAGATTGAAGCATGAGTTATGAAGGAGTGAAAACAATTTTAAGGTGTTTTTATTATTTTTTTACACAGAGATAATTTTTTTTTATCAATTTTGAAGAAGCAATGGACTCATTTTTAAAGCAGAAAAAAGAATTGAAAAAGGATCAAGCAAGGTAATAATTTCATATTTTAAGGAGCTTCAAAAGAACAGAGCACATGGAAAACAAAATAGAGCCAAAGGAATTCAATATAGATAATTGGGACAAAGAAACCATAGAGAAATTGTATCAAGCAGGGTTGATAGTTTTCCTTCATAAATTCAATGGGCATAATGAGAAAACTACACAGGAATTCATAATCCATTATGAATAGGGAAAAACAACATTGGGTGACCTCTCAATTCCACTAAACCTAGAATTCCTTTCACAAGCTCTAGACCTTCCATTAGCAGGATAAGAATACCACAAAGGCCTACATTTTAAAGAGAAGGTTTGGACATTATTTTTAGAAAAATAGATAAAAGTGTCTTTTGATAGAGCAAAGCGAACCCCAAGAGACTAGCTGAGTTAACCTTGGTCTGAAATAATACTGATCAACCAAATATATTTTACATGTGATGATCGATTCAGTATAGTCTATCTCTACCATATTAGGCTACTACAACACATGAAAGGAGAATCCAAGATAAATCTATCCTATTTATTCTCAAAGAGTTTTGTCAAAATGATAAAGGATGTTAAAAATAATACTGGAGGAAAAGAAGAAGACATATATAATCAAGTCCTCATAAAAATACTTGTAGAACATCAGGTGAGGAGCAAGGGGTTGATTTGGAGAGAATTTTTGGTTCAACATCATCTTGAGGGAGAAACTACAGAGGAAAATTTTGAGCAAATGCATATCACTAGCAGAATTAAGAATTATTGAGTGTAACCTAAAAGCAGAACCAAGAAGAAAAAAGATAGTGTCATGATTGAGAAAGAAATATCCTTCTTGTATGTTCCTAGGAAGCCTAGGAAGAAAATACATGAAGAAACAAGTGAAAAAGATCCAGAAGTAGAGATAGTTGAACCTCTAAAATCATCCAAACAAGTCAATGAAATATTGGAAAGAATGGAAAGAGATATACAAGAAGAGCCTTTAGATAAGGATTCCTACTTTGAGCATGCATGGATAGGAGCCACTTCATCACATTCATTTTCCAAAGAGACTATGGGAGAATAAAAAGAGTTGCAACAAGAAGAACACCTCAATAAAATAAAAGAGTTGACAATGGAGTTAGAGGTCAACAAGATTTTAGAAAATCACTTGAAGAAAGAAAAAAAATGTACACAAAAAATGATAAAAATCTAATAAAAGAAAATGAGGAATTGACCAAAAATATATTCAAGCTTGAAAAATAGAACACTCTTATTTCCAAACAGTGTTTTAGATGGCTCAATTAAAAGAAAACATGGCAATACAAATATGAAAGACAAAAGGTAAAGGCCACCATCTACAAGGAAGGAAGGTATGAGGGGATTGATTGTCTTCTTCAAGTTTCACAATAGGAAACTACAGGATCAGGCACAGTGGGAACATCAACACTCAGAAGGTCAAAGAGGAGAAAGCAAGCATGAGGGCATGCTTGAAGATCAACAAGGGGGGGATGTTGGCCCTCAATTTTGGTCAATTTTTATTATTAAAATTCCACCTAATTCCCATCATTTTCCACATTATATCATCCACATATGCCTTTTTTCAAACCTATTATGAATATTCAAGTAAATAAATTATGTTTTTAAATTTTTAGATATTTTTGTAAAAATTTGGTTTTAAGAGTATTTTTCGACAGAACTAAAAATTCCCGTAATTGCTTCATTAAATTCATATGTGAAGGACACCTAGGAACGAGTTGAGAAGTAGTATTTTGGGGAAGGAGAAACAAGATCTCCTAAGTCAGGAGCCTCTTCCCTCACTTATTACATATTGAATAAGAAATTACTTAGTTAGATTTTATATTTGTAATATGCATTTCCTTAAATATTAGAATTTAGAATAAATTTGTAATATGCATTTCCTTCAATTTTAACATTTTGTCTTCTAAATATTGACTACATCTAAGATCTATATATTTTGGACATGCTTCCAAGTTTACAAACCCGGATTTATAATTAAATACTTGTGTTATTTTACCCAGTAAATTGACCCAACACTCTTATGGAACTCACACCACTTTCTCATGTTGTTCTTTGGCTTCACGATGTTTTTATTTCCTTGCGGCTTTGGCTGGTTATCCTGGGCCACCCTGTCTTCGATTTTTCCTTTGTTATGTGGTTTGGGGGCACCTTTCCCTTACTTCTAATTTTCAGATCCAAAGGCTCGCTTCTTCTGTTTGAACTTCTGCTCAATCTTGGCAACATACTGGTACACTGCACCAAGCGAGGAGATGTCGAGGAACTCCATTTCTTCCCGAATGTATATGTGCATACAATTGTGGTACTTCAGTACCAAATTTTTATCTTAATATTTGTTACCTAATTTTGTGCGTAGGGTATGGAATAGATTTTCCAGCTCATGCACCTCTTGATCCCTTTGTTGCCGTAACATAGTCCATTATGTCTACCTGTCCTCATATCTCCCCACATGATAATATTTTTACTTAACGATGTCTCAGAAATAATTCCAAGTAGGTGTAGCCAAAAATAGATAGGGTTCCCTCTCCTCCTTTTTCTCACAGTAGGTTTCCCGCCAGTTCTTCACATGGGGGTGGCTTTGAGGAGTGAAAAAGTAATCTTTTCCTTGTTGGAAATGTCCTAAAATGAGAAATACCTTTCTAATAGATTCAACCATATATATACGACATATTCATCTATTAGGCCCTCAAATATGGGAATGTAAAAGTTTACTTGTACCTTAAAATGAGTTTCACCTGCAGAGTGGTTGCTGGATGCAAATACGCCGTTGGTGGGCAGTCAGTGAAGAACCTGGGAAAATTTATCTATCATTATGTTTCTTTGTTTCTCAAGGGCCTCCTCAGGCAATGTTTTGATTCAATATCATACTCCCTCATATTTACTTCATCCCCCATGGACAGTCGTTAGGGTTTGCAAGGCTGATCTTGCAAAGGTTCAACCGGATCAAGCCCTATCTCCTTATACCCTGACCTCATCGCGGACATGCAAAGAAGGATAGAGAAAGAGAATAGTGCTATGATATCACTGATCCAAAATTATGTAGGAACATTATAAAATACAAAAATACACATAAACACAAAGATGCAGAAAAAATAAGACTTCATTTCATTAACATCACATAATTGAAATATGCTTACAGACATAATGGAAATAAACTATCTAGGGCACTAGTAGTTTATCTCTGAGAAGAGATGTGGTGGCTACAGGCCTCTGAAATGTGTTACAATGAGGATTAAAGGCCTATTGATTATTTAGAAATAATGGAAAAACCTAAACATCCAAAAAATAACCCTAGGAGATGAAACACCAAACTATGGGCCCTGTTGGGGTAAATTGGCACATCAATTTCCTGGGGTCGTAACTTTGGCATACGATTTCCATTTGACCCACATGATACCTCATTATAAAGATCTATCTGAGGAATAAAAATTTTGACAGTGATTTTGAGTTGAAGACTCATATTTTCCTTGAGGTGATTTTCCCAGAAAATTTCATTTAGGGATTCAAAAGGCTCCGGAAGTTCAGGACCCAAAAAACTGCCAAAAATAGTAAATTGTGATACAATTAAGGAAACTAAAAAAATGAAAGAAGCAATGTTGGGGTCTAATTGGAATAGTTGGGTGTCCAAAAAATCCATCTGGAGAATTCCTCCCCACGTAGGAAGCAATGGTATCCATTGTGTTGAGTTCATCCATGAGATGAGGAAACTTCTGCTGAACTTGGTCCCTAGTGAGGAGCTTGCCTTGGTGAAGGAGTTGGTTTGCTTTGAAAACTTGATATAGTTGGATCTTCTGTTGATAGGTGTTATTGATATTCCTTTCCATGATATGATCTGTTGTGGCTTGTTCAATGCAGTCTGGGTTTAACTTTGTTGGTGTGAGTTGGTCTCCCATGTCAGATGTGTCCAGTAGAGGTTGAAAGTAGGGCCGAAGGCGGTCCACATTGAACATTGGGTGTAGACCAAGGAATGGTGGAATACTGATCTTGAAGTAATTGTCCCCTATAGGGTTGGTGATGGTGTATGGCCCATATTGGAGTGGGTGAAGCTTCTAGTGGGGTCCAGCGAGGCGCTCCTTCTCCAAATGTATCCAAACTTTGTCGCCCACCTATAAGTTGTGTGGCATCTAATGTTGATCATGTCACTGCTTGTACTTAACATTGGCTCTGTCCAATATTACATGAACCTATTGGCAGATGTGTTGAATGTGCTGAATGAATTTTTTCACCTTGTCGACTTCAGACTGGAGATGAGTTGAATCGGCCTAAATAGTTGTAAATTGCATGGTTACGTCAATGAGACATAGTGCCTGGAATCCCAAGCCCACCTAAAAGGGGTTGTGGCTGGTTGAGCTATGGAAGGCCCGGTTATAGCTGTGACTTACATAGGGGAGGATCCCATCCCATGTGCGTGGATGATTTTATGTGTACATGCCTAGAATGTGTACGATCATCTTGTTGATGACCTTTGTTTAGCCATCAATTTGGGGATGGAAATTTGTGGACTTGGTGAGCTTGATGTCCAAAATTGACTAGAGGTTAGATGAAACTGTACTGAGGAACCTATTGTCCCAGTCTCAGATGATAGACTGTGGGATCCCAAAGTGTATTAGCACTCATTCGAGGAAGAGTTTAGCAGTGGCTTCTGTTTTGATATTCTTCTTGCAGGACACCATAATGGCCATATTTGAGAATATGTCGATGACCACGAAAACATAGTTGTTTCCATGCTTAGTAGAAGGAAGACCTGAAATGTAATCAATGGAGATTGATTTCCATGGTTGACTAGGGGTAGGCAACAAAGTATAGAGGCCTTGCTTCTTGATGGCCAGTTTGTCAATGGCGCAGGTAGTGCAATATCTGACGTACTTCCCGACACCATGTCGAAGGCTCAACTAATAGAAATACTTCTACAGTACTGCCACTATTTTCTCAACCCCGAAATTCCCAGCGACCTGACTATAGTGCGCTTCCCAAATAATCTTGTCAAGCTCACTTGAAGGAACCCAAAGGTGTTCTAGGTGGTATAGCAATGCATCCTAGAGGTGAAAATTTGGAACTTGGTTACCCTCCAATAGTGTCTTGTATGTGTGGTCGAATTCTAGATCACTCTTGTAGAGAAGTGGCCAATCAAGAGTCAAGTGCTGACTAGAGTTGATAATGGTGGTTATTGCCACGATCAGTGGTTGCCTGAGTTAGTCTACAAGATTATTGGTGCTGCGTTTCTTCTAATTTATGTTCAAATGAAGTTGTTGTAGATATGTGGACCACTTATTATAGCAATAATTATGGAACTTCTCTTGTGTATGTCTAAATTGCAGGGGTCGGTGGTCTGTGTGGATGATCTTTTCCTTCCCAAAAATGTAATGCTTCCATTGTTGGAAATCTTGCACAATGGAATACATCTCTTTTTCATAAGTTGGATACTTCAAAAATGTGTCAGAAAATGTCTCACTTTGATATTCCACTGGATGCCAATGTTGAGCAAGAACTACCCCAATATCATAGTCAGAGGATTTTTCTCGATCTCTAATGGTTGTTGCAAGTCTGGTAATGTGATCACTGGGGTAGAGCAAAGGTGATGTTTCAACTCTACGAATGCCTTCTATTGCGATTCAAAGAAAAATATTTTTTCTTTCACCCCTCGCTTGGTGACTTGGCTCAAGGAACAAGTGATATGACAGAATCCCAACATGAACTTTTGGTAGAAACTAGCAAGACCCAGAAAGCTACGGAGCTCTCTTAGAGTGGTTGGGGCTGGCCAATCCTAAATTACTTGGATCTTGGTTGGATCCAAATGCACCCTCCCCTCATCAATAATGTATCCCATATACTAAACCTGGGTGACGCCAAAAGTTCACTTCTCCAAATTGGCACACAAATTGTGTTGCCGCAATGTTTGGAGGACTTGTCCGATTTGGTGGAGGTTCTCTTCCCAAGTATGGCTGAATATCACATTGTCATCCAAGTACACTAATACAAATTATTTGGTGAATGGTTTTAAGATGTCTTCCATTAGCCTCATGAAGGTTGTAGGAGAATTCATCAACCCGAAAGGTGTGACCAACCATTCCAATATGCCCTTCTTGGCTTTGAGGTTAGTATTCCACACATCGAAGGTTTTGATTGGTACCTGGTGATACCCGGACTTTAAGTTGATCTTGTTGAAATATTTTTCCCCCTTGAGTTGGTCTATAAGGTCATCAATTTGTGGGATTGGGTACCTATTATGGGCAATGATCTTGTTCAACACACGATAGTCGATATAGAGTCTCCAAGTCCCATCCTTCTTCTACACCAACATGAGCAGGCTCCCAAAGGGCGATGAACTTGGCCAGATGTGACCTTTCAGTAGTAGTTCCTGAGTCTTGCTCTTGATTTCATTGTTATTCATAATAGAGCATCGATAGATTGGTCCATTGGGAAGCAGCATACCTGGGGTCAGATTGATGGGGTGCTTGACCAGACATTGTAGAGGCACCCCTACGGGTGAGGTGAAGATATCCCCATACTCCTCCACAACCTTGTCCATTTTTTGTTGTCGTGTGAAGGAGCCATATATAGAGGTCTTGGCCAAAAAATTATTCTTTCCCTCAGGGTGGCTCATCAGGAAAAATAATTCTTGGTTTTGTAAATAAGCTTATTGCATTATTTTTCTGTAACCAAAGAGATGGCAACAGGTAGTGCTACCTCTGGTATCCTGTACAACTTATTGTCTAAATTAAAAATAACATTGCAAGGTCGGGACTAATACAAAACATGTCGCTTCCACAAGTATGGCTGGCCTAATAATAGATCAAACACATCAAGAGGGTAAATGTTGCATAATACCTCATTCATGAAAGGCTTGATGTTGTAGGGAAGGTGACACTGTTGGCTGATGTGGAGATCTCATCCTTGGTGAAGCCACCAAATGGTGTACGAATTTTGGTGTGCTATGGTTGAAAATCCCAGCTGATTCACGACCTTTACTGAAATGAGGTTATTTTGGCTCCCACTGTTGAAAATGAAATGTAGTGGGGATCCCTTTACCCACATTTGGGAATGGAATAGGCGCTCGTCCTCCTATTGATATTTCGGTTCCTCCTTTAGGATATTTGTGGTGGCAACTGTGGCATTGGGCTCCACATCAATAATTTTCTTCCTTTTATGTCTCCCCTTATCAGATTTTAATTCATATTTAGAGAATTCAACCGATTAACAATCCTTCAACTCGGCCACTAGTGACTGCTTGGCCCGACACTCATTTATGTTGTGAGTGGAGCTCCTATGGAACTCGCACCACTTTCACATGTCCTACTTTGGCTTCATGGTGTTTTTATTTTCTTGTGGGTTTCATGGGTTATTCTAGGCCACCTTGCCTTCACTTTTTCCTTTGTTCTGCAATTTTGGGGCACCTTTCCCTTGCTTCTGATTCGCATATCCAAAGTATCAGTTCTTCTATTTGAAATTTTGATCAATCTTGGCATCATACCAGTATATTGCACCAAGAGAGGAGATGTCAAGAAAATATGTTTCCTCTTGAGTTTATCTGTCCAGAAAAGTGATGTACTTCAGCACCAAATGTTTCTCTGAATCTTTGATACCTAATTTTTTGCGCAGGGTATGGAGCAGATTTGTCATCTCATCCACATCTTGATGCATTTGTTGTTGCAGCTTAGTCCATTGTATGTAGTTGTCCTCATAGCTCCCCAAGAAATAATATTTTTCCTTGACGGGGTCTCAGAAATAATTCCAAGTGGGTGCGAGTGAAAATAGAGAGGGTTCCCTCTAGTCCTTTTTCTCACAGTAGGTTTCCCACCAGTCCTTGACATTGGGGGCAGATTTGAGGAGTGAAAATGTAATATTTTCTTGGTTGGAAGAGTAATAAACCGATAAATACCCTTCTAATAGATTTAACCATCTATATACGACATTTGCATATATTTGGCCCTCAAATATGGGAATTTCAAAGGTTACTTGTACCTTAAAAGGAGTTGTGCCTCCAGAGTGGTTTTTGGATGCAGATGCATCCCCGGTGGTCAGTCGTTGAAGAATCTAGGAAAATCTATCCATCATCACGTTCCTTTATTTCTCGAGGGCGTCCTCAAGAAATATTTTGATAGGATCTCATGATCCCTCGTCTTTATTTTCTTCCCCCATGTGTGTTCATCAGTTTTTATGAGGCTGATATTGCAAAGGTTCAACCAAATCAAGCCCTAACTCCTTATACCCTGACCTCGTTGGGGACATGCAAAGAAGGATCGAGAAAGAGAAGACCGCTTTGATACCACTGATCCAGACATATGCAAGAGTGCAATAAAATATATAAATACACATAAACGCAAACATGGAGTATAAATAAGACTTTGTTTCATTAATATCACATAACTGAAATATGCTTATAGACATAATGGAAATAAACTAGCTAGGGCACTTGTAGATTATCTCTGAGAAGAGATGTGAAGGCTACAGGCTTTGAACTGTGTCAAATTGAGGCTCGGAGGCCTATTTATTATTGAAAAACAATGGAAAATCCTAAACATCCATAAATCTAAATCTAGGAGATGAAATGCCAAACTATGGGCTCCGTTGGGGTAAATTGGTACATCAAGTTCTTGGGTTCATAACTTTGGCATACGATCTTCATTTGACACATATGATACGTCATCAGAAAGATAAATATGAGGACTAAAAATTTTGAAAATGAATATTTTTTCAAATACACATATTTTCCTTCAGGTTATTTTCCAAGAAAAGCGTCGTTTAGGGCGTCAAAACAACTCCAGAAGTCGAGGACCCGAAAAACTACCAAAAATAGTAAATTGTGCTACAATTAAGGAAACTGAAAAACTGAAAGAAACAATGGTGGGGGTGTAAGTAGAATAGGCGAGTGGTCGCCAATATCCACCTGAATCAATATGTCCCTAAACTCATGAACAATTTAAGAGATTTATTCTTGAATGTTGCCGGAAACAATCTCAATTTTTGAATGTTTAATAAGTAACCATAATATCTACAGAAAATTTCAAAATCAAAGACAAAGGTTTCTGGATCCTCTAACCTCATACATGGAAGTTGGGAAGGAAATATGGAGGGATGTTCTTTATATGCACATTGACATCAGTATCTTGAATGCGAAATCCAAGAGGATCTTCTTCATTGTCATCATATCCATCCATTTATTCTACCTTTTCTGCCACATATTTATCTTGTACCTGCAAAAGTGGATGGTAATGTGGCTCTTCCTACACCACATGATCATGTGGGCAGGTTTGGCCATGGAGATTTTTTTTTAATAACCTTGCTAATGCAATGCAATTTTGCGTTTTTGAAATGAAATATGACTAGTGCAAATATTGTTTTTTTTTTTTTTTTGTAGAAACAAAGATTGAGAATCAAATAGGGAAGAAAAAAATGCATACTTTGACACATCCCTAACAATGGCTCCAAAGAGTGACGAGCCTCAGTATTGCAACAAGAATGTTGCAACTCCCAAGGCTACCAACTTTAGTTATAAACCAAGGGTTCATATACACATAAGAGATGTCGTCACTTTATGTGCAGAATACAATGTGTCCTTATTTATTTGAATTTATATAATGTTGTGAATTTCATGAAATCAAATCTTAAACTAATTTCTGAAATGAAAATATTACTTTGAAAATAAATTAATCAACAATTTCTGATTGAATCCTAAGAGAATTAATTCAAACAAATAGGCCTAATATAATTTGTAATAATTCATTTCCTAAGTCATTTCTATTCTTACTAAATCATATATTAATATCCTATGGGTCATCATTCAAGCATAATAGATAAAAACCAAGCTTTGGGAGCAACTCTGGTGAAGTTTACACTGCTATAGAAGTGCGACAGGAATTACTGTAGATGCAACAGTAAGAGATAACTCACCAAATGGAAAAGTAATTCAAGTGATAATGGGATGGGATTTTTTATTTATTAAGTGGGCTATATTCTGACTCCATTTCAAGTGTAATCACTCCAAAATACCCATGTTAAAATGTGCTTAAAAATGACAGAAAATTACTAGTCTAAAAACTAGAAATTTAAGAACTAGTGAGCTAGTTAACCTATCAAATGCCTAACCTAATGTAGTGAAAATTAAATGAGGTGAATTTTGCTATTAAATTTACTATTTTTATGACCTAATACAATTTTAATAAATGAAATTGAATCTTATTAATACATTACAAAAAATAGTATAAAATTACTACTATTTTGCTGAAAGGGACTTCCAAAAATCCTAGATTCATGAATTAATAACCCAATTCAAGTATCCCATTGATGAATATGAATTTTCAAAGTTTCTATAAGGATGCATAATGCTTTTGAATCTGAAAATAACCTCAAAAAACCCCACTTCAACCATTTAACCAATATAAGCTACATCAGAATGTGGAGTCCTAAAAGGTATGTTTTGATGATTATTTCAGTGGCTTTTTAATAGCATTTGTGAACCTTTTTGTATCATGAATTTGGAAAGTAATAAGGAACTATAACAAAACATGTGAGAATTGATATGCAAGACTTAGCCACTGATAATGGTTATTTTCTGTACAGGAAAAGGAGAAAACGAGGAATTGCCGCTCCAAAGGAAGAGACAAAGTCGAGATAACTGCTGTCCCTCTGAAGGCGAACCGAATGCAAACAAGGTTAAACAGATTAAAGCAAGTCGGCTCGGAAAAGAAGGAGAAGACACCAGCTCAGCGCAAAAGAAAGGAAAGGATGAAGAATTAACAGTTTGGCGAATCCCTCAGGATCTTCGATCCTGAGGGATCGCTGCTTTATTTATCTTGTTACTTGGACATCTCTGCCGTCGCCTTTATATAAAGGGACAGCACTGTTAGCTTAAGGAGGATAGGATACGCTTTTATGTAATTTTCTGAAAAAAATCAGCTTTGATTATTAAGTCTCGTTGAGAACTGGTTCAATGTATTTTTGACCGATGCATTAATAAAAGCTTGGTGATTATTTCATCTCTGCGTCTGGATTAACTTAAAGCGGTGTATCCTTGGAGGCTAAGGGCCCGGCCCCGGAGGACACTTTGTTTTGTACCATTACGACTTGACTTCTGTGTGGTTTGTTTATCATTGTTATTTGGTAATTTGATATGCTTTATAAAGTTCATATTACATGCTCTGTTAAAGATTGAATCATTAAGGTTTTTACAGATAGAATCGTGTGTTGACTCCGCATCAAGTTATTAATCCCAAGAGTTAATTGCATGTTCTTACTGTTTTGTTACAGAGCTGTTATACTAAACGTTCGTGTTGTGTGCGTTTCTGATTTATCAGTACTGTTCCATAATTCATTAATAGTTATTGCTGTTCCATTAGTGTGATTTGTGTGAATTGCCTTTAGAGTGAAAGAATGTTATTTGATTGCAAAGAGTGCATTTGAGTTAATAGATTAAGTTTGGTTACAACCCGCGGGACTTAGTTATTCAATTGCTGTTCCATTTTAGATTTGCTGTTCTATTCCAGAATTGTTGTTCAATTCTTTATTTGTTGTTCCATTTAATCGCATTTGTTGCTTTGGTGTGAGAGATGATCTAAGGCTGTAGAGAGCATTGGCAGTCACTGTCTAGCTCCCAGGCTCGTGGTCTATGCTCTAGTTTCCTTTCCATCAGTTTCCGAAGGGATGGGTTATCACTGCCGAACCCTTGACTGATAATCTGCTGAGTTTTCTGAATGTGTGATTTATTCTTTTGAAGTAATTTAGTTATAAGCAAGCATCCGTTTACTCTTGTATTTCTTAAGCACTGTACTACTAGCATTACTCTGACAAATGATAGCCTCGGATTGAGTCACTCTTTGTAATATCAAAACGCTCCCGGATTGACATATTAATGTGAGGTAATTAGAGGTGAAAGAGACCCTTTTTATAGCTCCACATTTTGGCGCCGTTGCCGGGGAAAGAGTGTAGCCATTTGTATTTTTCAGAGTAGTGTACGAGCCTGCTAGGGAGGAGTTGGATCCTAAAAACGGAGGGTAAGAACCTACGTGCGGAGCATGTAAAAACCCTGCTCCACTATTCGCTTTCCTTACAGATTTGTTTTTGCTTTGTTTGAATAAAAGTTGGTAGTTCATTTTTGAGTGCATGACTAAGTAGAAAAGACCAGAAAAGAATATCAAACCCCCATCCAAGCCTGAAAAAGCTAAGGGGCCGGTGACCCTTGGCCGAACGACCTTCATAGACGAAATCTATAAGAAAACAGAATCTCAGCCATCAGTAGGCTTCAAGAAAAACATTTCTAAACCGCCTACTAGTTCCCTTCAGGCCACAGGATCACCATCTGTAGCCTGTGCTGAGGTGCATAGTCAAACTGAAGAGCAGGACTTTCAAGAAATTGAAAATTCTACTCCTGAATTATTGCAGGAAGGGAACTCTAGCAACTTTTGTGAAGGAGAAGGAGAAACAGGGGAAACTAAGAAACCAAAATCCCCTATTGAGACAAATCAACCTTTAGATAGCCCAGATAAGGGGAGTGCTGCGAAAGTCATTGTTGAAGGAATTCAATCTCCTCAGACACCTGGTAGTCCCATTATTCCAGATAAAGGAAGCGCTATTAAAAATATCCCTGTCAAAACCGTTCCCACTCAACCTAGGAATACCCTCCTAGATATCCCAGAAGGTTATTGGCATATATTCGATCCCATGGCTCAAAACCAGCCAAATGCTCAAAACCAGCCAAATGCTCAAACCTCTACATTACAATATCCTATAGTGGATTCTGCAGCTAATGCACCCATGAAAGCTATCCCTCTTCAGCATATCCCTACATTTCACGGTCTCACATCAGAAGATCCGGATGCATTCTTATTCGAATTCGATGTGTTATGTAGGGGGTACGATTACACCACCGATCCCCAAAAATTGAAATTATTTCCCTCTACATTAAAAGGGGCTTCTTTAAGATGGTTTATGGGGCTAGGTGGTGGGGTTATCAACAATTGGGATCAAATGAAAGAATCCTTCTTAAAAAAATATCAGGATTATTGTAGGTCTAGAGAATTAAAAGACGAAATATTTCAAATGTCAGCCAGACCAAATGAAACATTAGAGGAGTATGTGGAACGTTTTCAGTACAATCTACAAAGATCTCCTTATGTATCGCTACCTTTACCTGATAATGTGTTAAAAACTGCATTAATAAGGGGTATGAAGGAACAATGGATTGAAACATTAAACATTATGGGAAAAGGGGATATTTATCAAGAGAATTTTACTGACATCCTTGACTTATGTATCAGGAGTTCGAGAGGCAGCACAAGAATAAAACCGACAGAGTATGATCGGTTTGCAAGAGATAACAAAGTATCAGCAGAAGGAGTAACACGTGCAGAAATTGGAAATTTATTAGAAAATTTTAAAACTGATATTATGGGGACACCAACTACACAACTTGATATTGTGCAGGCTAAACAGAAGCAGCTGGAGGCAGAACAGAATTTGGCAATCTTCTGCCCCCGATGCAGAAAAAAACATAGCCACAAGGAGTGTCCACTGGATAAAGTCCAAACATGCGCCATCTGTACAAAAGATCACCTTACTGAGAGCTGCCCCTCACTTCCTGGATTGAAAGCGGTATATAAGGAAGCAGAAGAAGAACCAGAATCGGTGAATTCGATCAACCAGCGCCGCCAATGGCAGCCGAGACAACCTGGTATGTTTCCGGACTCAACCTCTTTCTTTCAAACCCCACAGTATAATGCTCAACAATATGGTATGTGGCAAAATCAATCTCAACCTCCATTTACAAACTGGTCACCACAATCGTTTCCTTCTTCAAATCCATGGCTGAATCAAACAAGCCAAACTGGTTGGCCAAATTTCCCTTACACTCCACCATATTGGCAAAATGGCCCATATCCTTCACAATGGACTCCCTCTACTTCACAAAGTTCACCCTGGCAGACAAGCTGGCAAAGACCGATGTACCACCCAGCCGGAACTATTCCGCTCCCTCAACCTACTCTGCCAGCCTTACAACAAAATCCCCAGTCTAACCTGAGACCGCAACTCCCAGCCCAACCCGATCCCAATCCAAATAACAGACCGGTCCAATCTATCCAAATCATAGAATCACCAAAATAGGACCCGACGTGAGGGAGTGCAATGATCTTCAGTTAAGATCTGGACGTATAATTGAAACTGAGGGAGATAAAACAGTTCATATTGAAGATCAGTTACCAAGAGAACATCAGTTGCAACAAGAGGATGTAAATAAGCAGCAGACTCATAATCAAGCAACCACATCCTCTCCTCCATTCCCAGAACGATTAGCCATACCTCGACCCATACAATATCCTGACTTTGACATTCTGGGAGAATTACAAATTTTGTACATAAAAATTCCATTCCTCCAAGCCATTTAAGACATTCCCATATACGCAAAAACTATCAAAGAATTGTGCATAAAGAAACCAAGGAGGAATATAACAAATAATCCAAGAGTCCAAGTAGTCGGTACTTTATCTGATCTATTGTCGGGAAGAGAAACACCCCTTAAATATGAAGACCCCGGGAACCCAATTATAACTGTTCAAATTTATGGTCAGACCCTGCCTAATGCCTTAGTTGATTTAGGGGCTGCAATTAATATTTTAACAACCACAACTTGCCAAAAGCTCGGCATTACATCTGTAGAACCCACCTCTACTCTGTTAGAATTGGCTGACCGATCGGTGGTTAGACCAGAGGGCACTCTACATGATGTCATGGTCTCTGTAGAATCCTGGGAGTATCCAACCGATTTCCTGATAATTAATCCAAAAACCCGACTTGATGGACATCCGCTAATTTTAGGTAGACCTTGGCTTGCCACTGCCGATGCCTACATTGGCTGCCGGCAGGGAAATATGACCATAACCAGAGGACCGAATAGAAAAAATTTAGTTCTATATCCTCCAGCGCAACCAAGTGTCACAATGATCAAAACTAATAAGCACCCTGTATCATACCTTACTGATAACATTAGATCTCCATTAACTATACAAGAGGCACTCGATTTTAAAGACCAAACATAAGACGATGCCATTAATAATTTCATTACTCAAATTGAACCTCGCACACAGTGTCACATGATAGAAGCAGCATTTGATAATGACTTGGAGGAAGATCCTCTGAAAGATACGCATGACCAAACGATACCTGTTACTTCTGTTGCAAATAGTAAAACTGTGGAAATTGCACCGGGGAAAACTTTAAACATCAATGCTAATATCACACCTGAACAAGAAACAAAGCTCATCCACCTATTAACAAAGTATCAAGAAGCATTTGCATGGGACTACCCTGATATGAAAGGAATCGATCCCCAATTATGTACACACCACATTTATATAGAAAAAGATGCCAGACCTGTGCGTCAGCCGCAAAGGAGACTTAATCCTCATCTAAAGGATGTCGTAAAAACTGAACTGCAGAAACTTTTAGATGTTAATTTTATCTACCCTATTTTTGATAGTAAATGGGTCTCTCCGCTTGTGGTGGTACCAAAAAAGAACGGAAAATGGAGAATTTGTGTGGATTATAGGGAACTAAATAAGGCAACACAGAAAGATCACTTTCCTCTCCCATTCATAGACCAAGTATTAGATACTTTAGCAGGAAAGAAGTTCTTTTCTTTCCTGGATGGCTTCAGTGGATACAATCAGATTCAGATTGCCCCTGAAGACCAGGATAAAACTACTTTTACTTGTCCCTGGGGAACATTTGCCTATCGAGTTCTACCTTTTGGCCTATGTAATGCTCCTGCCACATTTCAAAGGGCTATCCTTAGCATTTTTGCAGATTTAATAAATAATGGACTTGAAGTTTACATGGATGACTTTACACCATATGGAGATGATTTTGATCCACCTCTAGACACCCTAGAAAAAGTACTACAACGCTGCATTGTTACCAGGCTTTGTTTAAGCCACGAAAAATGTTTCTTGATGATGACTGAAGGACTTATCCTAGGACATTATGTTTCAGCAGCCGGCATTCAGGTAGACCCGGCCAAAATCCAAATACTTTTGCTCATTCCCACTCCTACTACTCAAACAGAGGTACGCAGCTTTCTTGGATTTTCTGGTTACTATAGACGATTTATAGAACATTATTCGCACATTGCTGCTCCTTTATATGCACTAACTGGTAACGTTGATTTTCTTTGGACAGATAAATGTGACCGTGCTTTCGAGGATCTAAAGAAGCTTGTATCCACAGCCCCAGTCCTTCGAGGACCAAACTGGGACCTACCATTCCAGATATCATCCGATGCCTCAGATACAGCTATTGGCGCAGTCCTTGGGCAGGAAGAGGATAAAAAACCATATGCCATCTATTACATCAGCAAGAATTTATCCCCTGCCGAATTAAATTACACTATTACTGAAAAAGAATTCCTAGCTGTAATACATGCTGTCAATAAATTTAGACATTATATTGCAGGCTATCCTGTTATCTTATATACAGACCATTCTGCTATAAAATATTTAGCAAACAAGCCTGTCACAAATGCCAGAATAACTAGATGGTTAATTTTATTGCAGGAATTCGACATCACAATCAAGGACCGGCCTGGCAAAGAAAACCCTGTAGCCGATTTTCTTTCGAGAATACCAAAATCAAGCGATGCAGCAGCAGTTGAAGATCAATTTCCGGATGAGCACCTGTTTGCTGTTGCCGTTCAAACACCCTGGTATGCTGATGTTTCCAACTACCTCGCAGTAGGTAAACTACCAAAACATTTAACTCCTAATGAGCGCAAGCAGATTATTCAGAAAAGTTCTCGATTCTCGTGGATTGGGGGCTATTTGTTTCACACAGGAGCAGACATGCATATCCGGCGATGTGTTAGAGAGGATGAAATCTTTGACATCCTAAAAGCCTGTCACGATGGACCGTGTGGGGGGCACTTCGCTGAGCGTAGAACTGGACATAAAGTATTGCAGACAAGATATTACTGGCCTACGATCTTCAAAGATGCGAAGAATTTTGTCCAAGCCTGTGACAGCTGCCAGCGAGCAGGACGACCTGGTCAAGCTGATGAGATGCCTTTGAAACCACAGTTAGTCATCGAACCATTCGAGCGATGGGCTCTTGATTTCGTTGGACCCATCAACCCCTCATCAAATCAGAAAACATATATTTTGGTGGCAACAGAATATGTCACCAAATGGGTTGAGGCAGAAGCATTGCCAAGAGCCACATAGGACTCTGTCATACAGTTCCTGTTCCATCTATTTGTTCGTTATGGCCTGCCTAGGGAAATAATTACAGATGGAGGACCACAATTTGTTGGGCATAAATTAGCTGCAACACTCAACAATTATCACGTCCAGCATAAAATCACTACTCCATATCACCCACAAGCGAATGGGCAGGTAGAAAGTAGCAATAAGATAATAGAATCAATCCTAACGAAAACCATTGCGTCACATAGGCGTGATTGGGCTACCCGACTACCTGAAGCACTCTGGGCCTATAGAACCACATGTAGGAGCACCACCGGTTACTCACCTTATCAATTAGTGTTTGGAAAACGACCCATTTTTCCCATAGAATTCGAAATCCAAACATTACGGACAACACAGGAAGTTGGCCTAGATCTAAGCGAGGCACAAATCAATCGACTACAGCAGATCAATGAATTGGACGAAATTAGGCTCTCTGCACTACAAAATACAGCATTGATTCAACAACAGTGAGCTAAATGGCATGATGCGCTCATCAAAAACAAAGTCTTCCACGAGGGAGACTGGGCTCTGTTATACGACTCTCGGTTTCAGGACTTCCCTGGAAAACTTCAGACTCGATGGTTGGGACCATATGAAATCCAGAAGGTGCATGACAACGGAACCCTTACTCTAATTACCATTGACAGTTCTGGATATGCATTCAAAGTAAATGGCCACCGAGTCCGTCTTTATCGCAAACCACTCACTCGGGAATCCTTCTGCCAGCAGCTACGCCGAGACACTGATATGGAGATCTTAGGAGAGGAAGAGAAATCTTCCTCACCTGTAATTCATTAAGGGTTCATTTATTTTTGCAATTTGTACATAAATTTTTTTTTTTTTTTGAGTGGTTCTTGTACATAAGTTTGAATTAAATATTTTCTTGTCATTTTTTTGTTGTTCCTTTTCTTTCACAGAGTTCGATTTTTTCCCTTCTAAAAAAAAAAAAAAAAAAAGCATCTGCGTGTTTTTTATGATGTTGGTTTTGCTTGTTTTGCTGTTCCTTTTCTAAAGGAACAGCATTCGGGATCTCTGCTGTTCCTTTTTCAAAGGAACGGCATTGTTACATTTTCCGCTGTTCCTTTTGGTTACCACTGTTCTTTTTCTTCAAAGAAACAACGTTCTTTTATTGTTGTTGTTCCTTTTTTTCAAAGGAATGAAATTTTGAGTGTTTTTATAGTATTTTTATTTTTGCTGTTCCTTTTTCCCAAAGGAACGGCATTTGCATTTTTGCTGTTTTGTATCATCCGTTGTTGTTTCTTTTTCAAAGGAACACCACTCGCATACTTTTGCTCTCCTTGTGAAACAGCTTATTCTTTTGCTGATCTAAATTGAGGATGCTTCTTGCCCGTCTTCTTTCTAGTCTTTAAGATACAGCTATGTATTTATGCAATGAAATATAAAATCACAACATACCGAAATCTGCAAACCATAAATCGCTATATCTATAAGGCTCTGCATTAGTAAGAGGACAAATGGAAGGACATACTTATTTCTTACCTTTTGTTGACATGGTTTTACTAATTTTTCCCTGATTGGTTATCTTTATCATGCCGATTCCCTTAAAATTTTTTGATTAGTACTTGGGAATAAGAGCAAAGAGCTTATATCTTCCTATTGAGATGATAAGACTTCTTCCACCATTCCTACTCTTAAGGAGTGTTGAACCACCCTTTGTGTATAAATAAGGAAAAATATTCTATAAAAAATAAAACATATGTGAACATGATATGTGAAGTGTCAAATGCAGGATAGGGGGTCTCATCGAGAGCCAGCCTACCATGATCATGAGGATGGAAGTGAAGTGGCATTCCCATTATGGCCACCACACCTGGGATATGGTCCAAAAGGTATATCAAATAAATGAACCTTGGAACAGGAGGTCTCATCACGAGCCGGCCTGCCCACGTTTCGCTCCGTCCCCGTGAATGGCATTATGGTTAACTGGTCACCAAGCCAGCATAATGGTCTACATTTTGACATAACAGCATTCCTAAGTATACACAAAGGATCATGGTTCCGAGGGTGAAAAAACAACTCTGCCAAGGTTATGGACACCTGTTGGCAGCAGAGTACTGTTAATGGTATTGAAGTCACCTTGCTTACACCAATGGGTAAGATACTAATACTCTTTTGTTTCTTATATCCTAGAAACTAATCATATGTTATTTCCCGATTTATACATCGCATGAATATTTATCATTACCAATCATGGCAACGGAAGTGACCATGACCACTTGAGATTTGGCAAGTACGATACATGCCCTACCTATCAGCCTCAAATCATAACACAGCAGCCTCTTATATAATACGCGATCAATTCTCTGCCTCGATTTCGGTAATTCGTTGTCCTTTTCAACATAGCATAATTCCATATGCTGTTCCTTTCTGACTTGATTGCAGACCGGGTGCCGCTCCTTTATTTGCCGGCTGGGACAGCCTATCACATTGCGGGGGGGGGAGGTTAACCTCATCATTCCCTGTATTACGTGTCAACTCACCATTCGGGAAAAATAGTGTACGACGGTTTTGCATGGTTTAACGGCATGGCATTTCTATTTTCACACAAGTTGCTTTCTGTTGCACTGTTGCATACTCTGTGTTTTTTTTTCTCTCGAAACCTTGCGATTATCACCCTCTCTGTGTTTCAAACAGAAAACGTAGTTGCTGTTCCATTTAGAATCCACAGTGAAACCATGGGAGGAAGGGCAATTCGAAGCGAGCCTCAACAGTTGACGATCTCCGCTGCTGCCCGGGAGATCCTGGAAAGAGCAGGATGGTTGAATTATTTCAATCGCCTACAGGAGTCTAATGAAACAATAGCGATGGAATTTTTGCAGAACCTACAGGATGATCACTCCACAGTAAGGGGGAAGCGGATAGCGGTCACCGATGACATAATTGCAGAAGTTTCAGGACTACCAGCCACCGGACCGGTATGGACATTAAAAAAGGAACGATTACAGAAGGTCATGGAAATTTTCCAGGACGAAGGCCAGAATTTGACAATTAAGGGGAAGGGAGTTCTGCCAACAACCCTAGGAGAACCCTGGACGGAGCTAGCAAGAACAATTCAGAGCTACATCACCTGCGAAGGAAGGAAAGACGTGGTAAGACCACTACATCTTAAACTTTTAGCTGTTTTAAAGCAGAAATGCTCTGTAAATTTACCTGCACTCCTGAACTCCTTACTGCATGATGCTGCACAAAGTATAAAAAAGGCACAGCACGTAGAGTCAGTCGTTAGTCACCATGGGTTGATACGACTAGTTGTTAGTTATGGTCTCACCCAGCAGCAGAGCAGCTGGGAAGAGCTGATTGCAATGATTGAGGGGGGATTGACAGCGCCATCCCCAAAACGTAGACATTCTATAAGCACACCAGAATGTCCGGCAAAACGCAGAGAATTAGTACAGCAGAAACATGTTGCTAGTACATCGGAACGACCAGAGATATATCAGGAATCGGCAAAGCGCAAGCATGCCATCGATCCACCCGAGCAACCAGAGGAACCCAGAAAATCAGCTCAGTTAGCTCGGATGAGAGGAAGCATAGATAAGCCCAGAAAATCAGCCCGATTAGCTCGGATACGAGGAAGGCTGGACAAGCTCCAGGAAAGCGCCAGCCAACCAGTGGTAATTGAGGACGAGCAATCCGAAGAGGGAAATGGGGTAGCAGCCAAGCATTCGGAAATCGAAGCAGAAGCTGAACAGGAGGAAGAAATGGGACAACAGGAAGATAGCCCATTACAAGACCTACTGGGAGAAGATGACTTGGCCGCAGTCCTAGCCAATATGGGTAAGTATGGCCAACCTTCTAGTTCAGAGGACCCTCACGACAAACCCCAAGAAGAAAAAATGTCTGAAAAATCACATGCAGTAGAGTCAGAGAATCTGCCTGTTCATGATGAAGAGGAGGTAAATACTAAACGGGAACAATCTGTTCCCAGGGTGCAAGAGGAAATTCTAGAGGGAGTAGGAGCAGAAACAGCAGTTGCTCAGGAAGAGACAGAACCAGTCGAGGTTCCTACCCCAGAACAGCCAGAGCAGACCAGTGAGGAAGAACCCCAAGAGGAAGATTTAGAAACTAGTCATGATCCAGACCGCAGCAGACAGCCTGCTGTTCCTTCTAATGAAACACTGGAAATTAAGAAGTTGCGGATGGAATGGCAGAAATTGTTGAATATGATAACCCAGCTCAGACAACAAATTAGGATTCTGAAAAAGAACCAGAAGGTAAGAAAGACCGAAGGGAGGAAAAAGAGGGCCAACAATCGGCCTGCTGTTCAAAACCGTACTGAGAATCCAGTTGTCGTTCCAAATGATGCTGAGGAACAGAAACAGACGGATGTTCGCGTTAAAACAGAAAAGGATGATATAAGGACCAGTGACAAGAAAATTCAGACAGAGGCACCACCCTCAGGGGTAATAAGGGTTCTGAACTCCAAACAGCATAATAAGAAAGTTCAGGTAAAACTCCCGGCCTCCACTGACCTATGGAAAAAAGATCCGAAGACAAAAACCTTGCATAAGATGGTGAAGCAAGCCCAGCAAGAAGCCGAACAACTTAGAGAGCAAACGGTTCCCCGAGAAAAATATGAAGAGTTACAGCAGCAACTAGAGGACGTCAATCAATCCAAAAGCTAGGCTTTTGAAGGATGGCGAAAGGAACAAGAGGAAGTTGCACAGGTAACCCGTAGACTAGATACTGTTATCAAGAAGATGAATACCTTGTGTTCTTTATACAATGACGTTTTAGCATGTAGGGCCCCTGCTAAAAACTATGCTCTGTTTTTATTAGAACGATATTTACAATTAAAAATAAAAGTTGTTAAAGCAGGCGCCCCTATACAAATCAACACTGTCAATGACTTTATAGACTGCTGTAAACATTATGGAGTGAAGGTCCAGAGATTGTTGTGTGAACTTTATTTGCATGACCTTGTGCTAAATCAGGAGACTGAGTTAAACCCTGGCCCTTTCATTGGAGACATCCAATTACAAGCATTCATTTCCTTCGGGGTTAATCAGATTAAGTGGCTCAAAGCCTATGATACTTTCCAGAGTCAGGAAAATGGTCTAGATTTACGGGTAAGGGCTGAGCCTAGGAACCTAGTACAGTTGTGGAAAGCTCATAGAAACCTCATAAAGACTCCGGGTGTCTATGAAACATTAGGACCCATGCATGAGGCACTCATTCGAGAGAGTTTAGAATATTTTCTTTCCATCAAAGACTTGGCCATTAATGCAGCCAAATTTCGGTACCGAATCTCTGATCCAAACATCTAGCTCAGGGAACCATTTAAGTATGAGAATTTTGAATTAGCTGCCAACCGTTTGAACCTCTATGGCGAGAGCATTCTGAAAGCAGGGTCATCCTGGTTAGGATATAGATTTCGCACTCCAATTATTTGGCACCCTGCACCCGGATACCAGGCCCTGTATGAGATGCCTAAGGGGCAAACATGTCAGTTCTTTGACTATCTAATCACTCATCATGGTTGTAGGCCTCCGCATGAGACTCCTTCTCCAGCATATTCTCTCACTGCATTGCATGTCAACTACAATGTTTTCAAGAGGACATGAAACAAGGTAAGCAGGGGGGTGTGTGGAGTACTAAAAAGGTATGCTTTTGATGATTATTTCAGTGGCTTTTTAATAGAATTTTGTGAACTCTTTTTGTATCATGAATTTGGAAAGTAATAAGGAACTATAACAAAACATGTGAGAATTGATATGTAAGACTTAGCCATCGATAATGGTTATTTTCTTCGTACAAGAAAAGGGAGAAAACGAGTAATTGTCGTTCCAAACGAAAGGACAAAGCTTCCAGATAACCGTCCCTTCCGAAGGCGAACCGAATGCAAACAAGGTTAAACAGATTAAAGCAAGTCGCCCTCGAAAAGAAGGAGAAGACACCACCATGAAAAGAAAGAAAGGATGAAGAATTAATAGCTTGGCGAATCCTCAGATCTTCGATCCCGAGATCGCCGCTTATTTATCTTGTTACTTGACATCTCTCGCCGTCACCTTTATATAAAGGGACAAAGACTGCGCGTCGCGAGGGAGAAGATGGATAGGATACGCTTTTAGTGTAATTTTCTGTAAAACATCAGCTCTTTGATTATTAAGTCTCGTTGAGAACTCGGTTCAATGTATTTTTGACCGATGCATTAATAAAAGCTTGGTGATTATTTCATCTCTCGCGTCCGGATTAACTTAAAGCGGTGTATCCTTGGAGGCTAAGGGCCCGGCCCCGAAGGACACTTGCTTCGTACCATTACGACTTGACTTCGTGTGGTTTGTTTATCATTGTTATTTCGTAAATTGATATGCTTTATAAAGTTCATATTACATGCTCTGGGGTGATTGAATCATTGAGGTTTTTACGTATAGAATCGTGTGTTGACTCCGCATCAAGTTATTAATCCTTTCAAGAGTTAATTCGCATGTTCTTTAATGCTTTGTTACAAGAGTCATATACTAAACATTCGTGTTGTGTGCGTTTCGATTTATCAGCATCGTTCCATAATTCATTAATAGTTATTGTTGTTCCATTAGTGTGATTTGTGTGAATTTCCTTTAGAGTGAAAGAATGTTATTTGATTGCAAAGAGTGCATTTGAGTTAATAGATTAAGTTTGGTTACAACCCGTGACTTAGTTATTCAATTGTCGTTCCATTTTAGATTTACGTTCTATTCCGTAGTTGTCGTTCAATTCTTTATTTGTTGTTCCATTTAATCACATTTGAGCATTTTGGCGTGAGATGATCTAAGGCTATAGCCAGCATTGCGTCACCGTCTAGTCCCCTGTGCTTGTGGTCTATGATCTAGTTTCCTTTCCATCATTTCCGAAGGGATGGCTATCACCGCCGAACCCTCGACCGATAATCAGCCGAGTTTTCCGAATGTGTGATTTATTCTTTGAAGTAATTTAGTTATAAGCAAGCATCCGTTTACTCTTGTATTTCTTAAGACCGTACTACTAGCATTACTCCGACAAATGATAGCGTTCCGGGATTGAAGCCACTCTTGTAATAACAAAACGCTCCCGATTGACATATTAATGTGGTGTAAATTAGAGGTGAGGCAAGAGACCTTTTTTTAGCTCCACATGCGCACAAGTAATTAGTAAATTCATAAACAAGATATGTAAGTGAAAAATACATTTAAAGGACATGAATAAATTGTGCAAGAGGGATCTGAGGCTCATGGGATGGAGAAGCCCGAGGAGAATCAAATTCTTATGGAATAAGCCAAGGTTTAGAAGCTGAAAATGGCACCCAACTTCATTATTTGAATCAATCCAAGTACATCCCTGGAAGAAATTGAAAATGGAGATTCTAAACAACAAGTTTTCTCCACAAGAATAATAAAAAATGCATGCCCCTAGAGGAAAATTTGAATTGGTACCTATACAAAATGACGAAGAAGCATTGTCCTTGAAAGGAGGAATATTTCCCCTCCAAAATCCCTCAAATAGTGGATCTGGTTCCCAATAATAGGAATCTGCATTAAATGACAGGGAACACATTCCTAGATTTTCTCAATCATTGGAGCTCCATAATTTCTCAATAATTTCATGATATTTTTTTCATTTATTCTCCAATATTCTTCAAAAAAAATAATATTAGGCACAAATATGCAATTATCTCTAAAACTTCTTAAGAACGTATTAAAGAAAAAAAAGAATTATTAAGTGTAGAATGCGATATTTGATATAGCCTTTATGTTCCCAAGGAATGTTAGATGGACCTTAATTTTTGTCTAATTTATAGGCCCATCAGATTATCCTCGGTTTTCAATGACACATCTAAACTAGTAAAACACATGTTTCCCATGGAGATTTACAACATATCTCGATGTAGCATTTACATCATATACATCTACTAAAACATAACTAACATATCATGCAGACCATACCACTTATTGGAAATTTATAAAATAGCTCAATGCAATATTTACATACATATGCATAAACATACATAACCAAAACACAACATCGAAACATATATCAAAATTCATCCACTCAACTAGTAAATAGAGAAGGATACATATCCTGCATATATTCATCCATATCCCATGTCACTTCATCAGGCCCAAGGTGCTTTCACTACACTTTTGATTGATTACTCGATTCTGGAGCTTGAAGATATTTCGCTGGAAAAAGCACTGAGGTTCCAAACAGAATTCTCCTTATGGTTCCACCTGCAATACAAAATAATAAATTACATGATCAACATCTTTAACATAATTCTTAATAAATGACACATGGAAAATATCATGTACTTTCACTGTCGGAGGAAGTACATTTCTGTAGGTCACGGGTCCAATCCTCTCAAGAATCTCAAAAGGCATGCAATACTAAGGTGCTAGCTTGGCACATGATCCAATTCTCAAGGAGCTCACCTTAAATACCTTGTGATGATTTGCATAAATTTTCTGCCTATCTTGTGCCACCTTTAGATTCTTCTTGATAACCTACATTTCCTGTTCCATCTTTGCCAACATATCCAGATCAATACCATGTTCACTAGATCACTCCAACTGATGGAAGTATTACAAATTATTTAATAAATTGCCTCAAATAGACTCATCTTAAAATATTATTGATACCCATTTTTATAAGAAAACTCCACTAGTGGAGGATACTCCTCCCACCTCTGGGGTTGATGCATAACACACATTCTCAAAATGTCCTTCAAAATCCTATTGACCATCTCTATCTTTCCATCTGTTTATAGATTATAAGTTGTATTGAAGGCCAAATCTGTACCAAAACCTTCAAATAAATCTTTACATAACCTGGAAGTGAACTTGGCATCTCTATATAACATAATATTCCTAGGAATACCATTTCGCCTTACTATATCCTTGATGAACAACTAGGCTAACTCACTAGATGAATGAGTAGAATTCACTGGAATTAAGTGAGCTACATTAGTCAACTTGTCAACCACAACCATAATAGAATCATGTTTTCTATATTTCCTCAAAAAACTTGTAAATAAGTCCATGCAAATGACCACCCATTTCCACACTCGAATTGGAATCGGCTACAATGGACCACTAGTATGTTTACACCATGCTTTTACCTGTTGATAATTTAAATAACTGGTGATGAACACAACTACCTCTTTCTTCAAGTTCAGTCAATGTTATGTCTTCTTCACTTCTATCAATATATTTTCATATCCAATGTAACCTAAATACGACAGAACTTGAAACTCCAACAAGATGTATTCTTGAGCTCCTTTTCATATGGCACTTAGATACTATCCCTAAATCTGACCAAACCATCTATCATGAGATGATAATCCACATCATGCTCACTTATACTCTTCTACTATAATATATGCTTCATTTTATGGTATCATCATCCTATTATCCTTCCTACAATATCTTATCTTCTAAATATTTCACATATGAATGCATAGATGCTATGCGGTTTACTTGTACTCTTCTACTAATAGAATCTAGAACCCTCTTCTATTTACCCTTAATGTACCTAATCTCGAATCCAAGCTCACTGAATCTAACTAACCACCTAGTCTGTATGGCATTCAGATTCAATTTCTCAAACAAGTATGTAAATCCACTATGATCACTCATCAAGATGAACCTCCTTCCAAGAAGATAGTATCTCCATATATTTAATGCATGGATTATTGTGGCCAACTCAATATCATGCGTCACATAGTTCTACTTGTGCTCATTCAATTTCCTTGACCCATAGCATACTAAAAATCCTTCCTGCATCATGACTCCACCAAGTCCTCTCTTGTAAGTGTATGTACATACCACAAACTCAGAGTCTAGATCTACAATATTTAGAACTGGAGAATTTGTAAGAAACTAATTCAACTACTTGAAACTAGCTTCAAATTACTCTTTCCATTCAAATTTATTCCCTTTTCGGTGCAAGGATGTAATAAGATAGGAAATATTTGAGTTTTTCCAGATGAAATTTATATAATAACCTACGAACCTCATGAATGATATTTCCTCATCCACATTTATAGGAGTTTCCCACTCCATGATAGCTCTCATATTTTCCGGGACCACAACTAAAAATTCCTTGAAAACCACATGCTCCGAGTAATGAACCTCTAACTGAAAGAAAATGTGTTTACTAAGTCTGGCATACAACTGATTCTATATCAATTGTTTTAAAATTTCTTCCAATTTTTTTTCATGTTATTCCTCACTCTTAGAATATATCAATATGTCATCGATTAATATAATCAAAAAATTGTCTAGATAGGGACACAACACACTATTCAACAAAAACATGAAATTAGTTGGAGCATTAGTCAAACCAAAGGGAAACACAACAAACTCGTAATGTACATACATGGTCCAGAAATCAGTCTTGTATGTGTCCTCTTCTATGATGCGTACCTGGTGATATCCTAATCTCAAATCAATCTTTGAGAACACTGCTACTCCCTTCAACTAATCAAACATGTCATCAATCTATGACAAAGGGTACCTATTCTTAATTGTCAACTTCTTCAATTGCATACAATCAATACACAACTTGAAAGTACCATCCTTCTTCTTCACATACAATACAAGTGCACCCCAAGGTGACACACTTTGCCTAATGTATCCCTTATCAAGAATTTCCTTCAACTACAACTTTAGGTCCACTAGCTCTAGAGTGCTCATCTTGTAGGGTGCCTTTGATGCCAGTGTTCCTCTCGACATCAAATCAATAGAAAATTTTGCTTTATTGTGAGGCGGTAGCTCCGAAATATTTTCAGGAAATACATATTAAAAATGTTGCAAGGCCATGTACCTCTTCAATACTTCAACATCCTCAAAATCCTTACCTTTTTCATTGGAAATATGAATTGCAAAAAATACACATCCTTTCCTACTACTATGCTTGACATGCATAGTTGTAACCATTCTCCCTGATGTAGGCTTCTTCTTAGCCTCTAAAATTATATTATCTTCATAATCATAAAATAACTCAATAGTGTTATCATAAAAAACCACCTTAGTCCTATTATTTTACAATGAGTCCATACTCAACAACATATTGTATGATCCCAATGGAAGTATGTTTAGATTTGCAAATGTATAGATACCATTCAAATCAAATGAAAAATCTCTTACCTAATGATGAACTCTTCTCTTGGTATCTGTAGTCAATTGCACTAACCAAGACTCTAAATGTACTTCTTTTTTCAAACCACACGTATCCACTAGGCCAGGACTGATATAGCTATATTTATATCCATGGTTAATCAAAATGGAAAAAAATTTGATCACAACGCTTACCTTCCATCTCGATAATAGATCCATGTTGATTAAACTTCATATTATCCAATGCTGCATAAATATGAGGAATACTCTTTCTAAAGATCCCTAATTTTCCATGCCTCCTTAGCACTAAATTCGTATGATCTGTTGCCCTGATATTGTGGAAAATATCTCCTATGATGATCCTTGCCACAACTTGAACATTGTAAAGGTTTCCTACCATCACCCTTGTGGTGAGCACTAGTATTGCACCAAGAGTGCTACAACTCCCCGGGGCTGCCCTACTTTACTTTATCAACCGAGGGTTCATAGAAACTTGGACGTGACAGTTCTATATACACAACATATGAATTCTACTCATGTCATCCTCTTCTGCTCTATGAAAGGGTGCTAATTCTAGGGGTTCTCAAAGGAATTTTGTCACACTTCAATGAAACTAAACTAAATTGCAGAAAGGAAATGATAGAAAGGAAACTAATTTAACTTGCTAAAAATAAATGGCAGAAAGGAAACTAATTTAAATTGTAGAAAGGAAACTAATTTAAGCAACACTTAACTTGGGAAATCGGCTAAACACACCCTACTTATGTTATGCTCTATATACCATGCTTCTATTCATGCAGCTAAGCTATCCATGACGTAATTATAATTGAAAAAGTGTTGATTTGCAGCTTGGAGAAGAAAGTGGTAAATGTGCTAATGGAGGGTTAAACACATGAAACAAGGCTTAGAAGTGAAAATATGGGTTTAAACCTTATTAAAACTTTATTATAGAGAAAAAATGATTCAGAGTGGAATGATTTTTAAAGTGCGATGGCGGAGTTGCGATGGAGGATGGAAGTGTGATATGTGATATGTGATATCGCAATCGCAATATTGCAAAGTTGGAAAGGTAGCAGAAGTGTTGTTTGGGAGCGGGAGTGAAATGAGAAATGCGATGAGTTAAAAACTGTGAAGTGTGAAATGATAGGGGATAAAAACTGTGAAATGCGAAATGCGATATCCCAATTCAAAATATCATGAAGTTGGAGGGGTAGCGAAAGTGTTGTCCAGGAAAAGGTTGCGAAGTGTGAAGTGTGATGGGAATCAAAAATGTGAAATGAAATTTGTGAAAGGGATGACATGGCAGATTTCTACAAAGGATGTTGCAACTGCCAGATGGGAGAGGGCAGCATGAAATGGGGAGGTTGTGAAATGCGATTTGTGGATGCGATGGGGATAAACCGAAAAAATGTGATTTGCGACAGATGATGTGGAGAATGCCGGCAGCTGATTTCGGCACTAGCGGTTTGGAGCAGTAAGTGTTAAAGGAAAATGGAAGAGGTTACGAAGTGCGATATGTGAAGGTGCAATGATGCGATTATGATAAGGCAGAAATTTGTGAAGTGTGAGATATGATGGGTTACATGGTAGTGGAGTATGTTAAGAATATCGCAATTAGGGCTTGGAAGAAGAAATTATTCACGGAAACCGATAGAAACTGTGATTTGCGAATTGCGATATCACAATATCGCAAGGTTGGCGGAGAAGCGACAAAGGTAGTCCGGAGGAGAGTGAGAAGTGCAGAATGCGATAGTAGGAATTTCTAGGAGGAAAGGTGGAGGTCAAACCTTGATGATTTTTCAAGTGTTTTGTGAATAAAAAGGGTAAGGCAACTGTGCCCAGTAAAAACAAAGGAATAAGGTGGGTTGAATGGTTTAAGTGTTTTGATGAAAAAAGGTGGGTGCGGTAGTGAGAATAAGTGGGAAAAATCAGTAATGGAGGGTGTAACAGCAGTGCACAGGTTTTGAAGACAGAGAGGGAAAATGAAGCGACGAGGCACCATGAAGCTGCTCTAGGGTTTCTTAACAATAATTCCTCCAATCAACCTGCTAACTTATGCACAAATAAATGGACAAATGCGTAAAATATACAATGCAAAGGAAGACCATAAAATGGTAATGCAATTGTACTTTTAATCTTAGAAAAAGTGAACATAAATCTGTTTTTGGGTCTATGGGATGGTTCACCCTCCTCGAGATCTATTGAAAGAGATGAGAAGGAGATCTTGATCCACAATTTTTTGGTTTTTCTCTTCTATTCTATTACTCACAAGAAAATGAAACCTACATGAGCACATTGAAAGAAAAACTAAACAACAACTTGAAACATAAACAAAATTATCAGAAGCGAAGCTAATGAAATGATAGAAAGAAGAGAAAAAATACATTAGAGTGACTGGGGAAAGGACCCAGGCACATGGATTGGGCCCTAACTCATAAGCCTAGCTCCTTGAAACTTAAATCAAGAAATGAAATCAGTCTCCTCATCTCATAAAATAATATCCTCATACATTTTTGAAATTTTGATCGCTGAGTAAAATAATAAAATGCTAAATATCTTGCAACAATGTTTCGACCCTTCCTAGCTCTAGCTTTGCTCTATTTATTCTACAGGGTAGCTACCAAAAACTCCCTAGAAAATAGTAGTTGAGTCCTCTTGACTCCAAGTAAACAAATATTATGCACTCTCAAGAGCGGCTTGGTCGCCTAGAGTTCGAATTGCTGGAGAGAATCCTTGGGATCCTTTGGTTGCCTTTGGAATTCGAAATGCTAGAAAGAATCTTTGGGATCCCTTGGCTTCCCTTGGAATTCGAATTGTTGGAGCAAATCTTTGAGATCCTTTGACTGCCTTCAAGAGTTAAGGAGGGTGGAAAATCATCCTTTAATTTCTCCTTGTTGTCTCCTACAAGTCTTTATGATAAAATCCTCATAAAATTGCTAATAATTCATGATTTTCTACACTCAACCTCATATTAGGCACTCAAAGTATGTTAGCCTTAATCACCACCTATACTAGCACCATAAATCTAGATAATAATAAAAATGCAAGAAAAAGAGATCCAAGAAGGAAAAAAGGTGACCATTAGCCCCTCCAAATATGTCTAATGATGGAGCTCCTCATCACCCCCCTATTGAATGGTTACTCATCCTCTTAGCAACTAATACTTGTCCTATGTTTCCTTTAAGGTTCTGACAACCCCCTTGATTTCTTGAGGAAGAAGTGTGGGATTTTCCCCAAGGGGATAAAAACCATTATTATTTTATGCATTCTCCAATTCTCTATCTTGGGGCATTTTCTGTAAGTTCCTTTCATTATTCAAATTTGTTAAAAGTAGTTGAGTTTTAGTCCCAACCATTGGATCTTTTTGGCCTGCATGGCCCTCTTTTATAATGGTTTCCTATTTTATAATGGTGAGGGAAGGTGTTACATATCCTCTTGCTGGCCATAATTCACTCATCTTCTATCTGCCTAGAAACATCATCAAAGTGACCTATTACCTGTGTTTCAGTCTGAAGGGAGCTTTCAACTAGTGCAGGGTCCCTTTCAATCTCTCAATGGTTAAGGATTACTCCTCTTCGACTGAACAATTTTGGTCTGATATATAAGGGTTCTCTTTTTCTTCTTCCCATGACCCTCCATATCTCTTTTGCTCTAGTGTCCTCATTCATCATCAAAGATGCTAGAGCCATTAGCTGCATATCCCTCATTGTGGAATAGGGGTCCCAAGTATCCAAATTTGTTAGCACAAGGTTATGCACATAAAAATATGCCTTTTTTTCTGATCAGCCATGTTAGCTTACTTGTAGAAATCCATGAATTGCCTACAACCTTCGAAAGGTAGTGATCCATGGGAGGCTAGAGTTTTGATTTGAAATAGGAGCCATTTCTCCTTAAGATACACAACATTGAGTCAGAAGGGAATCTGTGCTGATGGGCTTCTATGCATAAGTCTTCCATGGTGGCTACTTTGTGCCCTTTTTATTGCAATTTCTCCTTCAGTGCTACATTCTCCTCCTGCAGCGCTTTGTTACTCCTTTAGGGCTACATCTTTTCCGCTGCGCCCTCTCCGCAGCTCAAACCCGTTTATTCGATTCTTCCTCCTCCCTCAGTGGGATTCTTCAATGATAATCATGCCTGTGAGGATTTTTTTTTGGCTCTCTGACTTATCCTCTGAATCTTGTCAGCTCTAAAATACATAGAGGTTTTCCTTTTTCTCTTTGTGCTCAGAGGAGCTAAGGTGGCAACTACATTTTTGTCTTGAGGGGATGTGGTGTTGTGTTGTGAGTTTGTTTTTTGCTCACTTTCTGCTATCTCTATGACTTCTGTTGCCATATCTTCTTTTTGTCCTTGGCCCTTTGTCTCTTCTTGTACTTCTTACGGTTCTTCTTGTTCTTCTTCTAGTTCTTCTTCATATGGTTCTTCTTCTAGTTCTTCCTCTTCTTATTCTCGATGGCTAGAAATGAAATTATGCCTTGTTTGGGTTGCTATAAAAGATTCCTTGCTCATATTTACGAAATAGGACCAGGCCATGCGTAGGGTGACAATTTCCTACTGCTATTGTTGCATGTGGTCCCAAAATACATGGTCAGCTCACTGTTGCTACGTTGTGGGCTTCTGTCGATCTCTCTTCCTTTAAAAATTTTCTATTTACTAGTTTGGATGAGATGGACCCTCTTTATTATTAGACTATGCATCTAATTATTTTTTCTTTTGGAGCGCTTATGTAATTGACTCAGCTCCTGTTTTTATTGTAGATAGTTGGGCCCTATTCTTGTTAACTAGGTGGTACTGCGTGTCTCCTCCTCTCATCCTCCTCCACTCCAAATGATTTAATTATTATTATTACTATTTTCCTGCCTAGGTGACGGTACTCGCTTTTTCACCATACCTTATGGTGGTGGCCGTTTACACCCCGCTTCACCTTTTCTCGCTCTTAACCGTTAATCTACAAATATAATTATTTTCGGCCATTATGAATGCATAAAGAGGGGTGAGGGGCTATACCTGAGATTACCAATTGTTGTCAAGGAGTTTGCAGGAGCTTAAATTTGGATACAAGCCTCGTATATGTTGTGTTCTTCCTTATTTTCTTGTTTTCTAAGTGATCATCTTGCTGAATGAGGAACTCTCTAAGTGAGTTGTTGATATTTCTTGATGTTTCTTCCCATTGTAGATGTTGTGTGGGGGTGTTCCAGATGCCATGGGTGCCATTCTTTTCTTTCCTGGGTCTGTTTTATCAGCTCCTCTCTTTGTTTTTTCATGTTGTTCATGAACGGATTTTTGCGCTGTAGGAATTCCCTAATTTTTGTAACAGATTGTGTTTTTCTTTCCCTACTACATTGTGCTCAGGAATTTAAGAATGTGGTGTATGGAGGTGATGGAGGAAGTTATGAAAATGAATGGAGTGAATGATGGGATGTATGGTAAAATAGAATAAGGGAAAATAATATGAATGCCTCTCTATGTTTCCAGGATCCATTAATAACTTGCAAAACAAAAAACACAGAGATGCAAATGATTTTTTTTTTTTTTTTTTTTTTTTTTGAAAGAAAGTGGGCTTCCTCCATGGAGGATTTCAACCCACAACCTTTCCTTGGGTGCCTCGGAGAGGTTTTCACCCATGGATATTTATTCTTTTTTTTCTCTCCTTTTTTAAGAGGTGTGGGAAACTATAGAGTTTCCCATCACATACACCTCTCTGCTTATTGAATTTATTAACTCTTCTTGACAAAGGCTTCTCGTAAAATTTTCACTCCGTACCCGATTGAAAATCAAGGGATTCCTTCCTCATTTATTGTTCCGATTTGAATCGCACCATTATCAAAACATTTTTCCACTATGTAAGGTCCCAACCATCTTGTCATCGATTGGCTTTGAAATATTTAAACCTTGAATCATACAATAAATCGCCAAATCTCCTTCTTGAAGGTCTTTTCTTCGATGCTCGTCATCAAGGAAAATTTTTAAGGATGGGAAATTATTTTGAAGTTTAAAACATCGTTTAATCTCACTAGTCCCTAATATCAAAACTATAAAATGTTTATTGATATATTTGTAAAATTATTAAAATTTATAATGATTTTCTATATACTGTATATAATGTTGGTGATTTTTAAGTTAAACAATTATATATTGTAAAAATTTGGATGAATCATTTTTATAAAAAATGGAAATTGGCAAATATTTTTTTTGGAAAAAACATGGAAAATTAGCCCACCTACGAATATTAGCCCCTAAAATTGTACATGATTGTCATGCCAGACCTTCCTTTGCAGCTGAACTAGCTTTGTGTGAAGAAGTTCTTGCATTTTGAACTCATCCAATCCATTTAGTTGAAAAAACCTCTCTTTTTTGGAAGTGCTTGGAGATCTAGATTTAATTCACCGCCATTCTTAAAGTATTGGATTAAAACTCAACTAAAAAGTAGAGACTTCTTACCATAGACTAGTTCATAGGGAGTGAATCTTGTTCTTTTGTCTCCAAATTAGTGTTGTAGGTCTGCGGAAGCCTTGTTAGACTCAACCCGTTCGCCCAATATTTTCTCGTTATCAGCCACAACCCGAGGGAGAGGATGTTTCCAAAGCCTCCGTTAGCTACTTCTACTTGGCCATTCGCTGAGGGTGATATGAAATAGAAGTTCTATGCTTAATATTATGCTTCTCAAATAGCCTCAATGAGGTGAGAGGGTGAATTGTGCTCCCTAATTAGTGACTATTTCCTCGATACACAAACTTGTAAACACATTCTCTCGCAAATTCTTCTACTTTCTCCTTGGTTGCAATTTCACTACTTTGTTTCAAATTAACTGCTCTGTGTACTGCTGCGTACTATGATATACTTTTGTCCGGATGGTGATCAACAGGTCCAACGAACTCCATGCCCCACTTGTAAAATAGCTCAAGAGCCACCTGAGGGTGCATCTCATCCCTTTGCGTGGTTTTCACCATTATTTGTCACTGGTCACACCTACTAGTGTATCTTCTGGAGTCTTGGTGAAGGGTAGGCCAATAGTACCCTGCCTGCAAAAGTTTCTAAGAAATTCTCTTTGCAGCAAAGTTTCCTCCACATGGGCTGTCATGACATGTAGAGAGGATATAAAATTCCCCTTCCTCCCTCACATGATCTAGGATTTCCATCAGGGCCTAGCTTGAAAGCTCTCAATCCATGTGAAAGGGCTTTTTCTTCAGATGATTATGCTCCTCTCCCTAAATGAAAGATTAGAGGGAGTCTCCTACCAACTCACAGTTGTCTATATCAAAGAACCATGGTGGAGAGTGTTGATAAAGAAGAGATGATCCTGGTAGCCGGTAAATTCACCATTTTTTCTTTTCACCTATAGAGATCTAACCCGGACAAAAAATTTGTAACAACATTCTCCTATCTAGGTTTATCATCAATAGCAACCAAATTAAGGCAAAAGTAACAACCATCTAATTATCCTAGCACTAACATCCAAGCTTGTTCATTAAATACGTTATGTCTCAGAAGTGATCGTTGTGAACAAAGGTCTGATATCTAGTTACATAATGCTTGAATTTGTTCAAAGTGTTGAGCTCTAGAAATTCATTTTCTTTTACAAAACCATCATCTCATTTCACTCATCTTTCATCAACTCATAAACATAAAATCAATGAAGAATTATTAGGATTGCCTTAAGGATACATGAAATTGATTAACATGTTGTATCTTCATGGTTTTTTCTATTTTAATAATTTTGTGCAGTATAGCTATAGAATACAGACATTCTGTAGCTATTTTTTTGTTTGAATATGATACAAGTTTCATTTAAAGAAATGGCTTATATGTGTAGTTCCAGAATCCTTTCTACATGATTTCTTCCTATCCATGAGGACCAAATTGACGATTGAAGGAGTTTAATCCGATAGTCAAAGTTGAGGTCAAAGACCTTGTTTTACACAGAAATTAGGACTCTTGATTTGATCCATAGCAAATCATGAGTCCTAAGAGTCCCAGTTTGATTATAATTTGAAGTTACACCTGTAGCTATTCCTATTAGAAGTTAGTTGTGGAATTTACTTATAAATAGAGGTTTTATAGAACCAAGAACAAGTTCACTATTAATAGCATAAGTTTAGAATTACAAAGGTGATACCTCGTTTCTATCAAAATCGTTTTCAAATAAAGGAGGCCAGTTCTTTGATGTTGTTTTGATCACATCTTTCAAGGAGCTAAGGAATTCACCAAATTTGTAGCAAGAGGGCCCCCTGGCCGCTAAGGAGGTTTTTATGCTTTCTAGCTAGGTTTATTTCAGCTTTTCGTTTAGTATTTCTTTCTGCTTATGCTCAAGTTTACTGCTTTCATAATTGACAATTTTTGTGTCCAACTGAGTACAAACCATTTTTCTACATTAACAAATCTTTATCACTGAATGGTTAGTGACTTATAGATATAGTGATTGTTTAGATTTCATTTACTGCTTTCATACTTGACAATTGCTGTGTCCAACTGAGTAAAAACCCTTTGTCTGTTAAGTCCCTATATTACCAGTATAATCCCTTATTGTTATTAGTGTAACCCCTTTATTGTTATTATTGTACCCTTGTAACCCCCATTTTGTTATTATTGTGCCCTTAAATTATTATTGTTAGGTCGGATAGGATTACATTGTGGCCGACTAGGATTACATTATGGCCACATGGACTCCTATATAGAAAGTGTGTTTGTAAATTGTATCGTCCAATAATTGTTCATTTATGTAATATATTGGAGGTTTCCCCTTGAAGTGGCTCATTTCTAAGGCATTGATATCTCTTTTCTTCTATTTTTGGAGCTAGTTACACAACATTTGGTATCGTGAGGCTTTCGATTCTAGGTTTCGCTGTTCAAATAGGTCATCGTGAATTTTCGCTATAACCTTTTTTCTACAAAGTTTCGTAAGCTGAAATTTTTAGGTGGTAAGCCGAAATCCTAAGGAAGATCTTCTAAAAATTTCAGATCTTGGTTCGCAATATTTTCGGAGATATGATCTGTGGAAGTTAGGTCTTTTTTCAGGCTCCTAAACAGGTTATTGTGGAATTTTCGCTATAAAGTTTTTTCTACAAAGGTTCAAAATCTGAAATTTTTAGGGTGTGAAACTAAAATCCTGAGGAAACACGTAGAAACATTTCAGATCTTGATTCGCAATATTTTTGGAGATATGATCTGTGGAAGGTGGTGCTTTTTCAGGCTCCCAAATTTCATCTCAAAGAGGTGATCGTGGGAAAATCTCAATAACTCTCTCTCTGAGCATCGGATTGGAGTTCCATAAAAAGTGGTCACAATTACACTATCAATTTATTGACTATCAATTTTAGAGGTGAAGGGACAAAGCGTTGACACGTGGCAAGTCGTACAATTTCACTCTACTGAACCAGTCCATAATTAGGTCATTGTGGGTGATTGGACATAACTTTGTCTTGGAGAATCAAAATCAAGTCAGACCTGTTGCATTCAAAAGAGAATTCATATGGCTAATTCAGTGCTACATTTAAGATATTGAGAGCCACAATCATAGAGATAATCAAATTTTAATATCGAGCTCCTGAAAAGCAAGAAAAAGGTGTGTATTTTTTTCCGAATTGCATATGTCTTGTTTGAAAAATCAATTTGAATTGATTCCAAGGGCATATTGTAGAATAGATATCGCATTGGGTTCTAAAACAGTCCCATAAAAATAATTCAACACCCATTAAGCCTTCAGAAGGCTCTACTATGACTCATGAAGATGAAGAATTGCAACATGATCTATTAAAATTACAAGAGTAAGTGCACCAAATTTAGCTCTCGCAAAGAGCAACAAAAATGAAATTGAACTTTTGAAGAAAGGCATGGAAGAAAAGATGGATGAAAAAGAATAATATGGATGGCCGGAAGAAAACATGTGGACCCTAAGATAGATGACATGGAAGTTGGCATGGAATCTAAAATGGAAAACATGAAGAATGATCTAAAAGCACACATAGAAGGTTTGAAAAAGTTGATACAAGAAATTTTTCCTAATGGTGAAAATATAGTAGAGGAAACTCATGATGAGAACAAAATAAATGTTAATCATGATTTCATAAAATCTAATGTTGGCAAGAAGAACCACCATATTCCAAAAATAGATATGAGGAAGTTTGATGGAAAGGATCCTGTAACATGGATACTATAGATGGAGCAATATTTTATCCCCATAATGTGCAAACACACAAAAGGTGCGCATTACAACTTTACATTTAGAACAAAAATGCATTTGTATGGTATCGATGGCTTTGCCCCCGTAAAAATTTTGTCACTTGGTGAATTTCACGCAGGAAATGATAGCACATTATGAGGATACAAAGAGCAACACCTTCTTTAGCCAATTGATAAATCTCAAACAAAAGGGTTTAGTGGGGGAGCACATCGAGGACTTCCAAAAATTGAATATAGTAACCGATATTCTAGAGGAACATAGGATTGATCTCTTCATAGGCACTTTAAAGGATAACATCCAACATGAAGTTCGCGTTTTGGAACTCGATTCATCGAGAAGGCATTCAAAGTTGGCAAGAAAATTGAAAATGTAAAATTATGGCGACAAGGAACTACCACTCACTTCTAAAAAGAAGAAATTGTTTCTACGCCTAGATTTCCACAACCTACAAGGTTGACACCACAAAAATTGAAGAAAAAGGAGCAAAAGGGCTTTGCTATATTGTGATAGAAAATACACTAAAGGTCATAAGTGTGTCGATAAGAAATTATTTTACATAGATTGTGAAGAGGAAGAAGAAAAATTAACAAGAAGAGGATATACACCAGGAACTAGCCCTACAAGAGGGAAGAAATGAATCCGACCATATCGTGTAATGCACTCGTAGGAATTACCACTCCTCAAACTCTCAAGATAGAAGGACATATCAAGAAGAAAAAGGTAATAGTATTGATTGATCTTGTGTAGCACCCATAATTTCATTCATTGTAAGGTAGCCAAGGAATTAAATTGTTTCCTATACCCAAGACCATAATGTCAAGTGATGGTGGTAAATGGAGGAGCTATAAATTTCTTTCCGGAAAATGCCATAATATCAAGCTATAACCATGGGGGAATATGTATTGACTATTCCAATGCTTTCCATTCCTATGGGAGGTGTTGATGTTGTACTAGGAGTACAATGGTTACAATCTTTGGGGACAAGAGCTTTTAATTTTCAAGAACTTTTCTTGAAATTTTTTCGTATGAAAGGAAGTCGAATTACTGGGTATTGGCAGGTGGAAGATGGGAAAGATAATAAGCTCTAATGTCATGACAAAAGCTTCTAAATAAATAACAACGAGGTGTAATTGCACAATTATGCTCACTAGAAGTTCCAACATCAAAATCATCTATTTCGCATCTCCAACAAGTCTTGGACAATCATTCCAAGGTGTTTGAAACTCCCAAAGGAATCCCACCTATTTGTGATCATGATCATGCTATTCATTTGATTCCGGTGAAGTGTTCCTCAAAACATAAGGCCTTATAGATATCCTTACGTCCAAAAGAGTGAAATTGAATGTATGATTGCAGAAATGTTAGAGGCAGGTATAATTCAACCCATTCAAAGTTCTTTCTCTCGCTCCCGTAGTATTGGTACACAAGAAGGATGGATCATGGCGAATGTGTTCCGGACTGTAGGGAGCTCAATAAGCTCACCATTAAAGATAAATTTCTTTATCTCGTGATTGATGAATTATTGGATGAATTACATGGAGCAATTTATTTTACCAAGTTGGATCTTCTGCTCGGTGATATCATCAAATTAGAAAGAAGATCGAATATATTCCAAAAAAACAAGATTTCAAACTCATGAGGGTCATTATGAATTTTTGGTCATGCCTTTGGCCTTACCAATGTACCTTCTACATTTCAAGGGTTGATGAATTCCATTTTCAAACCCTTCCTTAGAAAATTTGAGCCGGTATTTTTACGATATACTAATCTATAGTGTCTTGGAAGGATCATGTTGAACATGTTGACAGTGGTGCTCAAACTGTTACAGGAGTAACAATTATATGCAAAAATATCCAAATGTTTCTTTGGAGTATAGGAGGTGGAATATCTAGATCATATTGTATCTCATGAGGGTGTTAAAGCAGGACCTAACAAAATTAAAGCCATTAAGGGAATGGAAAGTCCCAAGAACCATAAAGAAATTGCAAGGATTTCTCGGTTACCAGGTATTATCGCAAGGTTTTTAAGAATTATGGGAGAATAGTAGCACCTCTAACAACATTATTGAAGAAAGATGCATTTTCATGGACTCCCGAAGCAACTAAGGCCTTTGAACATCTTAAAGAGGCAATGTGCCTAGCACCGGTCTTACGAGCATGTACTTCACAATAACATTTATTGTGGAATGTGATGTCTGTGAAATGGAATTGGTGTTGTTTTAATGTAGGAAGGAAGACCAATTGCTTTTTAAAGTCGTCCAATCAAAGGAAAGTATTTACGTAAACCTATTTATGAGAAGGAAATGTTAGCAATAATGCATACACTAAAGAAATGGAGAAATTGCCTAATGGGAAGACACTTCAAGGTAAAAGCTGATCATGATAGTCTTAAACACTTTTGAACAAAGAATATCTTCGTAAGAGAAGCAAAATGGGTCACAAAGATGTTGGGTTATGACTTTGAAATAATCTACAAAAGGAAAGTTTAATGTTGTTGCAAGATGCACTCTCAAGAAAGAATGAAGAGGTGGAAGCATTGCTTTGTGCTATTTCTATTATCCAATCCGCATTGGATAATCGAAGCAAGAGATGAATGGAAGAAGGACAAATATGTATGGGCACTCATTCAAAAGTTGGGTGCGCAAGATCCTAGTACATATAATACATTTATTGGAAAAATGATTCCTTATGGTACAAAGATCGCTTATATCTTTGTAAGAATTCCCAACTAAAACAAAAGATTCTTCCGGAATTGCACACTTCTCCTTTAGGAGGACACTCAAGATTTTTAAAACTTACCACAGGGTGAAGAAAGAATTTTTTTGGGGTGGACTTCAACTGATATTCAAAAGTTTGTATGAATGTTTGGTTTGCTAGTAGAATAAAGTTGAGATAATTAAAACCCCTAGACTTCTACAACCTTTATCCATTCCAAGTCAACGTTGGGAGGAGATTTCAATGGATTTTATCACAAGTTTACCTAAGTCCGAAGGAAAGAGTGTCATCATGGTGGTAGTTGATAGACTTACCAAGTATGCACACTTTTGTGCATTATCTCATCCATTTAAAGCAAGTACATTTGCTACTACGTTTATGGACAAAATTCAAAAGCTACATGGAAGCCCAAGGGTTATCAGGAGTGATGTAGATCCCATTTTTAGTGGAAATTTTTGGAGGGAGTTATTTTCTTGTTTGGGTACTCAATTAGCTCGTAGCTCATCTTATCATCCTCAACCGATGGTCAACCGAGATAGTAAATAAATGTTTGGAAGGATATCTTTATTTTTTTGTATCCGATAAACAATCACAATGGGTCAAGTGGTTACCTCTCGCCGAATGGTGGTATAACACTTCCTTCCATACTACAAAGAAGTCATGACCCCATTTATGGCACTTTATGGATATCATCCACTATCTATCACATCATCTTTAAGGAAAAATTCAAAGGTTCAAGCAAGGAAGATCACATCGAGCATCAACAATAATTTCTCCAACTCTTAAAGGATAACCTAAATTTGGCACAAAATTGAATGAAACAATGTGCGCATCAACATCATGTACGAGATAAGTTTTGATGTAGGAGATTGGGTATTTTTACTACAACCATACAAACAAGTGTCCCTCAAGCAAGCTAAGAAGGATAATAAATTATCACCAAAGTACTATGGTCCTTACAAGGTGTTGCAAAAGATTGGTACTATACATACAAATTGGAGCTTCCCCGCTCTTCACAAGTGCATCCATTTTTTCCATGTTTCATGCTTAAAAAAAGGTTATAGGTGAAAATATTCCTTACCAAACAATATCGCGTAATCCTGATGAGAAGGACAAGTCATATTGGAACCCTCGAAGCTGGCCATGGAAACAAGAACTCACAGCTCACGAATCGATCAATTTCGCAGTATCTCATCAAGTGGAAGAACTTACCCACCTGAAGATTCTACACGGGGAGGATGAGAAGCCGAGGTAAAAGCACCCGCAGCTACTCAAGCGTTGAGGACATCACTTTTTGAAGGAGAGGGGCATGTTAGGTCCCCATATTACCAAGATAGTCCCTTATTGTTATTAGTGTAACCCCTTTATTGTTATTATTGTACCCTTGTAACCCCCATTTTGTTATTATTGTGCCATTAAATTATTATTGTTAGGTCAATAGTACTACATTGTGGCCCACTAGGATTACATTATGGCCACATGGACTCCTATATATAGAAAGTAGGAAGTTTTGTAAATTGTATCATCCAATAATTGTTCATTTATGTACTACTGAGGTTTCCCCCTCGAAGTGGCTCATTTCCTGTTGATATCTCTTTTCTTCTATTTTTGGAGCTGGTTACACAACATTGTCTACATTACCAACTCTTTATCACCGAATGGTTAGTTACTTATAGGTACAGTGATTGTCCAGATTTCATTTACTGCTTTCATACTTGAAAATTATTGTGTCCAACTGAGTAAAAACCATTTGTCTACATTACCAAACCTTTATCACTGAATGATTAGTGACTTATAGGTACAGTGATTGTTTAGATTCCATTTAATTCTTTCATAATTGACAATTGTTGTGTCAAACTAAGTAAAAATTGTTTGTCTATGTTACCAAACCTTTACAACTGAATGGTTAGTGACTTACAGGTACAGTGATTGTTTATATTTCATTTACTGTTTTTCATAGTTGACAATCGCTATGTTCAACCAAGTAAAAGCCATTTTTCCTATTTTCAAATCTTATATTAAAATGGTTAGTGACTTATAGAAACAATAATTGTTCAGTATTTTCATTCTTTTTGTCATTCATTTAATTAGTTGTAGTTAGAAGATCCGCATTCCATTTCAACTAATAATCTCTTTAAAGGACATTCTGATTGAAACTGAATCTGAATATGATTTGCAAGAATGGCTGAATTATTATATTCAATGCAATGTTTGAGTTATCAATTGCATTTTATGTTTTCATTTCTTGAATCTCAATTGAGTTATAGATCCATGGATTAGGCTTATTCACTAATTGAAACACTTGTTCTATATTTTTAATTAGAACTAGACCTTAGAACTTGTCCATAAAACTCTAATTTATTTATAGGAAGTTAACTAGTTTTATAACATTTCCTTTTCTTCATTTTTAATTAGATTTATTCTCACTTTTCAAACAAGGATAACACACTAAGGAATAAAAACACAAAACCCCAAAACAATAAGAAAAACATCAAAACAATGAAGTAAGGAAAAGGACACTTAAGCACATATAGTGCACTACACTTCATCAAAGTTACAAGCCCTGGTTGATAATTAATGGAAGCAATTTAGGAACACTAAATTGACTAAACATTTTGGCTCCATTGTTGGGGAAGTGTAACTAGGTAGCCTTATTTCTTACATCTCAAAAACAATGATATGCGTAGATAAAGAGACTCAAGGGGTAGATTTGTAAGAAGCATAAGCTTAATTCCTACAACACCACTCACTCCACCTAGACCAAGAAGTAGTACACCTTCCTCTCAAACTCATATCACATACTATAATGGTCATAGGCTTCTTGAAGTTTTAAGACCAGAAATTTAGTTAGGAGGGTCTCCCACTTCATCTACTGAGGCAATCTTGGAAGAAGAAGATCCTAGAACTCCAACGGAGGGAATAACTTTCTTCACTTCTACAGGGGAATATATTCCATCAGAAGAACTAGAAATACCTAGTGAAGAAGAAGAAGAAGAGGAAGAATATTTCTTCAACATACCATTGATAGAAGAGCCAGAAGAAAAATTATTTTTCCAAGATGAACCTTATATTAATTGTGAAGAATATATCATGCCAGGAAGAGGAGAAGGAGGGGAAGGAGCAGGAGAACTCCTCAATGGAGAAAACTTGCTATTTGGAGGAGGTAGAGGTAGAGGAGGAGATAGAGGAAGAGGTAGAGGAAATGAAGAAGGGGGTATAGGAAGAAGGGGAGTTGAAAGTTCCTTTGGATTCCCTATAAGAGATGAAGAGACAAATGCTACTATGAAAAATATCTCACCTTTTGTTCTTCCAATTTTTCGTGGATTGAAAAGTGAAGACCCTGGGACATTTTTTTTTGAATTTGAAGTTTTGTGCAGAACTTATGACTATCTACAAGATGCTGAAAATTTCAAATTGTTTCCTTCAACATTGAATGGAGCAGCCCTAAAATGGTTCATGAGTCTAATTACTGGTTCTATTGAGTCATGGAATGATATGAGGAAAGCAATTCTAGAAAGGTATTTGGACTATTGTATACCTATTAACCATAAAGAAGAAGTGTTTAAAATTATGCAAAAGGAGGATGAAAACTTGGAAGATTTACTTGAAGGATTCAACTACAATATCAAGAGAGCAAAAATAAAAAATCTAGACCAAGACACTCTAAAAGCTCTTTTGTTGAAAACAATTAGGGATGAATGGATATATATCCTTAACATGATGGGGAAGGGAGAAATATCTCAACTTCCATTATCTGATATTGGAGAAATTTGTATTAATATCTCAAGAGGAAAGTCAAAAATTTTGAAAGGACCAAGAGACCTTGCTCTTGATAGGGTAAACAAATATGCAACTGGAATAGTAAGTAGGGCAGAAATTGGAAACATTCTTTATGAATTCAAAATTGATATTCTAGGGAGTCTTAGTGAGAAAATAGACACCATTAAGCTACAAAAATGCTAGTAGTCAAACCGATGCCTTAGCAATATTCTATCCCAAATCTAGAAAGAAGCATTCCTTAAGAGAATGTCCTCGATGAAAAAGTAATAGAGACTTGTGTGAGTTGTTTAGGAAAACCATGAGACCAAGAACCGTCCTTTAATTCCCCGGTCTTAAGGTTGTCTTAAAAGAGGAAACAACTGCAAATCCTACAGAATATCTTTGTTTTGTCTCTAGAAGACCTTGGCAGGGGCCTCAAACTCATGGGTTTAATAACCAAATGTATAATCAACCCCCACCAAATTGGAATTCTTGGCAGCAACCTTGGCCCCAACCTAAAAATCAATCTCAATATTGGGCTCAAGGGATGCAAAATCCCTATGGAGGTTCTCACAATATTATCAGTATCCACCATCTATCCATCATATCCATCTTATCCAAATTATCCTCCTCAACAAAATGCTCAGCAGAATCCACAACCTCATTCACAAAATCAAAATCCACCACTTCCACTACCATTTCCCCAGAAATCAAACCAGCTTGATTCTCACCAATACCAAACCCCAACAATAAAATCCTAAGAATACGATATGATATAAGGTCAACAATTCCAACTTATTTGATTACTCTTCTAGACCTTAATGATGTCCAACTTAGGTCTGGAAGGATACTTGAAAGGAAGAAACCTTATGTGGTCATACAAGAACAAAAAAATTATGAGGAATATTCTCTACAAGTTAATAAAAGTTTTTAAGACACATCTCCTCAAAAAAAAAATATTGAAAAAATAAAACAAAAGGAACCAATAAATTCAACTCCTATGTTAGAGCAACCATCAACATCTACTTCTACACCTCCTTTTCCTGAAAGATTGCAAATTGATAAAGGTGTAGAAAAATATATTATGTTGCCTAACTATGGTTTCCTAGATGAATTGAGAAATGTTTGCATTAAAATTTCATTATTACAAGCCATCAAGGAAATCCCAATCTTAGCTAAAATAATAAAGGAGTTGAGTATGAAGAAACCAGGAAAAAAAATAAAGGAAGTAAAGAAAATTAAACTTGTCGGACAAATAGCTGACATAATGATGGGAAAGATTGTTATTCAAAAAATATCTAGATCCTGGAAGTCCAGTTGTTAAAAATCATATCAATGGAATTGAATTTCCAAACACATTACTGATTTAGGCAACAATAAACATCATGAGTAAGCAAACCATGGAACAACTTAAACTTCCTAATCTTCTTTATACACCCACATCACTACAATTAGCAGATAGGTCTGTAATCAAACCAGATGGTGTATTAGAAGGTATTTCATTGTCCTTATATTCTTTGGAGTATCTCGTGGACTTTATGATTTTAACTCCCAAAATGATCTAGGAGGACATCCTCTTATACTAGAATATCTTCGTTAGCTACAACCGATGCTTTCTATCAGCTATAGATATGGTGATATGTACATCTCCGATGGTAGTTCAACCCAAAAATTCACTTTGTATCCTCCAGCAAGAACAATCATAGAAATAGATGACAATCAATGGATTGATGATGAAGAAGATATACATCCTTTCTTCACTATTTCAAACATTATTGAAGATAGTCAGATGTTAAATGTTCTAGAAAATCATGACTCTTCTTTAGAATATAGACATGAACAATTCCAAGAATAATCTAATATTGAATTTTTGTCATATAGGAAAATGTCTCTTTACTCTATGGAAGAATTTGGCAGCTCTAAAATTGAAATATTTCCAGGAAAAACTTTCAACATAAATAAAAACCTAGAAAAATTACAACAGGAAGAGCTAGTAAAAACATTACAGAGACATTCCTCTACATATGCATGGGAATACATTGACATGAAACAGATCAATCCTAATACTTTCACTCATCATATATACATAGATGAAAATTGTAAACCTATTAGACAACCTCAGAGAAGGATGAATCCAAACCTTAGGGAGATTGTCAAAGAAGAATTGCGTAAAATTGCTGAATGTCAACTTTATCTATCCCATTTCAAATAGTTAGTGGGTTTTCCTAAGTTATCAGACTCAATAAAAATGGTAAATGGAGGGTATTCATTGACACGAGAATTGAATAAAGCTCTTAAAGATCATTTTCCTTGACCTTTTATACACTTCATCAAAAGTTAGATACATTAGCAAGGTGAAAAAAAAATTACTTCTCATTCCTCTAGATGGTTTCAAAGGTTATAATAAGATTCCAGCTTTTGCACCAAGATCAAGATAAAAAAACAAATTTACCAATCAAGCGCTCAAGTACTATCTTTGATTATGCAATGCAGCTGCAACATTTCCAAGGGCAGTACAAAGAATCTTTTCAGATCTAATACATGATTGTGTAGAAGTATACATGGATGAATTTATAGTCTATGGTAATACATTTGAAGAAGCCTTAGAAAACTTGGGAAAATTTCTGAAAAGGTGTAAGGAAGAAAACCTTTCATTAAGTCATGAGAAATGTTTCATGATGTTTACTGAACGGATTGTTTTAGGACATCACATCTGAGGAGATGGAATTAGAGTAGATGAGTCAAAAGTTGAAGTCATCTCCAGACAATTAGTTCCAAGTTGCCAGAAAGATGTTAGAAGCTTTCTAGGATTTACAGGGTACTATAGAAGGTTTATAGAAAACTTCACAAAGATAGCATCTCCACTCTTCAACCTACTCACCAAAGATTATCAATTCAAATTGAATTCTATCTGCCAGTTAGCATTTGAAACTTTGAAAACAAAATTCTTTGAAGCACCCATTCTAAGAGGAACTAACTGGAAACTACATTTTCATATATCAACAGATGCTTTAGACACAGCTCTAGGAGCTGTGTTAGAACAAAAAGACCTGATCCCCTATTCCATCTACTATACAAGTAAAAATTTGACTCCTCGAGAGTTGAATTATACTGTAACTGAAAATTAATTCTTAGCTATTGTTCATGCTATCAATAAATTCAGACATTATATAATAGGCTATGAAACCTTTGTTCACACATATCATTCTACAATTAGGTATTTAATGAATAAATCTGTCACTAATAACCAAGTTATAAGATGGTTATTTCTTCTACAAGTATTTAACATTACTATTCTAGATAAGCCTAGAAAACAAAATACAGTTGTTGATTTCCTATCTAGAATCCAAAATATTAAGGACAACACTCTAGTTGAAGATAAATTTCCTGATGAATATCTCTTTGCAATAACTACTCAAACTCCTTGGTTTGCAGATATCGCCAATTATTTAGTTTCAGGAAAATTTTCTTCAAATATGAATGCTAGAGAGAAAAGAAGAATCATCCAATCAAGTGAAAACATGTCATCAATTACTAATGAGTTTTATAGAACAGGTCCAGATCTTATTATCAAAAGATGTGTTCGAGAAGATGAGATGCTTGAAATTATTAAGGCATGTCATGATGAACCCTGTGGTGGACATTTTTCTGATAAGAGGACAACCTATAAAATCCTTCACTTAGGATATTATTGGCCATCCATCTTCAAATATGCTAAAGAATATGTCAAGAGGTGTGACAGTTGTCAAAGGGTAGGGAAACCTACTCCTTCAAATGAAATGCCTTACAAATCCCTCGTGTACATATTGAACCTTTTGAAACATGGGCTTTGGATTTGTTGGACCTATAAATCCTCCATCAAAAAAGGAAGTATATCCCAGTATGCACCGGGGACATAGTCACTAAATGGGTAGAGGCTAAAGCATTACCTTTTTCTAATGAATCATCTATAGTCAGGCTTTCTTTCTTTTTGAGGATATTTTTACCATTTTGGTGTCCCAAGAGAAATTTTCTACCGATCAAGGAGCTCAATTCACATCAAATTCTGGTACGTAAGATGGTGGAGAATTACAAAATCAAGGCCGTGAAGTCTAATCCCTACCATCCATAACAAAATGGTCAAGTTGAATCTACCAACAAGGTGATTGAGGGAATTCTCACAAAGACCTGCTCATCTACATAGAATATATATCAAAGAAAGGCTTCCTGAAGCCTTATGGTCCTACAGAACCACATGGAGGAACACAAAAGGAGATACTACTTATGAACTTGTTTATGGAAATAAGTCCTATTCCCGATGGAGTTTCAGATCAAAACCTTCAAGATGGCAGTCCAACTGGGACTTGATTTGACAGAAGCACATACTGGAGAAAATTAATGAACTAGATGAAATTAGACAAGATGCATTCCAAGAACCAGCATAGTTCAACAAGAAGGACTAAATGGCATGACAAATATATCAAAGAGAAGAAATTTCAAGGTGACTAGGCATTCTTGTTTGACTTCAAATTCAAGGATTTTCAAGGGAAATTTCAGACTCATTGGCTTGGGCCATATGATATTGAAAAAGTCTTTGAAAATGGAGTAGTAAAGATCAGAACAATAGATGAAGAAAAGGTATCATTTCTTGTAAATGGTCATAGACCGAAAGTATATCATAAACCACTTTCAAGAGAATAATTTCTCAGAAAATTTGAGGATAAAATTGATATGGAGATAGGGAAGAAAAATTCATCTTCTTTACTAACTTAGTTTTTTTCTATTATTACTGTTTAATAAATAAATAAAAATAATAATAATAAAAGTATAAGTATGAAAACCAATCAATGATTGGCATACTTATGCAGAAAGCGCAAGGTGAAAATAAGAACCTTTTTACATCCTATACTTTCAATTTTCTTTTTCTGTAACCAAGTGTTCATAATTGCAAAATACAAATTGCAAATTCATTTCATTTCACTCCATATTTCATCTCATCCCACTTCCATTTTCACTTTTTTCCATCATAACATTTTTCACTCCATACTCATATTCCATCTCACTCCACATTCATATTCCATATCCATATTTCATATTCTTTTGACAGACACATTCTACAATTGTTCATTCTGTAGCTGATTCTGTTCTATAGCTAATCTGATTTTGCAGCCTACTCCAACAAATAAAGATGATTGTAAGAAGGGACTATGGAACTTTATTCTAAATATCACCATGCCACAAAAAGGAGAACAAACACAACAAAAAAACAAGGTCAAAGTTCTGAGGTAAATTAAAAATTATTTTAATAGCAAAAAGGTTAAAACATGAAATAGATACAATATGTATAATCATATGTTTCCTAAACAACCTATCATTCAAATTGATTGAACCCTTGTCATAAAACATCTCGACCATATCCCTTATCTCATGTCCCATAATGGCCCATCAATTAACTCTTAATTGAATGATTAACGGTCATAATTATAAACGTGACCTATTACGCCTCGTCTCCGTAAGATCATATCATTCACTTATGACCCATAAGTTCATCATAAATTCCCTAACAGATCCATAGCCATTTCGTTCTATATCAAATCCACAGCTTGATTACTTCTGTCATTCGCTCACCTCCACCACACTGAGCCAATATATCTTTACATGTGAGAGGTAACATCGAGGGTGAAGCATCATTCACTAATCTATCCTCGACATAGAAAGACAGCTTTCGGTAAATAGAATATCGTACTGGTACCCAATCTAACTTCAAGCATAGAAAAGTAATTCCGAAAGTAAGATAATCTACACATAGGAGGAATGGGGCTAACCGTTAGGAAAAATAGTTGGAGTCAAGTACTAAATGATATCCACAAGTCAAGGGGTTACTACAACAAGTGTGGTGGTTAAATGCTATAAATAAATTTGATGGCTTCCATAAGGAGATTACAAAATCATTTGATAGGTCTTTGATGGAGCAAAAGTGGAAATTGGAGACATCAAATTAATTATAATGTAATCATTTGTAGCTGAGGCAACAAAATAACAAGGCAAGGATAATGATGGTTCAAAAACAAGGAATTTCATAATGAATTTAAGTAGATGATCAATAATCTATGTATGGATGTAACAATATTTAGGAAGGGTATTCCAAGTACTACTTTAAAAATTTAGTGGAGAAACATGTTGTTAATTTTGCAAAAAATTATAACATGTGAAGGAATATTTGGGACAATGTATGTTTATCATATCAGGTTACTAATGAATTTTCTAGAGGATGGTGAGATAAATTTACCTTTCTTTTTACTCAATAGCTTGAAAAGAATGTCTTCGAATGTCCGAGAGAAAGCTCAATTTTTAGAAGCCACTCTGCATCACCATGGTTTAATAAAGATACTAATTGAATTCGACCTGGAGAGTATAGGAGATAATTGGGAAGAATTTCTTGTAAGAATTCATTTTCAAAAACATGCATAAACACCATCTAAAGAAAAAAATGTTAGGAGAAGCAGAAGAAGAAAAATCCGATATGGTCGTTGAAAATAAAACTTGACATTCCACTGCCAGGAAGAAGATGAAGAACTAATTTCTCGAAAAGTTACCGTAAATTAGAAACGTATTAGGGACCAAAGAAAAGAAAAAGCAGCAATTGAGTATATTGATGAAGAAAAGGGGAGTCCACCAAAGCTAAGGAGAAGTTCTAGACTTAGAGGAATAATGAAAAATACATTGATAAAGGAGGTAGGAATTATAAATATTGAGGACGAAGAGAATCTACTTCAAACACCAGTTAATAGATCTCCTACACTTAGTCCTAAAAAATCTCCTCTACATCATTTTGAAGATGGCCCTAGTAGGAGGACTCGTGATATAGATCCAGTCCAGCAAAAAAATCTATAACTATGTGGAATCCTTGGAAAGAAATGCCTCAAAGAATCAAGAGAATCCTATCAGTCCACAAGAACCCAGTGTTAGAAACCCTAAAGTAAGATAAGTATGAATTGGAGATACCTATTAGCAACATCAAAAATGAGAATGAGATCTTAAGAGAATAGGTTAATTTGAAAAATTTATGAATAGTTATCTCACTTTACAACTCGGGAACACTACACAAAGAGAACATATAAACTATAAAGGAGGAATAAGAATATGAATAGAGCCTCAGTAAATCTCAGGTTTAAATTACTCATGAGAAATCCCGTAATGACACTAACTTCCAAAAGAAATAGGAAAATAAGGTCAGATGTTTTACGAACCGTCGCAGCATATGGAGTAAGAAAGAAAGAACTTAAAGCGTTAATAAACTTACATGAGGACATGCAATGGTCTTGCAACCTGGGGCAGGATAAGTGAGCTTCTAGAAATTCCTTTTCTTTTACAAAACCATCATCTCATTTCACTCATCTTTCATCAACTCATAAGCCTAAAATCAGTGAAGAATGATTAGGATTGTCTTAAGGATACATGCAATTGATTAACATGTTTTATTTTCATGTTTTTTGTTCTTTTAATAATTTTGTGCAATATATCTACAGAATAGAGACATTCCATAGCTAGTCGTGTGTTTCATCTTATTTTTGTGTTTGAATATGATACAAAGCCGGCCAGCAGGTAATTACTTATATGGGTAGTTCCTGCACTTTTCATACATGATTTCTTCCTATCCACGTATGACTAGATTGACGATTGAAGGAGTCTAATCCAATAGTCAAATCTCAGGTCAAAGAGACCGTTTTATTAAATTAGGACTCTTGATTTGCTCCATAGCAAATCATGAGTCCTAAGAGTACCGCTTGATTAGCATCTAAAGTTACAACTAGTATCTATTCCTATTCGAAGTTAGTTGTGAAATTTACTTATAAATAGAGGTTTTGTAGAACCAAGAACAAGTTAACTCCGTTAATAGCATAAGTTCTAATTGCTGTGGCAGATACTATAGCTCATCAAACTCGTTTTTAAATAAAGGAGATCAGTTCCTTGTTGTTGTTTTGATCACATCTTCAAGGAGCTAAGGAATTCACCAAATTGGTAGCAAGAGGGCCCCTACCGCTAAGGAGGTTTTATGCTTTTTAGCTAGGTTTATTTCGGCTTTCTTTGTTTAGTATTTCTTTCCGCTATGACTGTTGACGTTTCATAATTGACAATTTTTGTATCCAACTAAGTAAAAACCATTTTTCTACATTACCAAATCTTATCACCGAATGGTTAGTGAATTATAGGTAATAATGATTGCTTAGATTTCATTTAATGCTTGCAGTTGACAATTACTATGTCCAACCGAGTAAAACCATTTGTCTACATTACCAAATTTTTATCACCGAATGGTTAGTGACTTATAGGTACAAAGTGATTGTTTAGATTTCATTTACTTCTTTCATAGCCGACAATTACCGTGTCCAACCGAGTAAAAACCATTTTTCCAAATTACCAAACCTTTATCACCGAATGGTTAGTGACTTATAGGTACGTTGATTGTTTAGATTCCATTTATCGTTTTCATAATTGACAATTGTTGTGTCCAATCGAGTAAATTTTTTTGTCTATATTACCAAATCTTTACAAATCGAATGGTTAGTGACTTACATGTACAAGATTGTTTAGATTTCATTTACTTTCTTTCATAGTTGACAATATTGTGTTCAACCAAGTAAAATCCATTTTTCCTATTTTCAAATCTTATATTAAAATGGTTAGTGACTTATAGAAACATTAATTATTTAGTATTTTTGTTCTTTCTGTCATTCATTTAATTATTTTTAGTTTGAAGATCCTCATTCCATTGCAACTAATAATATCTTTAAAGGACATTCTGATTGAAACTAAATCTGAATATGATTTGCAAGAATGGCTAAATGATTAGATTCACTGCAATGTTTGAGTTATCACATTTTCTATTTTCATTTCTTAAATCTCAATTGAGTTATAGATCCATGGATTAGGTTTATTCACTAATTGAAACACTTGTTGTATATTTTTAATTATAACTAGACCTTAGAACTTGTCCATAAAACTCTAATTTCTTTATAGGAAGTTAACTAGTTTTATAACATTTCCTTTTCTTCATTTTTAATTAGATTTATTTTCACTTTGAAAACTAGGATAAAAGACTAAGGAATAAAAACACAAAACCCCAAAACAATAAGAAAAACATCAAAACAATGAAGTAAGGAAAAGGACACTTAGGCACATACAAAGGCACTACACTTCATCAAATTTACAAGCCCTGGTTGATAATTAACGGAAGAAATTTAGGAACACTAAATTGACTAAAACAAAAAGCATGGACAATGGCTAACATCTCCTTCTCAGTAACAATATAATTCAGCTCGGCCTTGGACAAGTTCTTGTTGATGAATTAAATGGCATAAGGGATTTTTTCCTCTAATTGTCCTAATGATACGCCTACAGCTTTTTCGGATGCATCAGTGTGGATGTGGAAAGGTAGAGTCCAATTTGGACCTCAAAGGATAGGCGCAGTAGTGAACTTTCCCTTAATGAGCTCGAAAGCCTTTTGACAAGGACTAGACAAAATAAACACAAAATATTTGGCCAATAACCCAAATAATGGAAAATACATCTTGCTGAAATATTTGATGAACCTTCTATAGTAACCATCTAAGCCTAAGAAACTCTAGACATATTTCTATTTTTGAGGATCAAGTACCCTTTTGATGATGGTGATTTTTTTCGAGTCTAACTGTATTCCTACTTGGGATATGGAGTTTCCTAATACAACCCCGACTTTCTTTAGGAATTCAAACTTTTATGGGCCCAAGGAGAGATGCATCTGAATGCACCTTCTTAGTACTTTACCCAAATTGGAGAGAGCTTCCTGGAACTCATCCCCATATGGTGTGAAATCATCCACGTAGATTCTGACAGAGTCATGGACTAACTCAGAAAAGATGCTCAAGACAACTCTTTTGAAGGTAGTTGGGGCATTGCACAACCCAAAGGGTAGGAATCTATAAGCAAAGGTACCCCAAGGGAAGGTGAAAGTAGTCTTATCCTGGTCTTTAGGGCTGATTTGAATCTGATTGTACCCACTAAACCCATCTAAGAAGGAAAATAACTTCTTCCCTGCAACGCCACGCAGGACTTGGTCTATAAAGGGCGAAGGGAAATGGTCTTTCTTGGTGGATTTTTTAAGTTATCAATAGTAAACAAAAATTCGTCACTTCCCATTCTTATTTGGTACTAAGACAAGAGGATATATCCACTCACTGTCAGATATAGGATATATTAATCCTACATCCAATAGATTCTACAGCTCGTATTTGACTATGTCCTTCAAAGTCGAGGTCATCCTTCTTTGGGGTTGTCTTACAGGCTTGCATCCTTATTTGATGTAAGTGTGATGTCTGCATATTGAAGGATGCACCCCTTTCATTTCCTTGTAATCCTAAGCAAATGCTTCAATATTTTATTTCAAAATATGGCATAGCTTGCTTTCTTCTTCATTCGAGAGGTTCGGATTGATTTTCAGAGATCTGGATGGGCCAAACTCAATAGCCTTGGTGGTTTCATAGGGTGGCTCAACTGAGTGCACTTCCATCCAAGGTTGGCTTTCAAACTCTTTGACTAAAATTTCGAGAGGAATGTTAGTGGAGGACCAGTTTTGAATGACATGGTCGATGAGTTCATCTTCATCAAGCTTTCCCCCTCTAAGAATAGCATCTATGGTACACATAGGGGCAGTGTTATATAATCCATCTTCTACATCCTCTAACCATATAAAGAGATCATGATCAATGGAATTCTAGGCTGGAGGATATAAGACTAATTGTTTAAACAAAGACCCATTTTTGATAGTCATGTTTCCAGCCTAAAGACTAACATAAGCATCCGCAGTGGCTAACCAAGGTCTCCCTAAGATGAGAGGATAACCATTAAACTTGGTTTTTGGTTGCGAGACCAGGAAATATATTGGATACTCCCCAGAATCAATGGTAACCATAACATCCTCAACATTTCCTTCCAAAGTTACCATGGACCGATCTGCAAATTGTAGAACTATCGTGGTTTTCCTGAAAGTCCCTTGGAGATTAAGTTTCAACATAATTTCCTTTGTCATGACATTTATGGAAACCCCTAGATAAATTAGAGTGTTGGGGACTATGACACCATCTATATGCACATCAAAAACTGGACTACTAGGGTCTAGGTACTTTGGAAATATCACCCTTCCTAGCATTATGTCAGACTGTTTTCCTACCACATTGATGGTGTGGGTATCTCTCTTCCTTCTCCCAGGTTTCTTGAAGAACTTTTGTTTGATGAGGCTATTGTAGATAGGGAAATTCTTAATGGCCTAGAGAAGTGGTATATTTTCACACAAATTTTCCAATTCTCTCAGGAGTTCAGTCTCCTTTGGGGTGTGCTGACTAGGGTGGATCAAGTGCTCCGGAAAAGGGGGTTGTTGGATTTGAGTGCTACCTTATTCCTTTTCCTCCTCAACCTCTACAGGTGGATATGGAGGATGGTTTTCTGGGAGTACTCTTCCCAACCTGAGATTAACCTCCTATATCTCCACAACATAAGCTCGATAGGATGTTTCTCCACTGGGAGCCTGTTGTGCATGTCTGTTGTTCGGGTTCGGATTGGGTTGTGTAGGTATTTAAGGTAGCCTAGGTGGAGTAGCATGAGTAAGCTCAGGTTGAGGTTCGGGTGGAGGCATTAGAGTAGGCAGTTGATTTTACTGAGGTCTCCACCCTTGGGATGGATTGTTCCACTAAGGTTGTTGTGGAACATACTGCTAGAATGGTTGGTTGACTAGATGAGGATGATATGAAGGGTTGTAAGGCCAAGTAGGAGGTGTGGACTAGGTTGGGGGAGTGTGGGTGTACCAAGGTTGCATGAGTGCGCTTCGATTGTTGTGATAATAAGAGTAAGGTGCACCATTTATACCTTGTTGATATGGCCGAGGGCCTTGAGGCCTTCTCTAGTTGATGAAACAAAGTTGCTCTGGCATTTCTTCCCCACCTTGATATATAACCTTAAATCTAGGTAAGGAGGGAAACTTGTCTGTGGCATGATTCGCTTCACAGACTAAGAAAACCTCTATGAAATTCAGTGGAAATTCATTTCTTTGGTGCTTCTGGGTACATCTAGGACAAAATATGGCCAGGGATATCTCTACTTTCTCTTTCTTCCTTTTGACCTACATTGTGTCCATTTTAAAAGAAAAGGTGTGAAGCATATCACTTTTGAAGTCCTCTATCATATTCCCAATCTCATGTTTGATGGAGGTGGAGGAGGAAGGGGTATTGAATGTACTTTGGCTAGCTCTTCCTTTCTACCTAAATGCCCTGGAATGGTTCCAGAAGACAGTTTTGATTGCTTCATATGGTTGTTGGTAGATATATCCTCCTGATAGCATATTCAAGGTTTCTATCATCTCTTCTCTGATCCCTCGAAGAAGTACGATTTTAAGTGAGTCAGGATCAAGAGTACAATTGGCTCTCTTATAGTTCAATTGAAACCTCTCTTCATAGTCTTCTAAGGATTCATCTAGCACTAGAGTCATCCTAAAGATCTCATCCTCAGTTTCCTTGGACCTACAATAGTATTTGTATTTTCTGCTAAAGGTCTCTTCCATCTGTGCGTAGGTAGTGATGCTATCCCCAGGCAGACCCATGAACCAGCGCAAGGTTGCATCCTTAAGGGTGGATGGGAATAGCTTCAACTTCTGATCATCAAAGGTGTAGTCATAATTCATACAAACAAAAAAAAATTCAAACATGAATGTGTCAGGGTTCTCAAAGGTAAGTCCATGAAATTGTGGAAGAGTTGAGGGGCTAATTTTTTTCATCTTAGTTTCCCCATATACCTCTCTTATGGGAAAGGCTCTATGGATGCTAGCCATGGTTAAGATAGGTGAAGCAAGTCCCTCAATTGGACCAAGATCCTCTTATTCTTCCCTAATAGGTTCCTCAGAGTATTCAGAAGGATCTCCTATAGGAAGTTCAGTCTTGCTGCCACCAAACAAGAGTGAAGGGTGGATAGGAGGTGATGTGGGGGTTTTAGGTAAGATTTTTCTTTGAGTATTCCTACTCCTACGAGGCATGAAAATTAGATCTATTTTTTCTCAATGTTTCTGAAATAACATGAAAAGAAAGGAAAGCAGAAAATAATTCTTAAACAAAATCAAAGCATCTACTAGAGACCTCCCCGACAACGATGCCAAAATGTGGTGAGCCCTGGTATTGGACCAATAGTGCTGCAACTCCCAGGGGCTGCCCTACTTTAATTTATCAACCTGGGGTTCCTTTAAACTTGGAGGTGGAAATGCTATGTGTACAACCGATGCATTCTACTCATGTCATCGTCTTCCGCTCTATGAAAGGGTTTTACTTCTATGGGTTACCAGTGAAGTCTGTCACACTTCAATGAAAATAAACAAAATTACAAAAAGGAAGTGACATAAAGGAAAACAATTTAAATTTCTAAAAAGAAATGGTAGAAAGGAAATTGATTTAAATTTCAGAAAGGAAATTAATTTAAACCACACTGAACTTGCCCAATTGGCTAAACACACCCTACTTATCTTGTGCTCTATCTACCATGCTTCTATCCATGCAACTAAGCTACCCATGACTTAATTCTAATTGAAAAGGTATTGATTTGCGGCTTGGAGAAGAAAGGGGTAAAGCTGCTAATGTAGGGATAAACACATGAAACAAGGCTTATAAGTGAAAACACAGGTTTAAACCTTACTAAAAATTTATTATAAGGAAAAAATTCTTCGGAGCGGAATGATTTTAAAAGTGCGATGGCAGAGTTGAAATGGAGGACAAAAGTGTGATATCCAATATTCAATATCGCAATCGCAATATTGAAAAGTGGGAGGGATACAAAAGTGTTGTTCGGGAGCGGGAACGAAATGCAAAATGTGATGGCATAAAAACTGTGAAGTGAAAAATGCTACGCGATAAAAACAACGAAATGCGAAATACAATATCGAAATTCACAATATTTCAAAGTTGGAGGGGTAGCAGAAGTGTTTTCTAGGAAAAGGTTGCAAAGTGTGAAATGTGATGGGGATAAAAAATATGAAATGCGATTTGCAAGGGATGATGTGGTTGAATGCTATAGTGCTGTCACAATTGGCGGTTAGGAGCAGTAAGTGTTAAAGTAAAAGAGAATAGGTTGCGAAATGTGATTTGCGATGGGGATAAAAATTACAAAATGCAATTTTCAATAGGGATGAAATGGCGGAATGCTACAGTGATATCGAAATCAGTGGTTGGGAGGGGTAGGTGTTAAAGGAAAAGGGAATAGGTTGTGAAGTGCGAAGTGCGATATGGGAAGGGGCAATGATGCGATTGCTATAAGGCTGAAATTTGTAGATGTGATGGGTGACGTGGCAGCAGAGTACGGTAAGAAAACTTCAATTGGGGCTTGGAAGCAGAAATTATTAACGAAAACAAATAGAAACTATGATTTTGGATTTGCGATATCACAATATCATAATATCGCACTATCGCAAGGTTGACGGACAAGCAACAGTGCAGTCAAGAGGAGAGTGCAAAGTGTGAAATGTGATAGTGGGAATTTCGAGGAGGAAAGGCAGAGGTTAAACTTTGATGGTTTTTCAAGCTTTTTTTGAATAAAAATAGTAAGGCAATCATGACTAATAAAAGAAAATGAATAAGGTGGGATAAATGGTTTAAGTGTTTTGATGAAAAAAGGTGGGTGCGATAGTGAGAATAAGTGGGAAAAAGCGGTAATGGAGGGCGTAACAAAAATGCACAAAGAGAGGCAGACTAAAGTGGGGAGGCACCAAGGGGCTGCTTTGGGTTTTTATAACAACAATTCCTACAATGAACCTGCTAACTTATGCGCAAAGAAACATACAAATGCGTAAAATATGCAGTGCAAAGGAAGACCAAAAAATGGTAATGAAACTGTACTTTTAATCTCAGAAACAATGAACATAAATCCATTTTTGGGTTTGTGGGATGGTTTGCCCTCCTCGAACTCTATTGATAGAGATGAGAAGGGGCTCTGGATCCACAAATTTTTGGGTTTTCTTCTCTATTATATTACTCACAAGAAAATGAAACATACAACAACACACTAAAAGAAAAACTAAACAACAACTTGAAACATAAACGAAATTATCAGAAGCAGAGCTAATGAAATGATAGAAAGCAGAGAACAAATACATAAGAGCGGTTGAGGCACGTGGATTGGACCCTAACACACAAGCCTAGCTCTCTTAAAATTAAATCAGTAAAATTAAATCAGTCTGCTTATTTCATAAAATAATAGCCTTATACATTTATGAAATTTTTATCACTGAGTAAAATAATAAAAAGCTCAATAGCTTGCAACAAAGTTCTGACCATTCCTAGGTCTAGATTTTCTCTATTTATTCTACAATGTAGCTACCAAAATATCCCTATAAAATAGTGATTGAGTCCTCTTGAATCCAAGTACAAAAATATTGAGAGCACTCCTCTTTGATTTTCTTGGCTGCCTCTAGAATGTTGAGATTCAACAAGATGATGAGCTTAGTGAAAAGTAAGCACCTTCACTAAGTGGGGCCCGTAGGCTATTTTTAGGTGTATGTCTATTTTTAGACATGGTGAGAATATTCTATAAGTTGCAGGATGCTATTTGTAGATGGTTGGTCAAATGTGAAAAATAGATGAAATTCTATTTTTAGTATATTGGGCGGAGTTTATTTATAGATCGTTAATCTAAATATAGATGCATGTCGATTATTATTAGCCCTTAATAATAATCTGATAATAAATACCAACTTATTCTATTGGAGCACTGTATTTCACTGAACCGATTTGGAAAATCAGTGGGCTGAAGGAATTATGCAATTCCTAGGGTTATTGGTGGCTCATGCATGGAGGACTCAATTAGAACTAAAGTCGAAAAGTTATGATAGAGTTGGAAGAGTAGTTACGGGAGTTGTTATTTAGTTTAACTCAGTTAATTGAGTTGAACTCAGTAGAGCTAGTTGTATCTAGTTTAAATGAAATATACACTAGTGAGAGTTAAGTGAATTAATTATTTAATTAATTCATAACTAATAACTCACAAACAACTGAAAAAATGCAACAATTAACTACTTGCATGTCAGTTCCAGTGGAGACCGAGTGGAGAGATAGGTGAAAGGGTGAGATGGACTATCCGTTGTGAATATAGTGATGCATTAAATGCATCTGACACACATTGGAGTTGCCAATGAGGATTTCGTAGTCAAGGCAAGGCCAATTCAAATTCATTCAGGGGTCTTCTTCAGCAGGGATTGCGCAGTGGAGGCGGGCTGTCAGGAGGCAAGAAATTGGTGCATAGATATGTAAATTTCTGCATGACAGTGTGTAATGATTGTTGATTTTACTGAGAGATTGATGTACTAAGATTTGTATGAGATTATTACATGATTCCATTGATATACATAATATATGATAGTTGGGGTTTTCAGCTTTAAGATTTCCCGTTAAGGAATTGTGTTATGTGCGATTGAATTTATTCACATGTGTTTGCAATTGAGTTTTAAATTTCCGCAAGCTTAATAGTGGAAGGATTCTGTATTTTGCAAGAAGATAAATATTGTTAGATCAGGAGAATCTGGTAATATAAAAGTATTAGTAAATTTATACATGGTATTAGAGAAGTATTGATCACTGGAGATTGCAATTTTGAATAAGTGTTGAGTTTTGTGCTGGTGGACATTTCGAATTTGCTGCAGAAATTTCTTGGTGCGAAAATTGAGTATTCATTGAAATGTCTTTCAATGGGTTGCGATTGGAGTATTCCCTTGAGGGTAGCTAGAATTACATAGCCTGGAAGGATAGGATGGTGGCGGTGCTTGAAGGTAATGTATTGAAGGAGTTCATCGATAGTGATGTTCCTAAGCTTGCTTCTAGAGATGCTGCAGGACTTGACGAATGGAAAAAGAACATAGCAAAGACAAGAATAATTCTGTTGGCAGGTTTGAAAGAACATATTGTGTCAAGACTTCATGGGAAAGCCAATCCATTTGCAATGTCGAAGGATTTGACAGATTTTTTCCAAAGCAACAGCAACCATAGGAAGTTGGCGCTGATAGATAAGCTCAAAAAAATAAAAATGGAGAAGGGCGATAGTATTCCAAAATATCTCACAAAGTTTGTCCAATGTAAGGATGAACTAGGAACTGTGGGGATTACATTTGCGGATGATGACTTGGTGAGCTTGGCTCTCGTTGGGCTTCCGAAGAGTTGGCACAGCTACGAAGACTCTGTTAATGGACGGGAGAAACTACCGGATTGGGAGCGACTTTGGTCAGATCTTGTGCAAGAGGAGGTAAGGTGAAATACCAGGGATGGTTCTTCATCGAAGAATGATGATGAAGAGAATTTTTATTTGGATGCCAAAGCAAGGAAAGGGAAGGGGAATAAATCCCATCCAAAATTCGAGGCTAAAGGCAAGAAGCTGGATTTGTCCAAAGTGAAGTGTTTTCACTGTCACAAACATGGGCATCTCACCACTAAATGCCCACAGAAAAAGAAGAACGAGAGGGTTGTTGGAGCTGCAGTGGGTGAGGCCTTAACCTCGAAATTTGAACTTGATTTCTCCTTGATCGCATGCTTGGTTTCAAGCTCAATGGGATTAGTGTGGTATCTTGATAGTGGCACGTCCTTCCATATGACAGGAGGCAAGGAGTTGTTTAGTGACTTGGAGGAGAAGGATCTCCAAATGCATAAAGATATGTGCGGTGATGGTAGATATAGTGCGATCGGCATTGGAACCATTACCTTTGAGAGGGAGTTAGGTATACAATTTTTGTTGAAAGATGTTATGCATGTTCCAGGTTTGAAGAAGAACTTGGTCTCGGTTGCAATGTTGGAAGACACATGTTATGATGTTGTTTTTAGCGAGGAAAAATCTTTCCTACGACATAAAATAATGGGTCAAACCAAGAGGATATGGATTTGAGTTAAGAATATCTACAAGCAAGAGGTAGATGGTTGGATTGCAATGATGGGAGAAGGAGAAGAAATGGGGAGCTAGGATGAGGGCGAATTATGGCATAGGAGATTGGGCCATCTTCACCATGGCGCCTTGAATATTTTACAGAAAATTTCTACTGGAATTCCCAAGGGCAATCTTGCGTAGTCAGATCAGTGCAAGGGATGTACTATGGGTAATTTTGTGAAGACCACCTTTCATGAGAAGGAGAAACGTGCTTCGGTGATCTTAGAGAGAATTCACACAAACGTGTGTGGACCTTTCTTGCTTGCTTCAACAACAAAACATAGGTATTAGGTTATTTTTTTTATGACTAGATGATGGATCTTATTCATGCAGAAGAAGAGCGAAACATCCTCAAAGTTCTGTGAGTTTAAAGCATTGGTGGAGAAGGAGTCGGGGAAGCAAGTGAAGGCTCTACAAAGCGATAATGGTGGTGAATATATCTCAAATGAATTCAGAGACTTCTGTAGAAAAGAAGGAATTAAAAGAGAACTCATAGCGCCTCATAATCCACAACAGAATGGGTCGCAGAGAAGAAGAACAGAACAATTGTGAGTTTTGCATGAGCTATGCTTGAGAGGGAGCTACACTTGTATGCGGAGGAGGAACTTCTTGTTCCCAAAGATGAGCCTCTAGACGTGGATCAGCCATAGGAGGAGATTCATGGAGTGGAGGATTCCACTCATGCATAACCAAACATGAGATCCGGTAGAAAGCGTACCACAGAAGCTGAGAGACTGAAGCTTGATGCGGCAGATAATGTAGGAGTCCCTACATCATAGCAAAGATAGAGACAGTCACTTGACCGATTTACTGGATACATGGCTCTTATGAGCAAGTGTGTTGTGACAGAGCCATATTATTTTGAAGAAGTAGCAGAGGAGCCCACATGGGTAGATGCCATGGTGGAGGAGTATGACTCTATTGTCAGAAATAGTGCTTGGGAGATTGTTCCAAGGCCAGTGGTAAATCAGTGGTAGATTCAAAATGGATCTACAAGGTAAGTCAAGTTGCTGATGGGAGCGTCGAGAAGTATAAGGAAAGATTTGTTTCTCGAGGCTTCTCACAGATCGAGGGGATTGATTATGAAGAAACCTTTACACCTTTCGCATGGTATTCTTCCATAAGGACCATCCTTTCTCTCTTAGCGTAGATGGGTTGGCACATTCATCAGATGGATGTGAAGACTGCATTCCTTAATGGGATCATTGAGTAAGAGGTGTACATTGAGTAGCCTGAAGGATTTGAGATCTTCACTAGTGAGTCACATGTGTGTAGACTCAAAAGAGCATCGTATGGGCTAAAGCTAGCACTACGTGCTTGATATACATGGATCGATAGCTATTTCACTGGACTTGGATTCACCAAGAGTGAGGCGGATGCAAACCTTTACCAAATTGTGGTGGAGGGTAAGATTTTAATCATTGTTCTTTATGTTGATGATTTAATACTAATGGGTGATGAGCATTTGATACACTCATGCAAGGAAGATCTTTCAAAGGAGTTTGAGATGAAGGATTTGGGCCTCCTTCATTATTTCCTTGGATTGGAAATATGGCAGTGAGAAGGTGACTTGTTTGTGTCTTAAGGAAAGCATGCTCTGGGGATACTTGGTAAGTTTCACATGGAGGATTGCAAGCCCATGGATACTCCTCTTCCAGGAAATTGGAGGAAAGAGGATGCTACATCAGCAGAGGTAGTGGATGCCACTGTTTATCGACAATTGGTGGGTTTGCTCATGTATTTAGTTAATAAAATATCGGACATATGCTATGCCATGAACCAGATTTCGCAAGCGATGGTTAAGCCTACAAAGCTCTTTTGGAAGGCAGGCAAGCATGTCGTGAGGTATCTCAGGGGCACATCTAAGTATGGCTTATGGTACAAATAGACGGATGAGGTGAAGTTGCATGGCTTCACGAATGCAGATTGGGTAGGCAGCCCAACGGATAGAAAGAGCAGATCAGGAGGGGTTTTCAATATCAGATCTACAGAAATTTCTTGGTACAACAAGAAACAAAGATCTGTGGTACTCAGTTCAGCAGAAGAAAAATACATGGCAACAAGTCAATCTACATGTGAGGCTATCTAGATGAGGAAGATCCTGGTCAGTTTGTTCGGTTCACATTTAGATCCTATAGTGATACATTGTGATCATAATAGTTTCATTAAAATATCGATTAATATTGTGTTTCATGATAGATCTAAACATATTGATATCTGGTATCATCATATCAGATATTGTGTGCAGTGGAAGATCATGTTGCTTCAGTACATTCCTACAAGAGATCAGGATGTAGATATTCTAATGAAGGCGATCGGCAGGAGAAAATTCGAATACCATAGAGGCAGGATCGGGGTGAAGGATAATCGTTGTCTTGTTGAGAGGGAGTGTTGAGATTCAACAAGACGATAAGCTTAGTGAAAAGTAAGCGTCTGCACTAAGTGGAGCCCACAGGCTATTTTTAGGTGTATGTCTATTTTTAGACATGGCGAGCATATTCTATAAGTTTCAAGTTGCTATTTGTAGATGGTTGGTCAAATGTGAAAAATAGATGAAATTCTATTTTTAGAATATTGGGATACGTCTATTTATAGATCATCAATCTAAATATAGATGCATGTCGATTATTATTCGCCCTTAATAACAATCTGATAATAAATATCAACTTATTCTCTTGGAGCACTTTATTTCATTGAACAAATTTGGAAAATCAGTGGGATGAAGGAATTACACAATTCCTAGGGTTATTGGTGGCTCATGCATGGAGGACTCAGTTAGAACTGAAGTGGAAAATTTATGACAGAGTTGTAAGAGTTGTTACGGGAGTTGTTATTTAGTCTAACTCAATTAAGTGAGTTGAACTCGGTTGAGCTAGTTGTATATAGTTTAACTAAAAGATACACTAGTGACAGTTAAGTGAATTAATTAGTTAATTAATTCACAGCTAATAACTCACAAACAACTGAACAAAACAACAATTAACTACTTGCATGTCAGTTCCAGTGGAGACCGAGTGGAGAGATAGGTGAAAGGGTGAGATGGACTATCCGTTGTGACTATAGTGATGCATTCAATGCATCTGACACACATTGGAGTAGCCAATGAGTATTGCGTAGTCAAGGCAAGGCCAATTCGAATTCATTCAGGTGTCTTCTTTAGCAGGAATTGCACAGTGGAGGCAGGCTGTCAGGAGGCAAGAAATTGGTGCATAAATATGCAAATTTCTGCATGACAGTGTGTAATGATTGTTGATTGTACTGAGAGCTTGATGTACTAATATTTGTATGCGATTATTACATGATTCCATTAATATACATAATATATGATAGTTGGGGTTTTCAGCTTTAAGCTTTCCCGTTAAACAACTGTGTTATTTGTGATTGAATTTATTCACATGTGTTTGCAATTGAGTTTTAAATTTTCACAAGTTTAACTGTGGAAGGATTTTGTATTTAGCAAGAAGATAAATAATAATAGATCAGGAGAATCTATTAATACATCAGTATCAATAAATTTCTACATGGAATTGGAATGGCTGGAGAGAATATTTGGGATCCTTTGGCTGCCTTTCAAATTCGAATTGTTGGAGAGAATCTTTGGGATCCTTTGGTTGCCTTTGGAATTTGAATTTCTGGAGAGAACCTTTGGGATCCTTTGGCTGCCTTTTAATGTTAAGGATGGTGGGAAAGCCTCCTATAATTTCTCATTGTTGTCTCCTCCAAGTCTTTATGATAAAATCCTTATAAAAATTCTAATAATTCATGATTTTCTGCACTTAACCTCATATTAGGCACTAAAAGTATGTTAGCCTTAATCACCACCTATACTAGCATCATAAAACCAAATAATAATAAAAATGCAACAAAAAGAGATCTAAGAAGGAAAAAAGGTGACCATTAACCCCTTCAAATATGTCTAATGATGGAACTCATCACCTTGTTATGCTCCTTAGAATTAAATCCCTATCCTCCTTCAGCTGCATTGAATTTTCTATATGATGTTACATTTTCCTTGTCATTTTTATATTGTGTTTTTCCTCTCTTCTTGACCCACTTTCCCTTATTCTTATCATTACTCTTCCAATCCTTATTAGAATCGTTGTTATGCTTCAATTTCCCATAATAGTGCTTCAAATTTCTGATGGATTCCTCCAACGATCTAGGCTCATCAAACTCAATCCTATCCTGGAATGATAACAAAAACCCACTAATGAATTTATGAATCTTGGCCTTCTCATCCTTAAAGTAAGGCACATCAGTCATATATTTCAACTTCAACTTGTAGACATCCTTTTACATGTCATCATAGTATCTCTTTGATCGATACTTCTTCCCGAAAAGTCTCTCAAAATCACTACAAGTCAACTTCTCTTCTCAAATTCCTTCGAAATTCTTCACATCTTCCTATTAGATGTCTTCTTTAACTTTTACACTAAAATTAGTTATCACACATTTCATATTCTCTAAGTAATCATGCAATTTGAAGAACTTACCCGTCTCAAGCAACCAAGCTTTTGCATTGTATGACTTCTTCATTTCTCCATCGAATGTAGGTGGATTTTCGTTCTCGAATTCCTATGGAAATTATTGCTTCTCACTCCTCCCATAAAAATAGTTTCATTGATTACTATGTTTTCTATCTGATCCATAACTAAAATATAACCCACATTCATTACCACTCTTATTAGGTGTATCCATGAACCTATCATATCTGACTGTATTATCTTTCTCAACCTGTATCCTAAGTGAGACTTGCTACAATATGCCCCATTATTCCTTTCCTCCTATCCATGGTTGATCCTAAGTGGTCTCTCTCTTTGAAAATAAAAAAAAATTTAAAGGATGACCACATTTACCTCTCCTTGTTTTTCATGTTCCCTAACAAGTGTTTATCATGACTAAATTATCATCTCACTATCCACCTTACAACTTTTGATCTCTTTATTTAAAGTTATCAAAGTGTATGCTATGTCAGGACAATACTCATCTCTTAGTTGTCCATGTAATCTATAAGGGGGGTCTCGTGAACTGTAATCCACCATTTTGGTAGTCATATTTAATCCTCTTTGTTTGCAAACATATCATTTCTAATAAACCAAAAATAAACATAATCAACATACCTAAGTGAAGTTTAGTGGAGGTTATGTCATCTACAAAATCAATCCAGATTAGCACAATATATATATATATATATATATATATACAGAGAGAGAGAGAGAGAGAGAGAGAGAGAGAGAGAGAGAGAGAGAGAGAGAGAATGAAATCAATACAAATCACCTCAATGCCAATTTCATCAACCTCTACATGACGACACCACTACAACAATGACCATCACAATGCATGCATAAAAACACATAGAAAATTGACATGCATGCATGACACACACATTCCACCAATCCAGTCCAAGTGTTTAACCTTGGAGCTTTGGTACCATTTTGTAACTACCCATGCCACATTTACCCAATTTCACTAGTTTTTCAGGGGAAATGTGAGAGGAAGAGATACTATGTCATGGCCCAACCTCCTAGGTTCCATTAAGCAAGTGGGGTCGACCACCGAAGACAAACTCACAAATCGTAACATTCTACAATGGCTACAAGTCACTCAAATGTTGAGTAACCATCCCAGGTGGAAAAAAGCTGAGATGGACACCATTTTCTTTAATCTGTGTCCTCAATCGAACCCACAACAAGCCATCGATGTAGTTGGAACCCTCCAAATGCATGCACAATTGTGTATCCATGCCGTTGGAACCAAAATTTATTAGTTAGGAGCATGAAGTCCTGAGATCTAAACCTAGATTCCAAGTTAGCCTCTAGACCACTGTCCATTATTTCATATAACTTATCAGAATCAATAATTTTATGTAACAATGCTAGAAAGACATTTTTGAAAGCAAAAATTGACCTAGACTTTTTGGTACATGACAGTCATTTGGTAAAACATATTGCAAAAAAGTAAGCTAAAAATCATAAATGAACATATGATCATAGAAATATTATATTTATCTGAGAATAATCAAGAATTCCCTATTTCTTCTCAACGTAGCTGCAATAACACTTATTAGTCCATTCATCCATCAACCAATCAATAGTTGAAAAATTCATGACATGAGCCATAGAATATGTACATCACATAAAAATGTGTTATCCAAAAATAACCAACATATAAACCATGATAAATCAACCATAATATCACCAAACCATTGGCAATAAATATACATAAATCATAATAGAAGAATATATATTATTAACATAGTAAATTACCAGCCAAGTCAAGGAATTCCACGTACCGCCCAAGCATAGATTCAGCTAAACCAAATATATATTTCAGTCAATCACCCCCATGCCATATTCCAAGCATGAATGTGGAATTTCATGGAACAAATGAAACAAAACCAAAACAAGGCTTTGAGAGGCCAAACCATCTCAAATCTCAACCAATGATTCCACCTCACAATCAGACATCACTAACACGAACTAGATTAGTCTCTACCTAATTTGTGAATGACTCAAGAAACTGGTAACTAAACCCACAACCTTCCATGGCTCCAAAGCATTTATCCAACCCGATTCTAGGACTACTAACTCAACCCATGAAGGGCTCCAGAAAATTTGTTCAACCTAGGCTCTAAGACTAGTAAATCAACCCAAGTTGTTTTATGGAATCCAAAGAGTTTTTCCCAACCCATGACCATAAGGAATTACAAACACCAACCATAAAAAAATTCAATGGAAAAACCCACAACACCATTGTTATCTAGGAAGCAAGGCTATGCTTAAACCTCTGTCAATCTAGGCAATCCTCCATGCTAATAACATATCATAACTAGAAAACCACATGCATATACCTGCATCAATAAAATCATATATGCAACTTGTTACTTGCAAAAAAATCTCAATATAGTTGTTGATTCACATTCTCCCTTTCACTTTCCTACTTTCATATGCATTCTTTCTCCAAATCCATTGTAAATCGAAGTGCTCTAAGAGTTCTCCAAGAAAAATCTAAGTGTGCAAGAGTATGAGTGAGAGAGAATATAAGAGAGCTCCAAGCTACAACTGCAAAAAGGTCTTGAGTTGATCCTCATAAGCATTTTTATCATTGAGGCCTCTATTTTATTCATCTTTCCTCAATTTTATTCAATTTTCCTCCTCATTCAATTCAATGACCTTTCATCTCGATTTTCTCCTATTTTCCATTATTTCATAAATAAAAGGCCAATTAATGCTTCTTTTCCTTTTCCAATTCCTTTTCCAATTTCCATAGTCATTTATTATTTACAAGTGATCCCCATCACTATGTTTTTTCCCAACATTCAACTAGGAATACATGTCCTAAGACCTTGGTTATTATTTTCATTTTTATTTACATAGGAAATCAACTAAGGGTTGTTACATTTAGGCCATATTGTCATAGTGCAAGCACAAAGAAAACATATACCTATTAATGATTTATCATTATCACTTAAGAATATACCCAACTAACCATGCTTAAATGAATCCTTAATAATCCACCACAAACCTTAGAAACTTCATCGTCCATTTTGGTAGGATTTCTCTCATTTTTTCCAAATCCACTATTAAATCTCGAAAGAACACAAAGAGGACATGCATGGATGAATAATGGATGAATACACCTATAGTTCCCATGAACATCAGAAAATAATCATATTTATCAACAAATGAAAAGATCGTGTAAAATCGAAAATTGTTTTCTTCATTGTCTCATCATGAATATTACAAGGGGTTCATGCAATCGAGGGTGTGGTGGGTAGAAAAAGCTTCAAATTCCCAAGTTTCTTGTTCCACATTCAATAAAATGGGTTATAAAGTACACAAGGTTTTTTTTTGAAAAATAAAAAAATTGTTGCAGCAAGTAGGTGCTGAGGATGGCTCAGCAACCACCTTTCCTACTTAATTCGCCACATTGTTAGTCTTTTAGTTTTCGAATTTTTTAAATATTTTGCTCCAAAATTTACTGCAAACTTAGAATGTCTTTGCATAATTTAAACTTTTGTTTGATGAGATAAATTGATTTATACATTTGAAAATATATGTTAAATGATAATATATATATATATATATATATATATATATAATATTTTTTTAATATAACAATGTTTACTTTCTATTCTTTTATAAAATATTTGAATACTTTTTAAAATGTTATTTAAATGTTTTAATGTGATGAGAGTGTTCATGAATGTATGAAAGTCAACATCAACTGATTCGACAAACACATTTTCATATAAAACCTCAAACTTCCTATTTGCATAACATGATCAGAAACTCCCCAGATGGGGGTAAGTAATCAACGGTTCATGTGGCATCGGGGCATCCCTTATCCACCATGCATCAAACATGCTTTAAGTTGTAAGCACATTAATAGATGGCGTTTTCGGCTAATGAAGCCTCTAGAGGCGTTGGGAATACATATTTCTCTCCTCACACAAATTTGTAATGGTTTTGTGAATTGGGAGTTGAATAGAGGGAATAGGGAGACCAAACTCTATAGTGGCTACCAATGAGGCTCGCTTTGGGATATGAACAAGCAGCAAGAGGTTGAGTAAGGTCTTAATGTTTGAGTTTCATTTCCATGAAGCTCTCAACTATTCATTCGGGATCCAAGAGCATGACCTTTCGATCCTCAAGGTCTCCTTCTCTATTTAGAAATTACAACTTCCTATGACGACTTCTCCAAGCGTTGTTGACCTCTTTCCTAGGATATGCTCCTTGGAATTCAGGTACTCCTTCTATCTAGCTTGTGGTTTCGACATGGGTCATTTGTGTATGTGGTGGCAGGAAACCAATTTTCTTCTTGGGGGTTCTCATGCTTTGGGTATTGGGCTCACTTATTAAGGTCTCACTTATGGCAGTCTAGTATTGAAGACTTGCTTTCAATTCCCTCTAGGTTATGTTTTTTGTCACGTCACCTGTTTTTTCATTATGGTAAAGCCTCTGATTCCCTTTGGTCAATTCCCATATTCTTACATATTTTCAAAGGGTACCTTTAGTGTAGCTTCTCCCTGGAGCTATTGATTTGTGTATGCTGTAATTTTGAATTTGAAAAGTCTATTAGACACCATTCTTTTTGCAGAGTATTGTCTATGTAGGAGCACTAGTTTGGGTGTGGAATCGTATGAAATTTGAAAGGCCTTCGTGCTGCTTGGAAGCATCATTTGAGTTTGGCCCAAAATTTCACCACCCCTAGTCCTTGCAAGGTTCGTTGATTATTTAGGTTTGTTTCACTTTCATATGGGTTGGTTTGTTGGTGTCTATTATGGCTCCCCATGTTTCTAAAGTTTAGGAACTAGGTGGAAGTATTTTTGTCTGTTTTCGACTTAGTGGTCTAGGTATGGGTTATTGTTTTGTATGCAGGTATGCCTCATAAATTGGGACGACCCCATGAAGGTGGCAGCCAGCAAGGGTAGGTCACATAGAGAAATTTCATTCACTGAGGAAGGCTCTGCGAACATGGATAGATAGGGTGAGGTTGTTGAGGACTTGGGTCACTCTTCATGTCATGTGGACCTACCAGTCACCTTGGAATTATTAGGTGGAAAATTCAAGGGAATCGAGTCCAACCTAGATATTCCTAGAGAGTACAAATATGAGGACCAAAACGAGTAAGTGGTGTATATAAGTGATATTCAATATAACCAAATAGAGATTCTAGAGAAACTCACCAATATGTGCAGGAGTGAATGTTAGACTAATGACCACCTCCGTGAACTTGAGGCTAGAATTGAACACTTTGATTTCCATTTGCATGAGTGACATGGCCCAATGGTAGCTCCGAACATGCATCCTCCTCAATTGCCAACTTCATATGTCTTCCAAAACATTTCTACTAATTTTATGTCTCTTTTGGCATATATGGTTGTCTAGCCCTTCAGAAATAAAGGTTCACTCGAAAAATCTTATGCACTATATTCCTAAATTCCTAGCTAACAAATTGAGTCAAAATAAAGCTCAGAGAGTTGTTGAAAATCATTTTGTATTTTGTATTTTCTTGATCATATAATAGAATCTTTTTTGTCCAAAAGAAAAGAAACATAATTGGAAGGAGACATGATAGCAAAATAGGTGGTTTTGCAACATTTCATATTGAAGAAGTAGATCATATGGGGGTTAAATCATGAGTATTTATTTTGTGAGCATGTGTGATATATGTAATTCTGTACTCTCAACAAGATACAGTTTGGCTTTACAAATTCATGATTTTGGGAAAATTTGGGGGAAATATTTTAAAATCCAGGTTATAATAGTTAAGTTTTAGGATTTTCGGTGCACAAAGGCTCTTGATGGTGTTGAGTTGATTTCGACCATAAATTAAAAAAAAAAAAAATTGCACACTCCCTTGCTCTCATTTGTTGAGTTGTTGTGAGTAAATTGTGAACAACCCTATATGTAAATGTGATTGAGATAAATACATGTTTAATTATTATGTCAATATAATTATATAAATTAAATTTCTAGTAAATAATTATAGTTAATATATATATATATATATATATATATATATATATATATATATATATATATATATATGAAATTAATTATTTAGTAAATAATTATAGCTTTTTTGTTTGTTTGTCCAAGTTGTTTATGATGCTGGAGTCGTGACCCAGGGGCATCTAAGCCATCACTAGATTTGTTAGCATGTCTCCTCCCACTAGCACAATGGAAATCCACTAAGTTGAGATTTGGTGGTGAGTCGTCTTACTCACTTGTGCTAGTGAGACTTCACTAGTAAATAACTATAATTAATACATTATACCATAGTAATTTATATATATACTTATATTAATTCTAAATTAAACTTTTTATTAAATAATTATAGTTATTAATTATAAAAATAATTAATATATCAATATTTGAAAATTATAAGATTTAAAAATGCATATGTAAATTTATTTTATTATGAAAATTCCTAACTTATTTGCCTAATGATTTATCCATAAAACATGACAAAAATAGATTTTATATTCTAAATATCTCATATAGAGAAAAGACGAGATGAAAAAAACATCAATCGGATGATTCATCTAAAACATTCAGGAGTTAAGATTACCCTAAAGAAATATCAAAGAGATGAGAAGAGCCCTTCTGGTTACATAATAAGATCCGAGGAGAATGAATACATGCATGCCCTCACAGCTTACTAACAACCTCAATCTCACAATTTTGGGTGTATTTACCTAGAGCCAATACATGTATTCTTCTACATGAAGACATACAGAAAGTAATAACATCAACAAACTGAATGGGCCGTTTATTACGCGAAGCCACCATTACCAGCCATAATATTATTCCACTGAATACTGGAAGAGCGATTGTCCTCATAATAAGTATCATAATGTGAAGGCATAGCAACCGAGTGTGCTGGTCCACGCAGATCTGAACTAGAAATACACCTCAGAAGAAACGGGTAGATAGTGCGAGCAAAAGTACAGAGGTCCTTAACCATCAAGGGTATGCTCCTGCTGGAGGGTATGCATAACACCAGTGAGCAGAGGAGGTCTAGCACGCCTTCCATGTTACAAATAAAATATTTCTGATCAGAAACCAGTTTCCGTGCTGCTGAAATTGGAATCCCAAAGACCCAAACAAATCCTTTGTCAAACCAACTAAGTATCGGTTCTTCCTTCTTTACACCTTGAGTGCCGTGGAAGTCCGGTTCTTATACTATTCAATGATGGGTTTGGCTTCCTTGCTCGAGATACTGCAAGCAACGTAAAGTAAATAGAGAAGTAACTGATAAAATATTGCCATCATCGTTCACACACGCAAAGACCCCACGTTGTTAAAGTCTAAATTCCCTTCTTACATAATACCACCATTTAGACACGCAAAGACCCCGCATTGTTTCCTGCTTATCGAATCTGCAGATATCATTGGCTCATTATTTCATAAAATAATAAGTTTTATCCAACGCATCTTAATCTTTTAAGGATTCCTTGCAAGTTTATATACAATACATTACATATTTCCAAGCTGCTTATTGGCTCATACGATCAGAAATGTCAACATTCACACGATTTTATAAGTTTCCTTGATTCTGTCGGAAGTTAACGATCATTAGTTTAGCAAATTTAATTCGAGTGGCCCCATATTCCTGACTCGCTTTATGGCTTTATGCATCGATCTGTGGGACAGTGTATATAATATGTATGTAACCCGTGATCCCGAACTATTTGCGTGTCAGATTAAGGATAATTAAAATAAGAAAGATCCTTCAAAGAAACTAAGATGTTAAATAATGAATTGATTTTATTGTTTCTTCTTTAATGAGAACGTCATGAATGGGAAACGAACTTGAAAAATAAATAAATATATTCGTATATATAATATATAATATCTACAAAATATATATATAAATATTCTTAATTAATTAATTAATTAATTACAGGTGTCTTACCAGTTAATTATAATGATTGAAGATGACATTGTATAAAAGTGTGGTAACAATGAGGTTTTGTAAGAGAGTTATAGTTGGTTACCATGGTTTAATATAAGGTTGGTTAGGAAAGGAAAAATAAAAAAGAGAGTGAAGTAGGAATTTTTTATAGTAATTTTTTTTTAAATTTTTAGAAGTGAGAAGAAAAGTATGGTGATTATGTAAGAATTTTCATTTATCAAAAACATATTTATGAACTATGTTAGTGATGAGTTAAATATAGAGGGTGTAATAATGGATGGTATGATATTACTAATTTTAAGAAAGGCTCGAGAGAGCTTGTTAAATTTGTATGTATGAGAGTCATGTAATTTGGAAAAGAAGAATAAAAATGATAAAATTTGGATATATAACAAATATGATAAAATTTGGATATATAATAAATATGGTCATTAATTTTATGTATGAACATATTTTGAAAAAATGGCACTTACATATAGTTTATGAAGAAATCAAGTTGAAATAAGCAAGTTGATGCACATCTTTTATAGTCTAAAATGTTGCTAATAGGTGGTTTAAAAAATGTTGGGAGCCTAAAAGATACATGGAAGTAAAATTATACGTGGGTCGTGTCAAGCAAGGTCACGTACATACATAGGTGTAGTGAAGAAAAGTCGCAAACATAATCTGCACCATGATAATTTGATTACCAAGGGCCTTTACCATGGTATTGGCCCATAGTAATGAGCGTGACATAACTATTTGATCCTGTCAAAGAATATCAACGGAATTACTAAAGTATTGGCCTAAGGTATTGGCTAAGGCTAATGCTATATAAGGAGATGGAGATCAAAGTCTTATGTGTGCATGTGATGGATTGTTTATGGATGATTTTATTTGTAACACGTGTGCACCAAGGAGCATAGAGATGGATCATATCTGATAGAAATGAAATGAATACATATTGGTTAATTTGTTTATGGTTTCATAGAGCTATGGTGATGGTATAATGACGTGTGACTGTAATAATGTGTATGATGAGAATTTGGGTATGACATAGGTTTTTCCGTGCAACTAAATTATGATTCGGTAATTTTAGATCAGTACACGAGTTTGTTTTAGGTTGTTTGTGTACATACGTGGATATGCTTCTAGGTAGTCACGTATATATTATGCGAAAATATTTCAGTATGTTAAAAATGTGTACGGGGGTGTTAAGAATGGTAAGTGTGTACATACATAATAATATGTGTTTGACAATACTTGTTTGGTTGAATTGTTTATGGAATGGAATTTTGATTAGTGATGATGCCACTGTGTGGTGAACTGTATTTGGTTCTACGATCTGTGATGGATTCAATATATGATTCAGTAATTGATTCAATGTTATAGTGGTTCAGATTCATGTGTGAGTGATTTGAGATCTGTACGTAGGCATTCTTCAAGGGAAGTGTGTACATACACATGTATGATTCAAAACAGTTCTTATGTATGCTTGATCAGGGTTTGCAGTGACAACATTTGGTTTTTGTGATGAAAAATATATGGTATGGTATACTTATGAGTGTTTTTGTATTGATTTGATCTGATGAACTGTATTTGGTTCTACGATCTGTGATGGATTCAATATATGATTCAGTAATTGATTCAATGTTATAGTGGTTCAGATTCATGTGTGAGTGATTTGAGATCTGTACGTAGGCATTTTTCAAGGGAAGTGTGTACATACACATGTATGATTCAAAACAGTTCTTATGTATGTTTGATCAGGGTTTGCAGTGACAACATTTGGTTTTTGTGATGAAAAATATATGGTATGGTATACTTATGAGTGTTTTTGTATTGATTTGATCTGATTGATTTGATCTATTTACATTGGTTGATTAAGCTTCAGTGATTGATTTGATAATTCAGTTGGTTCAATGATTGGGTGTTTTGATTCAATGATTAGTTTTAGAATTGTTACTTGGTTTGGGCTTAATGATGGAAGTGGGTCCAATGTGAAAATATGATGAAAAGTGGCCTGCAAGTTTGATGTTTTGAGTCAAGTGGATCCAATATAAAAATATTATGAAGCGTGGTCCACATAGGTGTTGAGGGTTTGAGCCTTTGGTGAGGGAGTCGAAACTTCCTTCTAGTGGTAGCTGGTAAATATTTTAAAGGGGTAGGAGCTCCCTTCCAGTGGGTGCTAGAGAATGATAGGATGTTGCATCTTTCTGCAGGTGGGTGCCTGCGTACTAGTATGAGTCTAAGCTACTACAAGATTGTAATATATTTTTCTTTATAATAAAAGAAGAATATAGAGACGACAATAGTGGTGGTTTTCTCCCACATTGGGTTCCCACCTAAAACCTTGGTGTTCATGTATGTTGTTATGTTTCTTTTGTGTTGATGATCTATCTATTATTTAATGCTCATTGTATCTTCTTAATGAATGAATAATGATGTAATGATGGACTGGTTAATGATGAACAATTAATGAACTAAATGATAAATTAGTTATTTGGGTATATTTTTTTGTATTCATTAGAGTCGTGTACATATGCTACTTTCCTGAATGATAGTAGTGTAAAAAAATCAGAATAATAAATGAAAAGTTGAGCTGAGTTTGAAATACTTATTCACCCCCCCCCCGCCCCTTCCCCACCCCTCTCAGTGTTTTTCCCAATAAAGGGAATTCGAGCAAGTCACTTTAGTTGAAGCTTAAATACTTGGATTAGATCAGGGATGATGGTAAAGAAAAATATAACTCAAATGAAGGAGCCATAAAACTATGGTAGTGATAGCAATATATAAAATGCAATGATTGTTATAGCTATGAGTAAACATTCACCTTTGGGAGCACCTTGCTTTCTATTGATAAAGAATGAAGAAGATAGCAACAAATAACTATCAGGAGAGAGATTTTGTTCTAATTGTGGTCCATTCCAATGTCTATGTAATAATGATGATAACGAAGATTACAATGAAACAAATGAGATTTCTCTCATGGGTAAAAGTGAAAGAATGCATTGTAAAGAGAAAAAAGATTAAAACATGATTTCCCTAGAAGGATAAGAACAAGGAAAGTTAGAAACAATGGAAAATAAAGGTATGCCTATGCTAAGTAATGATAATTGTCAAGAATTGAAAGGAAATATGAAGTCTAATTGAATGAATCTTGGTTCTGATGTTTGGTATTTAGTATGTAATCATTCCACCAAAATTCCATCATTAGGTGAGGAGTTGAAAAAGAAAAATAAGGCATTAAGTGACACCATTAATATCATATTTGATTCAGCATTAAAAAGGGTTATGCATAATGTAACGACATAGGAAGTATGGGATAAGCTACAGGCAATCCATGAAGGAAAATCAAAGGAAGTTTGTACATCAAAATAGCAAAAAACTAATCTTATTTCTAAAGAGAATTATAATGATGTATATAAATATGAGTATGTTATGTCAAATGGATTCACTAATTTAGAAGAAGTCAAGTTAGAGGAAGTTCTTAATCTTAGAAGAAAACTTGATTTTTCCTTGAAAGGATTAACAATCTTAAGGACAATTACAGGAATATGATAATAGGGATCATGTTAAATTGGTAAACATTGCAGTAGTATATAATCAATATTACGAAGGATTTGAAGATGATATCATCTCTCTTAAAGTTGATCTTGAAAATTCAAACAAGTGAAATGAAGATTTATTTCCATAATTTGAATAATAAGAGAATAGACTGAAGGAAGAGATTATGAAATCAAAGTAGATGTTGGAAGAAGTAATAAAGGTTGAAGAAGGAATGAGGAAGAAGTATTTAGAAAATGAAAAAAAAATGTCAAAAAATAGAAGTTGATGTAAACATTCTAAAATGTAAATTAGAAGAAAAGGATAAACACTTGAGATTTAAAGATAGTGCTAAGATTTTGGATAAAATTATTAGTAGTGAGAGGTCTCCTTCCATTAAATTTTGTAATGGTTTTCATGAAACTAGAAAAGAAGAATTTAGTTCACAGGATTGTGTAATGATCTTCAAGGATAAAAATACGAAATATGAAACTACTGTTAAAGAGATAAGAAGTCAACCAGATCATAATCCAATAAATATGAGTTTTCAAAAGAAATCATTTTCTCCTAATAATAGAAACTTTAATTGATTCTCTCCTCTAATCAATAATGTTGAATCTTTTATATGTCATAATTATGGACATGTTGTAGCCAATTGCAGAATCATATTGTTTCAATCTCAAGAAAATATTTATTTCACAAGAATATGATCATCTCCCAAGTAGACATGATTCTTTAAGAGATATTATTTTTCTTGTAACATATTTGGTAACAATGTTATTGATTGCAATAGAAGGAATATGAAATAGAAATATTATGATTCCTTTGCACCATTTTCTAGTCATATAAGATGTCATGCTTGTAACAAGTTTTGGAATGTAGCAAAAGAATGCAGGAACAAGTTAATGAATCTCCATGGACAACAATGCAAACAACTGGATAATAATATTGTTACCAAAATACCTAAGAAAGATGGATCCACCAACACTTCTCATAATAAGGAGAAAGAAGAAGAAAATATAAGGTGTGGTCTTTATCTTTTCTAATTTGAGATGAATATGAATGGTACATAGAAAGAGGATGCTCTCATCACATGAATGGAGATAATAACAAGTTTGAGTCTCTCAAGAAAATAAAATAACGTAAGTTTATTCTTGGAAATAGTACCCAAGAAAAAGTTCTGGGAAAAGGTAGAACCAAAATTAGTAAGTGTTGAGCCCTAGAATTGCCTTCACTTTTACAAACCTTCACTTCATTTCATCATTCTTTTATCACTTCATAAGCTTAAAATCAATGAAGAATGATTAGGATTGCTTAAACGTTACATGCAATTGATTAACATATTGTATTTTCATGGTTTCTGCTATTTTAATAATTTTCTGCAAAATAGCTACAGAATACAGACGTTCCATAGCCGATCAAGCGTTCCGCAAAATCATAATGTGTATTAACTAAAGAATGCACATGGATTTATACATGGAGGTGAGGCTATTGGGATTCATCTCCCAATGACTCTTGGCCTTCCTTATTTCCTAATATTAATTAATATACAATATTAAATATGTACACCCATCCATAGGATTAGGTGTCAACAGTTTAAAAAGGTTACAGGTGTCGTCTAAGGGAAAGAGACGTATATGGTTAGACTCCAAAATTCTCCTGCATCATTCCTTTTCCTCCACGAGGGTTGAGAAAAAACTTGGAAGTGGTTATGCACGTGGACAAAGCCAAAACCAAGAAGCAGAATTCTATAAGGAAAAGGACTCTTGAGGTGTCTTCAGCAAAATATGAGTCCTCAACAGGAGTTTTAGTTCAATTTTGATTATAAAAGACACCTATGCCTATTTCTACTCAATGTGAGTTATGTATTTTCGTATAAAAATAACTCGGTGAACCAAGAAACAGTTAGTTGATGTTTTGTTGTTAGTTTTCAAAGACTGTGATACTCTGTTTCTGAAGTGTTTTATTTTAATAAAAGAAGTATAACTTTGATGCATGATCTGAAGAAACTATAAGGATTTAAGGATTCGTGTGCCAATCTAATGGTAGAGGGCCCCTACTATCCGAAAAGGCTTTTGCATATTTTCTAGATAAGTGACCTTTAACTCTGTTTTGTTCTTAACTTAGGCAGTTTTCTGAGTTTATCCTCTTGCATCATGTCTTATGTCATTTACTTACATCGAATATTACAGTCAATCTTGTTCTCATGAGCTGTTCCAATATATCACTAGTACGTGAATAAGATCTAGCTATAGTACTTTGAGTTAATTGTATTTTAGTTATGTTCATTGCATTTCAGTTCTGCTAGTTAATTGCATTTCAGTCCTGTTAATTAGATTTAGAAGACCCTCATTATTTTATAAGCTACTCTTGTTCTCAACTTCTTCTAACACATCACTATTATAAGAACAAGAATTAGTTATATTATTTTGAGTTCTTGACTGTTCTGCAGTTATGTAAGAGATTATCATGATTTTACAAACAAGTCTTTTTCCCAAGTTGTTCCAAGAAATCTCTAATCCTTGAATGAGGCTTAATAGTAACATTGTGAGTTGCAGAATGAGTTAATTTTAGTGTCATAAGTTATTTTGGCATAGGATTCTTTACTATGTTACAGATGATCTTTTTCTCAAAATGTTCCAACAAATTTCTAACCATGAATAAGATTTCTTTGTGATGTTTTAAGTTGTTGTTTACTAAAGATAACCTCATTACATCAAAGCTAATCCTTTTCTCAGTTTGTTCCAATATATCTCTAATGAAGCAAATTGGACTAAGTTTAATGTTATGAGTTACTTTATTAGCAGCTTTACAATATGTGGATTAGCATTCTTTGTTCTTTTTATCATTCCTAGCTTAGAGTAGATATTATTTTGTTTTAGTGCATTCAGTAACTTTTCTTTGCTATTAATTTAGTTTTTCACTTTAGCATAAAATAAAAGTAAACATAAAACCAAAAACATTAGAAAAACATTGAACCCAACGAAGTAGGAAGAGGTTACTTAGGCACATATGGTGCACTTCACTTCAACAGTTTACTAGCCCTGGTTGACAATTTATGTTATCAATTTAGGAACACTAAATTTGATTAAACATTTTGGCGCCCTTGCTGGGGAAGTGTAACTAGGTAACCTTATTTCTTACATCCAAAAAAAACAAAAAAAACAAAAACTTCAATCACCTACCACACCCACTATATCATGTGGTGCAGTAAGAGCCACACATCCACATCATGAATTCATATTTTTTCAGGTAGAAGAAGAGGTGACAAAGGAGGTTGAAGAAATGGATGGAGATGATGACAATGAGGAAGATCCTTTTGGATTTCCCATTCAAGAAACTGATATCAACGTTCAAATGAAGAACATCCGTCCATTTGTACTTCCTAACTTCAAAGGTATGAGATTAGAAGACCCGAAAACCTTTCTTTTTGAATTTGAAATAATTTGTAGATCTTATGGCTACTCATTTCACATGCAAAAATTGAATTTTTTTCCGGAAACATTGAAGGATAGAGCTTTTAGATGGTTCATGACTTTAGGAACAAATTCTATAAGGACATGGGATGATATGAAAAGTGTATTTTTGGAAAAATATAAAGGTTATTGCATGCACCATGACCTTATAAATGAAGTCTTTAAGAGGAACCAAAAAGAGGATGAAAGCCTAGAAGATTTAGTGGAGAGATTTACTTATAATATCAAAAGATCTAAATTTCATAATTTAGGATCAGATGCATTAAAAAATCTCCTACTAAATGCTATAAAGGATGAATGGATTGATCTTCTTAATCTTGTGGGAAAAGGAGATGTCTATCGATTGTCATTTCAAGAAATTTGTGAACTATGCAAGAACATATCAAGAGGAAAAGAAAAGTGTGTAAGATCCCCTCAAGATCCATTTATGGCAAGAGTAAGTAAGTCAGCATCAAGATTGGTAAGTCAAACTGAATCTAACAATTTGCTAAACATTCTTGGTAATTTAAACGAACAAAATGACATGCTAAGAATTAAAAACAAGCAAAAAGTTGCTTCATTCATATTTTTCCATAAATGTACAAAGAAACATGCTTTGCATGAATGTCCACTTGATAACATTAAAATGTGTAAAATTTGTGCAGGATCACATACTACTGAAGATTGCCCATCATTACCAGGGTTGAAGGCAATTTACCAGAATGATGATGGAGCAAATCAAGCACAATAGCAACTTTCTTATGTAGCTCCAAGAGGACTATGGAAGCCTCATCAACCCAATACGATGCAATATCCTTATGCACAGTATCAAGGTTATGCACAACAATCTCAAGGTAATTGGAAAACACCCTTGCCTTGGAAACCTTGGCCATCTCAATCCCAACCTCAAAACCAACCTTGGAAACCTTGGCCATCTCAATCCCAACCTCAAAACCAATCTTGGCAACAAAGTTGGCAAAGGCCCTATAAAGGAAATCCACCATATCTTCAATATTTCCCTCTCTATCCTCAATACCATCATCAATGTTATTCATACCATTCGCCTCCACCACAACATCAATATCACCCTCATTTGACCTCAATTCAACCTTTCCCATTATCATCCACACAAGCACCCCAAAAATTCATTCCCACTCCACTACCTCCACAACCATTTCATACCCCCAACAATAAAACACCTCAATCAACTTACAATTTTGAGGTATTGCAAAATGATTCACCAGCTATCATTGAAGAACAACAACCAGAAGAAGAAGACTCAGATAGGGTCCAAGAATCATGGATGTCTATTGATAAAGAGAAGATATTGGAACCAGAGATTGAAAATTCTCATGCATGCCTATCACCAGATTCTATGAATGAAGATCACATCTCCGAAGACTTGCATTTCATGATAGAGGAAAGACAAGGAAGACAATATTACGTTGAATCTTGGTTCAAGTCAGTGATCGAATCCCAATGCTCAATTATTCAATATCTTCTGACATCATCTAAATCAAGACAGTTGGCATCTCATATACTGGTACATATCAAAGAGTATCTTTCAAACCTACATATGAGTTTATTTATCATCTTGTTACAAACATGGTTCCATTGGAAGTATTCATATACTTGAACAAGATTTTCTTTTTCAAGTAGAGTAGGACATATATAAAAAAAAAAAAAGTAAAGAGAAAAATAAGTCCTATTGTGAAAACCAGCTTGCTGGCGCAATTGGACATGAGCTTTTCTTGAAAACTAGGCAACTGGCGAGTAAAGTTCACAATAAGTTCTGCAATTTCATGATGGTTTCAATCTTTCATGATTCTTCAATAATTTCTATGCTCGAGTTGGATGATGTGCAATTCCTTAAGGTCCACCTTCCAACAAATCTTGTCCCATCGACCTCAACACTTTATCTGGGATCAAGATTAGTGATTATTTGGAGTGCCTTGGAGCTTGCATTCATCAATGGCAAGCCTCCTCATTGATAACAATGGGAATACAACAATGTGTCTTGATTGTCAAATCTTGCAGGTGAATCGACTTCGACACATTCATTCATCCCTGTCAAGATGTACTGAGGTACCTTGACACTCATTTACATTATCGGTGAGTTGTCTCACATTGGTTAACGATTTTCATTGTTGATCGGTAATCCAATGATTTCTTCCCATGCTCGAATTTGACACATTTATTCGCATGGTAAGAATTGTACCATGAATGATGACTTTGATGAAGACTAATGGTTTTATGGAATCAACAACAACTTGCAGCAGTACATTTTATTATTTTCTTGTAGCAGCATGTTCATATTTTTGTCAATTCAACAACAGCTGCGGAAAGTCGCAGTTTCTGCAGCTATTGTTGTAGCAACGTGTTTTTGTTTTTTGCAACTTTTTCCAGAGGCAGTTTTGGCACAAATATTGCAAGAGATTGGAGCAGAAATAAAAAATTCTGAGCTTCCGGGTTTTTCTCTTAGTGTTGTGGAGGCAATCCTCCTCGGACAGAGATCCCTACTAGCCTGCATCGGGTCTTAGCAATAAATGCTCATGTTGCAGGTGTCTAATTGCAAATAAACCAACTAGTGACAAAGGTCACTTCTAGGAACTAACGCTCACGTTTGTAGAGAAAGTAGCGCTCCAATTCCTTAGCTTCGACAGATCACAATCCTCATGATCTCCATGATCGACACTCGCACACGCCGTAAAACAATCAAACACAAGTAAAATCTAGTATATGCAATCATATGTCACTGTAAAGACATAACTCAAAAATCACAATTCAACAACAAGAAAGGGAACCATAACCAATAGTCGATTATCATTAATCAATCAAAGAAGAATACAACCATAGCTCGACGTTGGATTCTCCTTCGAAGGGTCGCGCCGGAACACGTCTCGAAAATCCCGTCGGGGATGGGACAAACTTCCCTTGGATGTCTCGACAATGATCTCTGTTGGATTTGGTCAAGGGAATGAATCAAGGCTCTTGCAGCATAAGTGTCCATGGCTCTTGGTGGGAATCGGGGAGACTGGGGCTGAAATGAGATGAGCAAGATTTATATGGGGAGGAAGGGGAGTTGTGATCCATATAATCATGGGATTGGCCCCATCCTCAAGGAAGCTTCCATGAGAGGTGGCAAACCACTTCCTCTACATGGAGATCCGGAGCCAAACCTCCCAACTCAAATTAGATACCGCCTTATGGATTAGTTAGGACGAAAATTCCGCCATTTATTTTTAAAAAACACTCTCAAAATGGTTGGATGCGAATGCGACTTCAGGACAAGAGTGCCGATTGGCATGCCCTTTGAAGGATTTCCCCCATCGGGCGTGGGTACTAAACCGGCTACCCGTGCCAATGCAAAAAGCGGGGTGTTTAGGTTTTTCACAAGGGAGCTGTCTTCTGTGGCAATGAAAGTACATGTTTAGGGAATGCCATGAAAGTGTTTTCAAGTTATGTCACCGCTCACAGGTCACCGAATGAGCCCTCCAATTGTGTGGGATGGAGAATTACAGTGGACGGTGAAAAATTGTTGTGTAACACAGTGCCCCCCAGCATGAGCCCGAGAGAGAGAGAGGGGTGAAATGCTTTGACGAGAACATGTCCAATCGAAAACACCGCCGTCGGAAAAACTACATAGATAAGTACAAACGATGTCTCAAATACATGATATATACGTGGTATGGGTGCAACCATCCATACCGCAGTATGTAATGACTCCGATCCGAGGCATGGACATTGTGCCCATCCCGTGAGGATCAAGAATAGACTTAGGTATGGTCGTGCCCATCCAATCGCTGAGTCATGTAACTCAATCATAAGAAACTAATAAACTCGCAGCCCGGATTATAGCATAGAAATCCAGGGTCTTGCACTCCATCTCAACCCTGGTGCGTGTTCAAGCATGCTAATAAGGTGAGCTGAAGTCGAATATGAAAAAAGAACATCATCCGATTACCAACCAATGATGAAAGCTATTACCAGATGCGGAGAGGTGCCACCATTAATGCCAATGGTCCTCAAGGCACAGCGGTGTACAATCTACGACATGTGAACAATGAGCCGACGTCGAACACCTAATCACCCTAACGGGAGGCCACGATGAAAACCTCACGTCGAATGCGAAGATCCCGCCATTGGAGGCATGCAAAAGCTCCAAGGTACTAGAAGGAGGTTCTGCATCATCTCCCTAGATAATGAGCCGAAGTCGACAGGAAGTGACCTTGATCGAAGGTGGGCCATACCGTTTCCCCACATCATCGACACGGCAGAGCGCAGGAACATAATGTCTTTGTGAATCAGATTAGGGCGAGAATGAGAGGAAGGTTGAAATTTGGCAGAGGTCAACTTCTTTGAACATGTTATCGGCGGCACAACAAAGGATTTGCGCATTTGACATCAACAGATTAGAAGTCATGGTGACGAGGTAAAGAGCCGATGAGAGGTCAAAGGATCACCCAAACCACAGAGAAAGGAAACGAGATGAGATGTCCCTAACCCGACACGAATGCATAAGTGCCATGTTCAAGAGCTGACATATCGTCGACACGACAATGATACCGGTTCCATTTTTCCCCCACCATTTCGGCGAGTACCTCTTTATTTTTACACAAGCTTGAAGAGGATACCATATGCTTTTCATATAAATTAGTCCTTCGTACGAATCCATCCTAGTACATTTAATGATCCCTAGGAAGGAGAAACTCGAATATCGTCATTATGACCGGATCTCGATGTCATCGTGGTTTAACGAGCCTAACAAAGGAAGAACTCTCAAGGCTTCTTCCATGTTTAGAGAGTTTGAAAAGACAAGAAAAGTAAACTCCACGTCCATTTTCGTAAATAGTTCCTCGTACCCAAAAAGGTAGAAAACAAATCCTCGATAAAACCTCCTAGTCGCGATAGGCTAGGGTATTCCTTTTTCGTAAGTAATCCATCCCACCGAAAGGGGTAAACGTATACAGTAGATGTCATTTCGTGTCCAATTTAACGAGATTCCAGTCCTAAAACGGACTCGACAATGACATTTTCATGTTTAGAGAGTCGTAAAAGAGCCGAAAGATGACTCCTCCCCGGAAGAACGAGTGGTATAAAGGGTAGCAACCGGTTCCGGTAATGGTGGAACCGCCGTAACAAGCAAGGCTTAAGAGGTCAATAACAAGACCACTCATCGCAATGTCTTTTAGGAACGGTAAAACAACCAAGTGAAGGCATATGACTTAGCCAAGCAGATATGACGATGGAGTGAGAAAACCAAGGCTCATCCTGCAAGAACAGCCGATAAAAATGGCAATCGCAAGAGGTAAAATGGGCATGGTTTCATTTTTACACAAGCTGAAAACTAAAACTCGGTTTCTAGTTAGTTTCATTTTTACACAAGCTTGAAATGGAAACAAACTATGCTTGAAAAATTAAGCATGCCCCCAAGATGGTGACTCAATTTGGAGGTGCACATGCTCTCTAAGCTTCAATCCATATGAAAGGCGATGGAGTGAAGGTTCAAGTTATGAGATCAAGAGATCGACTCGACCGGGATTTTACGAGATCCGATCAAAGACTCGAATTGAACAAGAAAGTGTTTCATTGTTTTAACAAGGTTGACACATTAAAAGAACTATCCTCAAGACACCTTGTTTCATGGTTTAAGGGGCTTGGCACAAGACAAGGAACACTCGCTCCAACAACCTTGTTTCACTTTTTAAGGAGCTTGACACAAGACAAGGAATCGTGCTCCGGCGAGCTTGTTTCATTTTTTAAGGAGCTTGACACAAGAACACGACCTCGTGCTCCGACCAGCCTTGTTTCATTTTTTAAGGAGCTTCGACACAAGAAAACGAACTGCTCCGACCAAACCTTGTTTCATTTTTTTTTGAGCTTGACACAAGAAAACGAATCCAGGTTTCCGACCGATCTCATCATAATGAACAAGAAGTGATCGCTTCAAGATTTCCACTCCCGATGGAAGGAAAACATCCCGGGAAGTCAAGACCCAATGCCCCCCAAAGACTGATGCACAACGGCACTCGTCGCTAAGTACGTGCATCGGGTATGTAGCCACATAGTTGACCCGCGGGGCAGATACAACGGGTGGATAAAAATCTAGAAGGGAATGATGGTGGGCCACCGCCATATCAGACCAAAGAACGAAAAGCCGATCAATGGTCACGTATCCGTCCTTCATGCGGAAAACAAGACTTGACACGAAAAAAGGAGTGAGACAAGCGTCCCGCCGGCATAGTGTAATCGTGCCCCCAAAATCAGATTGAAATCCAAGGGTCCCGGAACAACCATCACGTCCATATGGATGGTTTTACCTCCCAGTGTCAGGTAACCTTGGAAGGATCCATAACGATTGACTCATTTTTCTCTCGTTAAATTCCAAATGCATTCAACGTAACAAAGGGCAAGCAACAAGTAGCCAAAAATCTTGCCAAGTAGTTGAGGATGAACACTACCGTACGCACCTTCATCTATAATGGTGCTTGGTATGACCTCGTACCAAAAGCTCCGTACCGTGATCTCGAAAGGCACATAAGATGGAAGTTGCCGTATCCCCGCAAATCGACTCCAATCAAAGGAAGTGACCAAACTACTTGGAGGCTACCATCGAACCGAGATGGTCTTCTCGGTGTTACGGAAGAAGAAGGAACATCCTCCATGACCTCCATCTCGAAGGTGGAGGGGTATCCTCCGGGACCTCCATCACCCCGGAGGTGGAGTGACGTCTTCTTGAGGTATAGGGATGGGGAGAATCTTTCACTGTGTCCAAGGAATCAAGAAACCCAGAAGAACATGAGGGGTGTGGGAGATCCGGGCCTCAACGGAAAAGACCTCGGTGCATCACGTACTTCCCGGGCCGCCGAACTAATCCCACGACCACGATTGGTCAAGAACAAATTTCTTGAATTTGAATTTCCGGAGGGAGCTAGATTGACCAAGGATGACTTCGACCAATCGTGGCACCGACTCGGTGAAAGACTCAAAGAAATTTATTTGTAACCGGGAAGGCATGGTGTAGAAACAATGTTGTCCAACACTCGCTTGGCTTCATCCATATAAGGACAAAGGTGAATGGCATGGTGCCCTTCACACAACTTACAAGGATTGCAATTCCACTTCGCTTCTTAGGAGCCTTACCACACTCATTGAAGATGTGCCCCCAACTTGACTCCTAAGCCAAAGGCAACGATGGACAACCATTGGACCATACTTGAGCACCTTGGAAATGCGAGTGCTCTCAAGGAGATGGTCTCTAGTGCACAACATGCAAGGCAACTTGACTTTCCTGAGGGGTTGGAAGGTTTATCAAGAGGAGGTGTTTCTTATGCGTAGTCGTTAAATTAGCTCTCTTCTTATCGTACTTCTTCTTCTTTGTCTTCTTCTTCTTCTTCTTAGCCACCCGAAGTTACTCAAATCTAGACTTTCACCAAGCGAAGTAGAAGAGGAGGACACGAAATGTGCGAAGAAGGGGAGAGGTCCACCTTTGGAATCAACATGATGTTGTTCGTGTGGAGTGAACCATCAGAACAAAGAGTCGAGACATTTGGGGACCACAGAGGTTGAAAACAACCAACAAAGTAACCCAATGCTTAACCTGTGAAGGGACAATGACAAGCATATAAGGAGCACCAAAAGATTTCCAAAAAGGAGGAAAAGGACCAGGATTCCCATTGAGGATTCCTTGGTTGTGAACTCTGAAAAGTTGCCATTAGAAACAAATACTTAGAACAACACCCTAAGGAAACTAACTTTAACCAGGAATATTTCGGGCGTTTAATTTTTAAAACATTGAAACAAAACTCTACCGCTCTATCTTTTTAAGAGTCGAGAATAGGAAAAGGTGACTTATCGCTTTCGGATTGAAAAAAAACAAGCATGAAAGGACAAGCGCTGGATGATATTTTCAAATTTAAGGAGTCGTATAAGATCAAATGATCCAAGCCAGAATGCTAGACAAAGGGTGTACCACAATCTCACATGAACCGCAATATACACCTTGGTTTCAAAATGAAAAAGAAATCAACCAAGGACTTGACATATGTGCATGAATTTCCCCGAATGTCGTGTTTGGTGTATCACAGTATAGGAGCGCGTTGCACTCGCTTCCTATGGATAAAGGATAGCAAGCTAGTGGGGTCTCCTTTATATACTCGACTTCGTACGGGGAGCACAAGTCCGTACTAGCGCTGTCTAAAGCCAAGAGGCGACGACGCCTATTAGGTTTAAAGATCGGCCGAAACACGTCTCTAGCCTAGACCTCTAAATGTTTCGTTAATGCTCTGGGCCGTTTCCTTTTAGGCAACCGAGTAAATTTTATGGTTGATCTTCAATTATGTTTCGCTTCAAGGCCCTACCGTATGTCATATGACAATCTCCCCGTATGCGCTATATAAGGAGAAAAAGAAAAACTTTTCAATTCGATGAATTCTATCCGGGCTAAGAGAAGAGCTTCAACAATGATGCGACATAAAACAACACCGCAAAACGAAATCTTTTTCCAAACTAGATGACTTTCGCTATCCAAAAGTAATTTCAAACATTCAATGATGCAAACAATGCAATGTGATCTATTCAAAATACCGTTTTTCGAAAACCATGCAATTGTAATCTATGCACAATTTCCTTTTTCCTTTTCAAATGATAAGAATGCACTCAAAGCATTTTTCAATGAAATGAGAATCTACTTAATGCATGCTTTCAATGAAAGAGAATGCACTCAAAGCGATTTTTAGCTTTCAATAATTAAACAATGTGATCTAAGTTCAATGATAAATCTCAAAATACTCTTCAATGCAATGTGATCTAATGCATTTTAATAAAAAGAACACTTTGAGACGAAAACTAAATAAACGCAAATCTTCTTAATGAAGGATGAATGGAAAAGAGATGTAAACAAACACTAAGAATGCAATCATTGTTTCAAACACTTTGTCAAGAAATCCCTCAAAAGGCGACAAGACATATGAGGTCAAACACAAAGATGACTTCAAAGCAAGAGATCAAAACAAGGCATTCATTCCCTTTTACATCAAGCAATCATGGAGAGAAGACATTTCAAACAATGAGCAATGTAATCTATGCTCATATAGAGAAAAGACTGGAAGGGAAAGACACACTCGGTGAAGGATTCAGAAAAAGTCTCAATTTCACACACCGAAATTGGCTCGACTTTGTCATCGTCAACCAGCGCCAACCGGTGCGACTTGCTTCATTGGAAAACTAGCGCCACGTCTCCAATTGGCGCGGGCGAATCGACAACAAGCGCCAACGCCTCGAAAAATGAAAAAATAAAGAATTTCTCCCAACCAAGACCAGGCTCACCACTTCAAGAAGAATCTAAAACAAAACCTTGCATGGTACCAAAAAAGAAATCTCTTCGAACAAGGTAAACCCCTAGCACCTACAACGAGATGGTGCGACCGTATGGCTAACCGCGCCTTACGTGGGATGGCACGAGTGATGAACTGGCAACCCGCGCCAATTGGCGCAAATGTCGTGTGGAAACCGCGCCAATCAAGCCAACCATGAAAGGATGAAAACTCGGAAAAACAAAGGTCGTATCTGATCCTCTCGGGGCTGAACCAAAAGCCAAACACACAAAAAGAGCTGTACGAAAAGAGCGATCAAGCAAGAAGAATCGAGAAACAACCAAAAAGACAAGACAATACTCTAAGTGTTCAATTTACAAACTAAACCAAAGATTGACTAAAGTACTGATCTACTTCGCAATTGCATAGCAAGAGCGTTTCAAGGCTATCTAGCTAGCTTCCAGTGCTCCATCCGTAGCTTACAAAGTAGAACAACAACAAGCTAGACGATCCCTGGAGTCGCCAATTTTTTGTGGAGGTAAATCCCCTTCCGTACGTAGGCGATCCCTACCAGCCCGCATCGGGTCTAGCAACAATCGTTCACGCGATAGTGTGTGTTCCTAATTGGTAAATAAACCAACTAGCGATGAAGGCTTACTCCGGAATCCAACGTTGATGCTTGTAGAGAAAGTAGTGCTCCCGTTCTCAGGCTCCCATAGATCACAATCCTCACGATCTCCGTGATCGGACACCCGCACACACCGGGAAAATAAACGCAAGCGTAAAATCTTGTATATGCAACTATATGTTAGTCGCAGATGAGAACTCAAAATCATAATAAACAACAAGAGTGGAACCATAACCAATAGTCGCTTATCACTAATCAATCAAAGAAGAATACAACCATAGTTTCGACGTCGGATTCTCCTTCGAGGCTCAGCGTAACACGTCTTGAAAAATCCCGTCGGGGATGGGACAAACCCTCTTCAGATGTCTCGACAATGATCTCCTTAATACCGATTTGGCCTTAAGGGAATGAATCAAGGCTCTTGGCAAGATAAGGCTCGATGGCTCTTGGGAATTTGGGAGACCAGCTTGCAAATGAGATGAGCAAGCTTTTATAGATGGAGGAAGGGAGTCGGGATCCCTATAATCATGGGATTGGCCCTATCCTCAAGGAAGCTTCCATGAGAGGTGGCAAACCACTTCCTCTACATGGAGATCCGCAGCCAAACCCTCCCAACTCAAATTAGATACCTCGCTCGGACTGCCAGACGAAACTCTCGCCTCATTTATTTTTAAAAAACACTCCTTAAAATGGTCGATACCTAGTGTGACTCTAGGACAGAGCACCAATTGGCACGCCCTCTTGAAATATTTCCACGGGGCGTAGGTACCAAACTCGGCTACCCGCGCTCACGCAAAAAAGGGGTGCTTTTTAGGGTTTTTCACAAGGGGTTGTCTTCGTGGAAATGAAAGTAAAATGTTTAGGGGAATGTCATGAAAGTGTTTTCAAGTTATGTCACTACTCACAAAGTCACGGAATGAGCCCTCCAATTGTGTGGGATGGGGAATTGTGACGGTGACAAATTGTCAGTGGTAACACTTAGAATATGATAAATTGAGTAACACGTGGACATAATTTGAAAAAAAGAAATTTTTAAGGGCATTTCAGATGGGTTTTTAAGGCAGATTTTCATTTTTCAGCATTATGGACAGATTAGGACAGATTTCAGTATTTTTTCACAGCAACGTCTTTTCTTCATAAAAATTAAATTCTAAAAGCATGTGGCAGTAGAAAAGGTAAAAATACACAGTTTCCCTTTTGAATCACTCAATTCGGCCTTAAAATGAGTTCGTGGCATATTTTTTTGTTGCAACATTGGGCATAATGAAGGGTGAAACAGGGCAGAAATTGATTTTATCATAACTTTCAAACCGTGCATCTGTTGGTCCTAAAATTTTTATGGTAAATGCATTGAGGTAGGGTGAATAAACACAAAAAATTTTAGAAAATTTCAGTTTGTATTGTTCAAGAAATTGGCCACTTTTACCTACAGCCATTTCTCATTTTTCGGGAGATCCGTGCAACCAATGGCTAACATTTTTCGTTGAAAGATGCATAATAATATTGGTAACAACCTCAGAAAATTTTAGGGAAATCTGATGTACCATTTGAGAGAAATCACAAAATTCATTTCATTTTACAATTCCACTCCATCTCACCCCACTTTCATTCCATTTCACAAGTCATATTCCACTTTCACTCCATTACATTTCACATCCATATTCCATAGCCATACTTCATTTCTTTTTACAGATTGCATGTTGTAGCCACATCTTATTAAGAAGTTCTGACACAATTGTATAGCCTACAAAGAGATGATGATTACAGGAAATTGAAGGATTCTGTTTTGAAGACCAACATGCTAAAAGAGGACCAAAGGAACAACATCAAGCACATCAATTAACAAGGTCAAAATTCTGAGGTAAATTGCGAAAATTATTTTAATAGCAAAAAGTTAAAACATGAAATAGATACAATGTGTATAATCATATGTTTCCTAAACAACCTATCATTCGAATTGATTAACATATCTTGGCCATATCCCTTATCCAACATTCCATAGCGGTCCTCATTAAAACCTTAATTAATGACTAACGGTCATAATCAAAAACGTAACCTACTAGTCCACATCTCCTTAATATTATATCATTCACTTATTTCACCACAAGTTCATCATAAATTCTCCATCAAATCCATAGCCACTTCATTTTCCCTTATAGCTTAATTATCTCCATCCATTCACCTCCATTAAAGTTTGGAGCCAATCCATCTTTAAGTATAGAGAGGTAATTCTGAGGGTGAAGCATCATTCAATAGCTAATCCATCTTCAGACACAGAGATATAGTTTCAAAAATAAATCATTAAACTTTGTAGTCAATCTAGCTTCAAGCATAGAAAAGTAATTCTGAAAGGAAGATAATCTGCACAGACGAGGAATGTGGCTAATTTTTAGGATAGAACCAGTTGGAGTCAAGTATTTGGAAGGATATCTACAAGTCAAGGAGCTACTACAACAAGCAGGGAGGTTAAATTTTATAGAGAAATTTGATGGCTTCCATAAGGAGATTACAAAATTGTTTGCCAAATCTTTTTACTCAACAAAAAATTTATGATTATGTGGAATATTTGGAAAGAAAGGCCTCAAAGAATCAAGAAATATCCCTCAGTCCACAAGAACCTCTAATAGAAGCCCTGAAGAAAGATAATTATGAATTGGAGATATTGAACAGACACATTAAGAATGAGAATGAAATCTTGAGAGAACAAGTTAAATTGAAGAATGCTATGAATAATACTCTCACTCTACAAATGGGGACACTACACAAAGAAAACAGGAAGCTAAAGAAAAGGAATAAGAAATTGAACAGAGCCCTCATAAATCCCAGGTTTAAATTACTCATAAATAAACCCATAATGACACTAACCAGCAAAAGAAGCAGAAAGATAAGGTTGGATGTTCTAACAGAGGTTTCAGAGCACATGGAATAAGTTTTGATAAAATTACATGAGGACATGCAATAGTTTTTCCGTGGGGGTATGTTGAGCCCTAAAATTGCCTTCACTTGTACAAACCTTCACTTCATTTCATCATTCTTTTATCACTTCATAAGCCTAAAATCAATGAAGAATGATTAAGATTTCTTAAAGGTTACATGCAATTGATTAACATACTGTATTTTCATGGTTTTTGCTGTTTTAATAATTTTGTGCAAAATAGCTACAGAATATAGAAGTTCCGTAACCGATCAGGCGTTTCACAGCTATTTTAGTGTTTAAACTGGTTACGGGTGTCGTATGAGGGAAAGACATATATGCTTAGACTCCAAAACTCTCCTGAATCATTCCTTGTCCTCCATGAAGGCTGATAAAAAATATGGAAGTGGTTATGCACGTGGACAAAGCCAAAACCAAGAAGCAGACTTCTATAAGGAAAATGACTCTTGAGGTGTCTTCAGCAAAATACAAGTCCTCAACAGGAGTTTTAGTTCGATTTTGATTATAAAAGACACCTATGCCTATTTCTACTCAATGTCAGTTATGTATTTTCTTATAAAAATAACTCGATGAACCAAGAAACGGTTAGTTGATGTTTTGTTGTTAGTTTTCAAAGACTGTGATACTTTGTTTCTGAAGCGTTTTCTTTTAATAAAAGAAGTATAACTTTGATGCATGATCTGAAGCAACTATAAGGAGTTAAGGATTCGTGTGCCAATCTAATGGTAGAGGGCCCCTACTATCCGAAAAGGCTTTTGCATATTTTCTAGATAAGTGACCTTTAACTCTGTTTTGTTCTTAACTTAGGCAGTTTTCTGAGTTTAACCTCTTGCATCATGTCTTATGTCATTTACTTGCATCGAATATTACAGTCAATCTTGTTCTCATGAGCTGTTCCAATATATCACTAATACGTTAATAAGATCTAGTTGTAGTACTTTGAGTTAATTGTATTTTAGTTCTTTTCATTGCATTTCAGTTCTGCTAGTTAATTGCATTTCAGTCCTGTTAATTACATTTAAAAGACCCTCATTATTTTATAAGCTGCTCTTGTTCTCAACTTCTTCTAACACATCACTATTATAAGAACAAGAATTAGTTATATTATTTTGAGTTCTTGACTGTTCTGCAGTTATGTAAGAGATTATCATGATTTTACAAACAATTCTTTTTCCCAAGTTGTTCCAAGAAATCTCTAATCCTTGAATGAGGCTTAATAGTAACATTGTGAGTTGCAGAATGAGTTAATTTTAGTGTCATAAGTTATTTTAGCACAGGATTATTTACTATGTTACAGATGATCTTTTTCTCAAAATGTCCCAACAGATTTCTAACCATGAATAAGATTTCTCTGTGATGTTTTAAGTTGTTGTTTACTAAAGATAACCTCATTACATCAAAACTAATCCTTTTCTCAGTTTGTCAATATATCTCTAATGAAGCGAATTGGACTAAGTTTAATGTTATGAGTTACTTTATTAGCAGCTTTACAATCTGTGGATTAGCATTCTCTGTTCTTTTTATCATTCCTAGTTTAGAGTATATCTTATTTTGTTTTAGTGCATTTAGTAACTTTTCTTTGCTATTAATTTAGTTTTTCACCTTAGCATAAAATAACAGTAAACATAAAACCAAAAAAATTAGAAAAACATTGAACACAAAGAAGTAGGAAGAGGTTACTTAGGCACATATGGTGCACTTCACTTCAACAGTTTACTAGCCCTGGTTGACAATTTATGTTATCAATTTAGGAACACTAAAATTGATTAAACAGTAAGTATAGAAGAGCAGCTGATATATTACTAGTTCAAGGGCAAAAGAAAAATATTCGAAGTGTAGGTGAAATCGTAGATAAAGGAAATATAATTGTTTTTACATCAACCAAATTCAAGGTTATAGATGAAGAAACTGGTAAGGTCACAGGAAGAGGATATGGAATATAGAAAATTCATATGTGTTTATAGCAAATAATTTAGGCATAAATGAGAGGGATAATTCCTCTTCTTCAGATTTAGAATAAAATAACATGGTCTCTACTGTAGTAAATTTTTCTTAAAAGAATACTTCTAACAATGAATTTAGAAGTAATGTGAGGTATATAATCTATGGAGAGTAAGTGATTATTAGCAGGTCCACAAGATAAGTGAGGAATGATCTTAGGGGGAGATATACATATATATTGATGATGATTCGCCATGTTATTTTGATATTCATTTGGTATTACTGACTTTGCATATGATGTAGTAACATTGAACAAGAACATACAATACATGCCCATGGGGAGATGCGGTTGTGAAAGTTCAATATTTTACTTTATGTATGTGGATATTATGAAGGGAACTCACGTATATACATGATTTTTGATCTAGAATGTTATATATGTTTCCCTAAGATGAAGAAATAGTGGGGCAGACTCAGGGAGAATTTCTAATATGCTTCAGTCAGTTGTTATTTGAATTTCTTGTTCTGACACTGATCGGTTACAGTATGTTGATGATACTCATATGTTACTTAGAAATGATATTGGTTTATCATGGTTCATGAGTTGCTGCAAAGTTTCATTGTTGTTTTTATTCTTTGATGAATTTTTTTATTGATTAAGTGGAGATAATCAAATTTGATAGTGAATGCTTGGCACATATTTCTGGGGAGCATCTGTTATGCTTCGAAATGATTCATTGTTGTCATTATGGTCTCTTGAATACTCATTGTTGCATGAAATTATTTAAGGAGATATATGTTTCTTGGTTCTTCGTATGTAGAGAATGTTCATCTTGATGATATAAGATAAAGGAAATGGGTTACTAATAAAGCTTGATTGCACAATATTGTTCTATCATTGGTTGATGATGATGAATTCATACATATTTCTTTCTCTATGTCATAGGTGGATGATTATCTAAGTTGTAGTGGATTATGAAACATTACTTACTTGATCATCGGTTGATTATATTAGATCTACATAAGTTCTTGATGATGCAGATGTTAATATTGATGTCTATGTTACTTCTACCAAAGGCCTATGTTTCAGATTAATATATGGTGTATGATGCTTGCTAATGATTATCATGATCTTGCTACCTCAATATTGAGGTCTCTAGTTTTGATTATAAATTTCATATATGTATCTTGATGAAAAGGTCATGTAAATACCCATGATATAAATCATTCTAAAATTCATTCAAGTATGGCCTATTGGGATAAAATCATTTACGTATGTAATCCCATTCTTTTGGGAACTTGATGTAATGGTGAGTAAAATATGTAATCCCAATATGTTGGGTAATTGATGCAAGCATGCGTCATTGGTTATAGGAAATGTCATCTTTGGTATAGTCACAGACTCATGTACTTTATTAAATATGTTCCAGAAGATTTAGCATATGCTCAGGGGGAGCATGGTCAGTACACAATTTTACTCAGACCTACAACGATACTCTCTGTAAAATGCAGGGAGAAGTGTTCATTCAGCATTGGTCAACCCTATTCCCCTGATGTCAAAGGGGGACAACATCTTGGTGTTTGGAGTAGAATTCTTGGTGAAAAGTATTGGTAAATGAGCATGGTATTTAGCTTGGTGTTTTGGAGGTATTTATAGGTGGTGGTGACCAAACACCAAAGTGGTTGCCATCAAGTCCAAAGGGGGAGATTGTTGAAATTACGGCTAATGTGTTGTCCTTGATGGAAACCTACTTGATAAATATGTCAACATGATGGTTAAACAGATGTTATAGGTCATATAGACAAAGGAATATCAATTCAGAGATAGATGGATGGTAAAGATAAAGTTTGAGGAAGTATACGCGGGTCCTATGATGTAAGGCCACGTACATACGCAGGTGTAGTGAAGAAAATTCACGTACATAATCTGCACCATGGTAATTTAAATACCATGTGACTTAGTCCAGAGTAATGAGTGTGGTAATGACTATTTGATCCCGTCAAATAATACCAATGAAATTACTAAGGGATTGGCTGAAGGTATTGGCTAAGGCTAATGCTATATAAGGAGATGTAGATAAAAGTGTTATTTTTGCATGTGATGGATTGTTTATGAATTATTTGATCTATAACATGTGTGCAAGAAGAAGCATGGAGATGGCTCATATATAATAGATCTGAAATGAATACATATTGTTTAAATTTTTAATCGTTTGATAGATCTATGATGATGATATAATGAAATGTGATTATAAAAATGTGTACAATGAGAATTTGGGTATGACAAGAGAAAGTATGATTCAGTAAGTTTCTATATGTACACAAGTTTTTTTCAGTTTGGTCACATACATATGCAGAGCTACTTCTTGTAAGTCACATATATACTATGGGAAAAGATTTCAGTATGTTCAAAATTTGTACATGGGTGTTAAGAATGGTAAGCACATACATATGCAGATGTGCTTTGTAAAAGTTACTTATACGTGCTAGGGTTTTGTAGTATGGGTTGTTGATGATATTGGATAAGTTCTGTTATGTTTTTTGTTGTCTGTTGATGATGTATATCTCATGCTAATCCATGTTTGACAATATTGGTTGGGTTGAATTGGTTATGGAATGGAATGTTGATTAATGGTGATGCTAATGTGTGGTGATATGTATTTGGTTCAATGATCTATGATGGATTCAATATATGATTTGGTGATTTATTTAGTCTCATTATGATTCTGATTTAGGTGGCAGTGATTTCATATCTAGTGGAAGCGTGTCCATACGTGGGTATGATTCATAACAACATCGTATACATTTTGACATTTGTTTGATCACTTTTTTCAATTACAAAATTTCATTTTTGTGATGAACAATATATGGTATGGTATACTTATGAGTGATTATGCATTGATTTGATCCGACTGGTTTGATCTAGTTGCATTGATTGATTAAGCTTCAATGATTAATTTTGTGATTTAGTTGGTTCTGTGATTGGGTAATTTTATTTAGTGATTGGTTTAGAAATTGTTACTTGATTTGGGTTTAATGATAGAAGTGGGTCCATTGTGAAAATATGATGAAAAGTGGCCTAAAGGTTTGATGTTTTGAGTCATGCGGATATATTAGGAAATAAAATGAAATGTGGTTCACAGAGGCGCTAAGGGATGGATCCTATAGTGAGGGAGTCGAAGATTCCTTCCAGTGGTTGCTGGTAAATTTTCTTAGAGGGTACGAGCTCCCTTCCGGTGGCTATTGGTAAATGATAGCATTGGTTTGGAGCTCCCTTCCAGCTGTTATTGGAGAATGAGAGAAGGTTTTAGCATTCCATAGGTGGGTTCCTGCATACTGGTATGAGTCTGCGCCAATACAATATTGTAATATGTTTTCCTTTATAATAAAAGAAGAGGACATAGACGACCGTAATGGTGGTTTTCTCCCACATGGGGTTTCCACCTAAAACCATTGTTTTCATGTGTTTTGATGTGTTTCTTGTTTTTTGATGATCTATCTATTATTTAATGCTCATGGTATCTTCTTAATGAATGAATAATGAAGTAGTGATGGACCAGTTAAGGATGAACAATTAATGAAATAAATGATAAATTAGTTGTTTGGATATATGTTGTTTGTATTCATCACATCCATGAACATGCACTAGTTTCCTGAATGACAGTAGTGTACAAAAAACAAAATAAGATATGGAAAGTTGACTTGAGTTTAAAAATTGATTCACCCAGCCTTCTCAGTGTTTTTCCCAACAAAGTCAGCACACCCTCAAGTGAAAAAATGATGCTCCTCAACCACATATATATATATATATATATATATATATACACACACACCTTGTTGACTCATCATTTATCACATCACATCAATCATCAAATAATCTCTAAAATTATAGGAATAGTTAACACGTGCGAAGGATTCTTTTATGATTTGCATTTTCTCTCTCTTTTGACTAGTGTTGACTTTTTTTAACTGGGGTATCTTTCTTCTCTTTTACCAATCTCTTGAAGGATAATTTGAATGAACTCTTGAAATTTTTATGGAGGAAAAATTGTAGGAGACTTTGATTGAGTTAGGTTGCATGTTGAACTAGGGTCTGGCTACAAGTTTGATTTTGGAATGTTGGAAAAAATTGGAAAAGGAATTTATATATATATTTGACAAATTTTGGCTAAGGAAGGAAGGCTAAATATTCATCTATGTTGAAAAAAAAATTCTAGATTGATTTCACGATTAACTTTGATAGTTTGTTGACTATGGATGACCAAACTTAACCGGATATAATTTTAGCCCTTTTTTGTTGACTAATTTGCTAGATTAGATTTGACTTTCTCTCTATCGATTGAATCATTTTTTATTGGTTTACTTGGGAAGTCAAAGCTTGAATTTTATTTTTTTATGGGTGTATTATCAGATTGATGTATCTCATGTTGAACATTGATTAATTAATAGAAGAGAAATAATTGGTTTTTGGATTTCCCCCTTATGGGGTTTTTCCCTAGCCTTTGACCAAAAATATTTGTTTCATTGTGATTGGTTATCTTCTATTATGAATTTATTGTTTATTTTTCTATGTATAATTTCTTACTGTTACTCAGTGGATTTAAATTAGAATTAATTGTTTTAAGTGATTATTATATCATTTAATACTATGAAAAATTAACATGGTATTAGAGCTAAGGTGAAGATTACCCTAAGGATTCCAAAGAACTCCTTTTTGTGACACTTTTATTTCTAATTAGGAATCAAATTTCTTGAAAAAAATTACCTCCTACTTCAAGGTTGAAGAGAAGTTAAATGATGCCTCAAAATTTGGAGCATGGAGGGCTAGAACGGGTCTTACTCTTGAAAAGAATGGTGTGATGGAATGTGTGTAGGGCCATGTAGATGAACATCCTGAGAATTCCAATTCTATTGTCAAGTCCAAGTACAAGAAAGTTGAGATCAAGGCTAAGAAGACCATCATTAATTCTCTTAGATACGATCTCTATAACACACCACCTCCCCTCACATCTACCCACTTTTACTGGCTTACCTGGGGTAAACATGAGATGAGCGGAAATTATTACTGGACTCAACCTCCTAGATGACCTTAAAGAAATGGAGTTGAAAAAAAACATTATTGACTTCATTCATCTACCACAGGACCATCCAGGAGTAACCCAACCCCTCTAGGTGTCCATCCCAGAGGTCACCCTGAATTTTAAATATTTTTTACCCCCAGACACTTCCTTTCCAAGTCATGAGTATGGTTGGACCTCACAGTCACATGCATAGGCCTGAATTAGTGTGATAGTGGAATAAATTACCAAGAGTTGTGCCAAGGACTAGTGATTTTAAGGCTAGACTCTAGGGTTGGGGATAGACATCCACCCACAAATATATGTAACTTTTAGAATTCACAATTTACACAAGGAAAATCCTTGTAAACTGTTATGCAACTAGCTCACAAAATAGAAGAAAGGATAGATCAATGACTTAGAAATCAACCTCTTCAAGGGGGAAACCACCTTTACATTACATAAATGAATAAATATTAAATGATTCAAATGAAAAAAACATAATTTCTATATATAGGAGTCTAAGGGGTCCCAATATAATCAGAGCCTACATAAAAATAATAATGTAAGGACACAACAATAACAATCATGGGCTTCTATGGGGCACAATAATAACATTATGGGTACTACATGGTCTCAATAATAACAACAAGGGGGCTAAGCTAAAATTATAGGAACCCAACATGCCCCTCTCCTTCAAAAAAGTGTTGTCCTCGAAGCTTGAATAGTTTTGGATCCTTCGGTATAAAATTCTCATCCTCCCATGTGGAATCTTCAGCTGGTAAGTTCTTCCACTTGATGAGATACTCTAAATTGATTGATTTAATAGTTGTTGAGTTATTTTGCAACACCGTGTAAGGACCACAGTACTTTGGCGATAATTTATTATCCTTCTTAGCTTTCTTCAGGGACATTTGTTTGTATGGTTGCAACCATAAAAATACCCAGTCGACTACATAAAAACTTATTTCACTGTGATGTTGATATTCCTATTGTTTCATTTGATTCTGAATCGATGTTAGGTTATCCTTTAAGAGTTTTTGAATTTTTTTTTAATGTCGATGTGATCTTCCACTACATGAACCTTATAATTTTCTCTTAAATATGATGTCATGGATAGTGGATGATATCCATAAAGTTCCATAAATGGGTTAATTTTTTCTGCATTTTGGAAGGAAGTGTTATACCATCATTTAGCTAGAGGTAAACACTTGACCAATTGTGTTTGTTTATCAGATACAAAGCAACGAAGATATCCTTCCAAAAATTTGTTCACTATCTGAGTTTTCCATCAGATTGAGGATGATAAGATGAGTTATGAGCTAGTTGAATGGGTATACATGAAAACAATTCCTTCCAAAAATTTCCAGTGAAAATGGGATCTCTGTCACTTACAATAATATTTGGGTTTCCGTGTAGCTTTTGAATTGTTTCCACAAATTTAGTAGCAATTGTACTAGCTTTAAATGGATGAGATAATGCAAAAAAGTGTGCATACTTGGTAAGTCTATCAACTACCACAATGATGATAGTATTTCCTTCGTACTTGGGTAAACCTGTGATAAAATCCATCGAAACCTCCTCTCAATGTTGACTTGGAATGGATAAAGGTTGTAGCAGACCCGAGGTCTTAATTGTCTCAACTTTATTTTTTTGGTAGACTAGAAATTCTGCCACAAAATTTTGAATATCATATTTAAGTCCATCCCAAAAAAATATTCTTGACCCTGTGGTAATTTAAAAAAAATATTGAGTGTCCTCCTAAGGGAAAGATGTGAAATTCCAAAAGAATCTTTTGTTTTAGATGGGAATTCTTACAAATATATAAGTGATTTGTGTACCATAATGAATAATTTTTCCAGCTAAATGTACCAAATGTACTAGGATCTCGTTGCAAATTTTGAATGAGTGTCCACACTTCTTCATCTTTCTTCAAATCCATCCTTGCCTCAGTTATCCAATCGAGATGGATAATATAAATGGCACAAATAAATGCTTCCATGTCCTCATTCTTTCTTGACAATGCATCTGCAAAAAAAATTATAATCGCTTTTTTGTAGATTATTTCAAAGTCATAAGCCAACATCTTTGTGACACATTATTGCTGCTCTTTTCAAGATATAATTTTTTCCAAAAATTATTTAAGACCATTCTAATCTATTTTTACCTTGAAGTTTCTTACCATTAGGTAAGGTCACCATTTCTTTAGTGCATGTAGTATTGACAACATTTCCTTCTCATAAATAACTTTCTATAAATACTTTCCTTTGATTAGATGACTTTCAAAAGAAATGGGTCTTCCTTTCTACATTAAAACAACATCAATTCCATTTCCTAAGGCATCACATTCCACAATAAAGGTTTTTGTGAAGTCTAGAGTAGCTAAGACTGGTGCTTGGAACATTTCCTCTTTAAGATGTTCAAAGGCCTTAGTTTCTTCTAGAGTCCAAGAAAATGCTTCTCTCTTCAATAATGTTGTTAGAGGTTATACTATTCTCCCATAACTCTTAAAAAAATTGTGATAATACCTTGTTAACCCAAGAAATCCTTGCATATGCTTTAGGGTTGTGGCGAATTTCCATTCCTAAATGGATTTTATTTTTTTAGGGTCTACCTTAACACCCTCATGAAATACAATATGACCCAGATATTCCCCCTCTTGTACTCCAAATAAACATTTGGATTATTTTTCATATAATTGTTTCTCCTCCAATAGTTTGAGCACCCTATCAACATGTTGAACATGATCCTTCCAAGGCTTCTTGTAGATTAGTATATCATCAAAAAATACTAACACAAATTTTCTAAGGGAGGATTTAAAAATGTAATTCATCAACCCTTGAAATGTAGAAGCTAAATTGGTAAGGCCAAAATCCATGACCAAAACTTCATAATAACCCTCAGGAGTTTTGAATGTTGTTTTCAGAATGTCTTCAGTCTTCATTGTAATTTGATGATAACTTGAACAAAGATCCAACTCCGTGAAGTAAATTACTCCATGTAGTTCATCCAATAAGTCATAAATGACGTGAGCTTGTTGAGCTCCCTATAATCCAGGCACATGCACCATGATCCATCCTTATTGTGCACCTACTAGAGGAGAGAAAGAACTTTGACTAGGTTGCATTATACTAGCCTCTAGCATTTCTGCAATCATGCGTTCAATTTCGCTCTTTTGGGCATAGGGATATCTGTAAGGCCTAATATTTGGAGGAACAATTCTTGGAATAAAAAGAATAACATGATTATTATCATGAATAGGTAGGAAGATTTTGGGAATATCAAACACCTTGGAATGATTGTCCAATACTTTTTGAAGATGTGGTAAAATAGAGGATTTTGATTTTTGAACCTGTAGTGAGTCTAATTCTGTAATTACATCGTGTTGTTCTTTCTTCAAAAGCATTTTCATGACATTAGAGATGATTATTTGTCCCAACTTCCCTACGACAACTTCTTTTCATTTTGAAAAAAAAAAAAAATCAAGAAAATTTCTTGAAAATTAAAATCTATAGTGCCCAAATATTGTAACCATTAGACTCTGAGTAGAACATCAACACCACCCATGGTCAGCTTGATATTATGGCATGTTCTAGATTAGTTTATAGCTCCTCCATTTGTAACCATCACTTGACATTTTGGTGCTAGATATAGGAAGCAATTCAATTCCTTGGCTATCTTAAAATGAATAAATTATGTGTACTACCTGAATCAATCAACAATATTACCCTTTTTTCTTGATATATCCTTCTATCTTGACAGTGTGAGGATTGTTAATTCCTCCCAATGCATTACAAGATATGGTTGGATTAATTTCTTCCTTCTCTGGGGTTGTTTCCTAGTGTATATCCTCCTCTTTTGATGTTTCTTGTTCCTTTTCTCCCCCCTTTCACAATCTATGTAAAATAATTTCTTCTCTTTTTGGCGCACTTATGACCTTTAGTGTATTTTCTATCACAACTATAACAAAGCCATTTTTCTATTTTTTCCACCAATTTCTGTGGCGTCAACCTTGTAGGTTGTGGTAGGCTAGGACAAGAGACATTTCCATATTTATTGTTATGATTGGTAGAATTCCTTGTTTCCATAATTTTTCTTTCAACTTTTTTTGCCACCCTGAATGCCTTCTCCAATGAATCATGTTCCCAAAGTCAAACCTCATGTTGGATGTAATCCTTTAAATTCCCTATGAATACATCAATCCTATGATTCTATAAAATATCTACTACCCTAATATTCAATTTTTGGAAGTCCTCAATGTACTTTTCCATTGAAGTCTTTTGTTTGAGATTTATCAATTGAATAAAGAAGGTGCTTTTCTTAGTATCCACATAATGTGCTATCATTTCCTCCATAAGAATTTACCAAGTTACAAGTGGTTTAAGATAAAAAAGCCATCGATACCATAAAAATTGATTGGATTCTAAATATAAAGTTTTAATGTGTACAATTTTTTTGTTTTTCACATTATGGAAATCAAAATATTGCTCTATCCGTACTGTCCATGTTACCAGATCCTTTCCACAAAAATACCTCATATCAATATTTGGAAAATGGTGGGTCTTAAATCCAACATTATAGTCTATGAAATCATTATTAACATTTATTTTTTTCTCATCCTGAGTTTCATCTACTACATTTTCGCCAATAGGAATAATTTCTTGTAGCAACTTTGTCAAACCTTCCTTCAAACATTCCATGTCCGCTTTTATTTTTTCTTCTATAACATTGATCTTAGCTTGCATTCCATACATGTTAGCTTCCATGCCATTCCTAAAAACATATATATTAGCCTCCATGCCATTTATATCAGCTTCCAAACCTTTCTTCAAACCATGCATCTTAACTTTCATTTCATTTTTGGTCACTATTTGTGAGAGCAAAATTTGTTGGACTTGGTCTCGTAATTTGTATTTATCATGTTGCACTTCTTCCTGTTCATGCATCATAGTAGATATTTCTTCCTCTTCATGAATCATAGTAGAATAATTTCTGGGAGGTATTATATAACCCAATGCTTCAATATGCACTTGGAATCGCTTCAAACCGATTTTTGTAAACAAACGTTGTGCAATTTGTTTTTAAATAAACATACTTTTTTCTTGATTTTGAGGAGTTAGATATTGAACTTGATCTATCTCTATGATTTCTGATCTCGAAGATATGAAATTAAATCATGTTGTAGCCCTATAAGTCATATTTCCAATCCCACAGGTTAGATCTGATTTGTATTCTTCGAGACAAAGCTACGACTGATCTCCCACAATGACCTAATTATGGACTGGTTCAGTAGAGGGAACTTGCATGACATGCCACGTGTCACTTTTTGACATTTGGCTCTAAAATTGAGATAAAAGAAACTACAATTCGTTCACTTTTGGTTACTTTTTATAGAATTCAAATACGATTCCTGAAATGAAAGTTATGTTGAATTTCCCTCGGTCACCTATTTCAGATGAAATTATGCCATCCTGAACAAACAATAACTTCCACTGATCATATCTCTAAAAATATTGTGAACCAATGCATGAAATGTTTACATAAATTTCATCAAGATTTGATATCCACGTGGTAAACATTTCAACTTCTTAAGCCTCATAGAAACAACGTTATAGCAAAAAATCCAAGATGACCAGTTTGAAGAAGCGAAATCCTAGAATCCCAAGCTCTCATACTATATGTTATGAAACCAGGTCACAAAATAGAAGAAAAGGTGTATCAATGACTTAGAAATGAGGATTTTTGAGGGGGAAACCTCCTTTAAATTACATAAATGAAAAAATCTTCGATGATTCAAACGACAAAAACCTACTTTCTATATATAGAATTCTAAGGGGTCCCAATATAGTTAGATCTAAGACTTTTGTGGTCCATAATTTAGATAAATGTCTTTCGGATTAATCACATCATTGATTAATCCAAAATAATTTTATCTAAAAAAAAGGGTCCCAATATAACCAAAGCTTACATAACAATGATAATGTAAGGGCACAACAGTAACAATAGTGGGATTCTATGGGGCACAATAATAAAATTATGGGGACTATATGGGCACAAAAATAACAATAAAGGGGCTACACTAATATTATAGAGACCTAACATAAACCAAAAACTAACGCCAGGATTAGGCATCACCATCCCCAGCCAACGCCAACATTCTATTAAACACTTGGAGATAATGCAATCTACAAGCTATGAATACATGATCGAACATGCGGGACTGAAAATTAATATGAAACTTATGAAGAAGGATCACCACCCTCTCCCATTATCTGTCTTAACATTAATTAGGTCTTGCATATATTATTCTTTCAGTTACAAGTAAAAACATGAAATGAACCATGACTATAACTAGTCATATAACCATGCTTATAACCAGCATATAACCACAAAAACAACCATAATATAATAGGCATTAAATCCACATAAATACAAGTACAAAATCAAGGGAAATTAACTTCCATTAACATAGGAAAGAGCCAACTAGGCTTGAGATTTCCATGTACCACCCGACCATAGATATGGATGAAACAAATATTTCTTTCAGCCAGTCACCCACGTGCCATATTCCAAGCATGAATGTGGGAACTCATGGATAAAAAAATCCAAAAAAAACCAAGGGAATCTAGAGGCTAAATCACCTCCACCCTCACCATACCATGATCTAACCTAAGTCGAAAGCGAGATAAAAAAACTAAACTGACCTTGGAATGCCTCTAGATCTCATCACTATCCTTGAGTATTTTTTGTCTCCTTGTCTCTAGGATTTACCGCAATCGGCATTACCGAGACACCACCATCTAACACCACACTTTGTCTTTAGTGTGTATCCCACTAGTATTCCATTAACATAGGAAAGAGCCAACTAGGCTTCAGACTTCCATGTACCACCCGACCATAGATATGGCTGAAACAAATATTTCTTTCAGCCAGTCACCCACATGCCATATTCCAAGCATGAATGTGGGAACTCATGGATAAAAAATCCAAAAAAAAAAACAAGGGAATCTAGAGGCTAAATCACCTCCACCCTCACCATACCATGATCTAACCTAAGTCAAAAGCGAGATAAAAAAACTAAACTGAGCTTGGACTGCCTCTAGATCTCATCACTATCCTTGAGTATTTTTTGTCTCCTTGTCTCTAGGATTTACTATACTCGGCATTACCGAGACACCACCCTCTGACACCACACTCTGTCTTTAGTGTGTATCCCACCAAAACTGGTCAAGGGATTCATATGCATTTTTGAATGAACCTGAGACCACCTTTTCCCCGAATTATGAAACCATATGATAATTCCAAGGCTCAAAACCATGAAAAATCTCATCAGACCATGGATATTCAAAAAAATAAAGGCAGGGTTGAAAACCACTATCAAAACTCGGTAGAACAATGCCATAGACAACAAAAGAACTAAATACTAAAATGCACATAGCATGTATTTCTAAACCAACTAGTAAATCATACATTCAATTTGTTTCTTGCAAGTATCCATGCTGAAGTTTCTTGATCCTACTCTTCCTTGCTTTATATTTTCTTTTCCTTCCTTTCCTTGTCATTCCTTTTATTTATTTTCCCTTTCTTGATCTAATGCTGAAATCCTCCAAGAAAAATCTAAGTGTCCAAGAGTGTAAGAGAGAGAAAATAAAGTGAGAGCTCCAAAATTAAACTGAAGAAAAGCTACCAACTGATCATCACAAGCCTTTTTATCAAAGATCCCTCTATTTTCTTCATTTTCCATTATTTTCCTTCAATATCCTCCTCACATTCAACGTGTGACCTTTCACCTTCCTTTTCTCCCAATTTCGTTTATTTTCATACATAATGTGCCACAAATAATTTATTCCTTTTTAATGCCTTATCCATTTCCTTTGCCAATTTCTGATTAGCCATAAACACATCTAATGATGCCCACTAGCATATATTTTCCCAACATTCAACTTGGAATAAGTGTCCCTTAATAATGGTCTTATTTTTCCTTTATTAACTTTGATTACATGAATTTTTATGTTGGGTTGGTTACAAAACCATTTCCCTTCAGGAACACCATCCTTAGTATTAAACCATGCCTATACCTCAAAAATACCACTTAAAAGAAAACCTATTGCTCATGGATCTTTATAACTTATCTCGATACTGTATTTACAATTAATGAAATCCTCAAAGAAAAAACCATCATGACAACATGAAAATATTACAATATAAAAACCATATCGCTTATTGGAGCTTTCTAACTTAGCTCATGGAAATATTTGTATACATATACATATGTACATATGCCAAAACATCACACCAAAATATATGGAAAAGCATATACCAAAACATCATACGAAAATTGCTTTTCCTCAACTGACAAACAATTAAGGATACATGGCTTGCATTTGATCCTCCATCCCCCATGTAGCTTCATTGGGCCTAATGTGATTCCATTTCACTTTAACCTACTTGATTTATCTATTCCTGAGCATGATTTATTTTTGCTACAATATCCACTAAGGTTCTGGCTAAAATTATCCTTCTTGCTCCACCTGTAATATAAACCAATTAATAACATGATCAAAATAATTTATATACCTTTTAAGTATTGAAACATGAAAATCATCATGGAATTTCACTGTTGGAGGCAGTGCAAGTTGATAGGCCACTGGTCCAATCCTATCAAGGATCTCAAAAGGCCAGCAATATTGTGGTTCCAACCTAACACATGACCCAATTATGAAGGATTTTTTATTGGGATTGATGTGCAAATACACATGATCCCCAACGTTAAACTCCTTGAAATAACTCTTCTTACTGTCATGTGATTACTTCAGATTCTTCTTTATAACCTTCATTTCCTATTCCATATCTACCAGCATGTCTCATCCAATAAGTGCCATGTTCATTGGATCACTCCAGCTGATGTGAGCATTACAAATTTTCCCATATAGTTCCTCAAAAGGACTCATCCTCAATGGCTCCTAATAACCATTGGCTTATGCAAACTCAACAAATGGAAGGTACTCCTCCCATCTATATTGATGCATCACATACATCCTCAACATGTCCTCCAATATTATGTTGACTCTATCTGTATTTCTATCTATCTATGGATGATAAGTTGCACTAAAGGAAAAATCTATTCCCAATCATGCAAACAACTCTTTCCAAAATTTGGAAGTGAACTTTACATCCTTGACCAACACATTCTTCTTCGGAACACCATGTAAACTCACAATCTCCCTAGTGAATACTTGTGCCACCTCACTAATTCAATATGTATTCTTCACTCGAGCAAGGTTAGCCACTTTTCCCATCTTGTTGACCACAACCATGATTTAATCGTGCTACTTCACTCTCCTCGAAAGACCTGTAATAAAATCCATCAAAATGATCTCCCATTTCAATTTTGAAATCAGACTAGGTTGTAGTAGACCACCTGAATGCTTAGATTCTGCCTTGACCTGCTGACAATCCAAACATATAGTCATGAAATCTGCCACTTCCTTCCTCATATTTTGCCAATAATAGAACTTTTTACTACTTCCAATGTATTTTTGTTGCCTGGGTGTATTGAGTAAGGCTTGACATGAAATTCCCTCAAGATACGCTTCTTGAGTTCATTTTCATTTGACACATAGATCTTGTACCTAAATCTTACCAAACCATATAATGTGAGATGATAGTATGCATCCTGATCAATTGTACCTACACTTCCACCTATACTTGTACACTACTATAAATTGTTCTTGAGCTCCACATACCTATTATCCCGTTGTCCTCCCTATAAGATCCAATCTTGTAAATTTGTCCCATAGGAAACCATAGCTTCTATATGATTCACGTATACTTTCCTATTGAGAGCATATTCAACCATGCTCTCCTTTCCATTGATGTATATGATCTTGAAGTCAAACTCATTAAGGGTGGCCAACGATCTAGATTTCCTAGCATTAAAACTCGGTTCGTCAAACAAATATCTCAACCCATTATCATCACTAAACATTACAAATATCTTGCCAAGAACATAATGCCTCCACATTTTCAACATGTGAATAAAAATTGCCAACTCAAGATCATGAGTCGTGTAGTTTTTTTCATGCTCATTCAATCTCATGTATTCATAGAAAACCACCTATCCATCCTGCATAATAAATCCACCAAGTCCTCTTTTACAAGAATATTTACACACCAAAAATTCTTTATCTAGGTCTGCAATCTTAAGAACCAGAGTATTGGTCAAAAACTGCTTCAAATGCTCAAAAATAGCTACACATTCTTCTATCCATTCAAACTTCTTAGCTTTCCTCTACAAATATCTAACATGATATGTAATGTGCAAGAAGTTCTTGATTAACCTCTTGTAGTAACCTGGTAATCCCATAAATTATCTAAATTCCTCCACATTCTTAGGAGTTTCCCATTCCATAATGGATCTTATCTTTTCTAGATCTACTTCTATTCATTCCTTGCAAACAACATGTCCCGAGTAGTGTACCTCTTACTAGAAGAAACTGCACTTGCTAAGCTTAGAATATAGTTGATGCTCTCTTAGAAATATCAACACTGATGCTAAATACCCGTTATGCTCTTCCTCATTCTTAGAATATACCAAGATTTCATGAATGAATAAATAACAAATTTGTCTAGATAAGGACGCAAAAAACTATTAATCAAAGACATAAATTTAGTTGGAGAACTAGTCAAACTGAATGGAACTACATCAAACTCATAATGCCCATACTTGGTCTTGAAGGTAGTCCTGTAGATGTCGTTTTCTTCGATGTGTACCTGATGATATTATGATCTCAAGTCGATATTAGAGAACACTTCTTCTCTCTTTAATTGATCAAAAAAGTCATCAATATGTGACAATGGATACATGTTCTTAATCATTACTTTTTTCAGCTTCCTGTAATCAATGGACAACCTAATAGTACTATCCTTCTTCTTTACGAACAAAAATGGTGCACCCCAAGGTGATAAAATTGGCCTAATGTATCCATTGTCAATCATTTCCTTCAACTACAATTTAAACTCAAATAAATTTAGTGTACTCATCCTCTAAGGTTCCATTGGTGTTGGTTCTGCCCTTGGTATGAAATAAATAGAAAATTCAACTTCCCTGTGAGGAGGTAACTCTGGAATCTCTGTTGGAAATACATCCTAAAACTATTGCAATACATGATAAATTTGGAATATTTTTGCATCCTCAGCATCCTTACCCTTATCACTAGAAACATGCACTGCAAACATCACACAACCTTTCCTGCAACTACCCTTAGCATGAATACTTGTGACCATCCTCATTGATGTAGCCTTCTTCTTTCCTTGCAAAATTGCCTTTTATCCATTATCATCTAGGAACTCAATGGCCTTGTCATAATAGTTTACTTTCGTCCTGTGAAGGTACATCCAATCCATACCCAAAATCTTGCTATATGATCCCAATGGAAATGCATTCAAATGTGTTGTTGTAGGAATACCATTTAACTCAAATGCTTAAGCTCTTACCCAATGATGAACTATCTTCTTTGTACCTGTAGCCAACTGCACCAACCAAGACTCTACATGCACTTATTTTTCGAAGCCACATGTATCCACGAGGTCAGGATTAAAAAAACTATAATTATATCCAGGATCAATCAAAATATAAATAGCTTGATCACAAATCTTACCATCCATCTCAATGATAGATGCATGGTGATTTGACTACCTATTGTCCACAGCTTCATAAATCCAAGGAATTCTATGACCAACATACACAATTGTATGCGCCTCTTGAGAATTATAGATATGGGATCTATCACCCTGATACTAAAGAAAATTGGTCTTGCAATGATATTTTCCACATATCAAATTTTTAGGATGAATTTTAATCGCAAGTGTATGAAAAAAGCTCACTTTAGCTATGCATAAAAAACAACCCTAACATCAAAGATGGCTACCAATTTCTTTAGATATACAGCTATTTGACCAAGATAAATGCTACAAAATCCATATCTATGCAGTAAAATATATTAAGTAGTAAATAAAAGCAAGAGCTGCTCCATGCATCCAATAGACAAGAGAAGAATATTTTTAAATATTTTTTCTATTTATGACACCTGGGAAGGGAACATAGAAAGATGTTACCAATTCCCCTCAATGGGATGGGTTCTTATATGTCCTTGGTGCTTCATATCTAAGATCTCTCTCTGTTGATGGTGCAGAAAATGCAGACAAAAATGGAACTCAAAGGGAGCTCACAAGAAAAAAGATAGAAAAATATGACAATAACGGAGGATCAAAGTCAAACCAAAAGTATAGATCCAGAGTGATCTTCAGGCAACAAAAGGTAGTGAGTGAATGGAAAAACCCTTCTATTTATAAGAAAATATTGAGTTAGTCTAGATATTGGTGCATAATGAAAATACTATTAACCAATTCTAGATCCAAATTTTATGGAATATTTTATTATATTTGTTGGAGGGAAAAAGAATTTGAATTTGGTCAAATCCCTTTATTTGTAAATAATAAATAAATAAATGATTTATTTATTATTTTAAGGATGTATTTGAGTAATAATTAAATAAATAATGATTTATTCAATTATTTATAAATGATTTAGTCAAATTTAACAAGGAATATTATTTAAATAAGGTTTAAATAATTATTCCTAGAAAATAATAAGATAAATAATGATTTATCTAATTAATTTCCCTGTTTTGGGTTAAACATGATGAGGAATATTAATTAAACTATTGTTTAACTAATTATTCCTTGAGGAAAATCAAACAAATATGGATTTATTCAATATTTCCTCACGGGGTTTCCTGTTTAGACCATAAAAAACTTAATAAATTAAGGATTAATAAGATATTTTTCATAGTAAAAACAATTTTACTTAGGGTAAAATTGGTCTTACATGGTGTACTTTGGTCGATCTAATATTAATAGGTTAGATGACCAAAAATTTGTGTAACATATTGCCCCACAATGTGCGAGCGTTAGGAGCTAATCGTATGACCAAATTACATTGTAAGAGCTCAATCACTAGACACCGAAAGGGAATTCAGAGAGAGAGAAATATACAGTAGACCAAAGTGCTAGAGGACAATACCCTAAGGAGGCAAGACTTATAGGTGTGATAAGTCTCTTTTATGAGTGAGTACCTATGCTACAAGAGGTGGGGGAGGCATACCTATGCCCACCGAGACAAAGTACAAAGAATAATGTGTCCAGTAAAAAAGGAACTGAACTATATAGTGCATGCTAGCATGAACATGAGATAGATAAAAACATGATAATGGATCCCACATACATACCATGCCTGGGATAACAACCAGGACTTATACAATAATATCTAAGTACATGAGATATAAGTACAACCAAAGAGGCCCTGTAAAGAGGACAGGGCTCTAAAAATGTGAATGATACATAAAAACTAAAAGGAACTGCAAGTGGCTAAGGCCGGAACCACCAAATATGTGGAGCTGCATTGAAGGTTGCAATGAAGAGGTCACTCAGGCATGTGGGGGGCTACCTAAAGGGCCACCCCCTCATGAGGGTTGAAACATCTCAGACACACCCGGGAATCACTGGTATAATCTATTGCATCATTGAAACATCAAGTATACGGATCTCGATCATGTCGTAAGGAGTTGGAGCTAGGAAAAAATCAAGTCAAAGGGAAATAAGGAGTCCCTTTGATTGATTTGAGGCATTGAACAAGAGTGGAAGCTGGAACTAAGGTACACCGCCCTCTAGACCTGTCTTCTGGAATGAATGATCTGATGTGGACAGAAGGAGGTCTGCCATAGGTGAGGCAATAAGGGATCATCAACTAAGGCACGAGATATAATAGTAGAGCAATTGATAGACAGACACCAGGGATGATGGTGGAATGGGGGTACTGAGTAGCAGGCTGACAACTTCCCTTGTTAGAGCATGAAGGGCATGGATGACCTCGCAACAACTGACACAATTTCAAAGGGGATAGGGGACAACCAGAATGAAGGCCATAATGTGTGACATGAGAGAGGAACCAAGCAATGAAGCATGGAGGACTATAATGGGATACAAAGGGACTCAGGATAGATTCCATGGATGCGATGATGACTCAACTCGGATGTTGTAAACAAGGGTGACTCGATGATGCTGCCACACAGGAAATTTCTGATGGGGACCATAAAAACAGAAGTACAAAATGGTTAGTCATGAAAAAATTCGACACGAGCACGGACAAGTATAGAGGAAAAATGGTGCCCCAAGTACCAGTGTTGCAAGTGAATAAATTCGATTTTGAGGAGTGGTGAAGTGACCCTTCTTGGAAAAAATGTGTCCTGGTGAAGTATGAAATCACAAAAAAAAATCATAAGCTGGCTATCTAAAAGAAATAGAACACGCATTTTAGGAAGGAAATGCTAAGGGTAATATTTCTTAAGATAGAGTGCATTATGAGGATTAGGAAGGGGGTAGCCTTTGAAATCTACTAAGAGGCATGCCCATTTACCTAAATCCTTACTGACGATGTAAGGGCCTAGCCATAATGAGTCAAAATTCCCATGACCGAGGACATCATGGGCCTGGTCATACACCAGAACAAGATCACCTTCGCGAAAAGTACGAGGGTGGAATTTTCAGTCATACTGAGCTTTGGTGTATTTCTTAGCCGCTTCGGTGGTTTGCAATGCAACAAGATGGTCTTCTGAACTGTGCTCAAGCATGATAAGTCATTGTTCTAAAGGTTGGGTATTAGGGAGAAGTTTGACAGCTAGATGAAGGGAAGGGATTTCACACTCGATCGGTAAAACTGCCTCCTCACCAAAAACAAGGTGGAAAGGAGTAAACTCGGTGGTGGTTTTAACAAGAGTTCTATAGGCCCACAAAGTAGGGAAGAGCATAAGGTGCCAGTTGGTTTTTTTCTTATCCACCATCCTTTGAAGCATGGTTTTAAAAAAAAATTTGCCTGCTTCAACTTGACCATTACATTGGGGGTAATAGGAGGATGAATATTGGTGCTCAAAGCCCAACAGAGAGGATAGATCATGTTATATCTCATATTCAAAATTTTGGACATGGTCAAAGACCAATTGTTTTGGAACCCTGAATCAATAAATAACATGGTTAGAGAAAAAGAGGGTTGTGGTAGCTGTCGTGTTGTTAAACATTGGCATGGCCTCAGCCCATTTTGTGAAATAGTCAACCGCCATGATGATATACTTGTGGTTACCAGTAGATGGAGGTCAAAAATCCATAAAGTATATGGCCCACTTACGAAAGGGACCAGTTGAGATGAAAGGATGGAGGGGAGTTGGAGGGACTCGCACCTTAGGGGAGAAATTTTGGAAATTGGAATAGTGTTTGACTGCTTCAATGCAATCATCGAAGAGAGAAGGCCAAAAATACCCGACGCGCATGATTTTCAAGGCAGTGGTGAGACGAGAGAGCTGCCCACCACAAGTGCCACTATGGTAGGTATTGAGGAATTTCTCAGCTTCAGTGTGTGTGAGACAACAACAAAGGACAATATCTACACCACGACGATAAAGGTAGTCATCGATAAGAAGGTAGCGGGGGGCCTGGTATTGGATATGTCTTCGAGCATCATGATGAAGATGGAGGGAAAACTTTTGGGTTCTCAAATAAGTGAGGATGTCACCATACCAAGGATCATCTATGGTAATGTCAAACAAATGTTCATTGGGAAAATCATCATTAACAGGAGGATCATGTGTACTAGAAGGTAATTCAAAAATGAGTTCATCGAGGGCTAAACCTTTCTTACTTTTGGGTTTGACAAATTCAAGAACGAATTCCTGGAGGATATGATCCAACGGCTCAATAGGAAGGCATAGGGTTTGAATTAGTAAAGACCTTGGTGGAACGCATGAGGATGTAATGACGAAGTTTTTGGACCGAGAACATGATAGCCAGTGCTAATTTTTCTTCATGTGAGTAGGATATAGTGGGGCCTACAAGGTTCTTACTGACATAATAGATAACATGCTCGAATTCGTTGTCTTCTTCCTAAATAAGTACCATAGTGACTGAATGGTTGGAGGATGAGATGTACAGGATGAAATCCCTATCAAAGTCAGGGGAACGAATCAAGGGAGCGGATGTGAGAGCATGTTTTATGGAATCAAAATACTCTTGAGCATAGTCATCCCATACAAATGGAATGTTAGATCTAAGGATTCTAAGGAACCCATGTGGGGTGGTGGCATAGTCAGGCACGAACTGTCAAAGGAAATTAGCTTTACCTTGGAGGTTTTGTAACTGGTGTAAACTACGAGGAATAGGAAGCTCAAGGATGGCTTGAACTTTCAAGGGACCAAGTGTTATACCATATTTAGACACAATGAAGCCTAGAAGATGGCTGGAAGGAACACAAAAGACACACTTCAGTGGGTTGAGGCAGATATTATACTTGCAACATCAGAGAAAGATGGTACGCAGATCGTGGAGGTGTTGCGCCCAATGTTTATAATGTGCAGTGAGTTTGTCTAAATAAGCAAGGATAATATGAGCCAGGTCATGGAAACAGTAAGACATGTCTTGCTAAAAATTAGCTCTGCCATGACCCTATAGGTGAAGGTTCCCCATGGACTAATAAATGCAATCTTAACCTGATCAGCATGACGGATAAAAATCTTGTTGTATCCGGAGAAACCATCCATGAAGGATAGAACCTCATGCCCCACACACTCGTCAATGATTTGGTCAATGAATGGTGTGGGGAAGTTATCTTTGGGAAAAGATTTTTTCAGGTCACGAAAGTCAGTGCAGACACGGATGGTGCCTTGTTTCTTGAGAATAGGAACTGGGTTGGACACCCAAGTGGTGTATTCGATTGGATAGATAAAACCAACCTACTTGAGCTTATCAATTTTAGCTTTGACAACCTCTCTTCTGGAAGGATTAATGGGTCTCAACTTCTTGTAGACAGGATTGGCATCGATCCATGTATCAATATGATGTTTGAAAATGGCGGGATCAAGTCTGGGCATTTCTGAATAGGGCGAGGTGAAAACATCATGAAATTTATTAAATAGCTTGGTGTAAGCCTCAATTTCTTCTAGGGTGCATTGGGCGCCCAAGGTAATGTTTTCTTCTATTCCTAGTTTGTTAGAAATGTAAATTTTAATGGTAGGAGAGATATTCGCCATATTTCCTTCTTCGAAAGCATCGAGTGCAGGGATGGGATTTCTAAGCCAATCGACTTCATCAGGAATGAATTCTTTATTTTCCACAACATATTGGTCGTGGGACTGCTACGGGAGTAAGTATGCATGGTGGTGCATATCATCCCATGATAAGTTAGGGTCAGTCATTTCTTCCATAATGTCTTCATCGGAATGGAAGATGGGGTGAGTGGAGGAAGGGAGACCACCTGACACAGTAGAGAAACTTGACTCATCATCATGTGAAGAAGGGCTCACATGTGCAACATCATGGGGGTGACAGAAGAGTAAACAGATAAGGGATCTACCAATGTTGAGCCCAGGGTGATCACTGAAGGGAGGTCAGGAAAAACAGGAGTGGAAGTCTCAAGGATTCTTCCACCGATGCTCTCATGGATGATGATAGGAAGAAAATGGTGGTCGTAGGCTCCGTCATCTCGACATCGGGAGGGGGAATGTCAATGAGAGCAAGAAGGTCCTCTGGTTCTGCTGAAGCAGAACTCACAAACAAGGGAGATGTGAAATTTTTGTGTTTGGCCTCGAATTGGTGGACCACTTCCAAAGAGGACGGGTACTCTTCAAAGCGAGGATAGAGGTGAGTGTAGTGGCTACGAAAATCACACAAAGAACAAGGGTGATTTGTGTGAAAGGATTTGAGTTTCAGGACTGAATTGGGTATAGTAACATATACCTCAGGGATATCAGACTCTGGAAACGTTTCATTGACCATGGGCTTGAGGCGAGGAAATTATGGACAGGTATGGGTGGCATGACCGACAAATCACACAAAGCACACTGGGTGGTACAATTTGGAGGTCAAGGAGGAGCAGGGTTTGTCGGGGCAGCCTTGTATTTAGGAGCCTTCTTGCGAGCTTTTCCCCCTTCACCCAAAGCTACCAGAAATGGAGGAGGTTCCTGTTGAGGTGGCTAAGGCATGGTAGCAGAGAGAGGGGTCACGGGGACTAGTTGAACTGGGGTCAAAGAAAGATAAGGTTTGGGTTGACAAGGCAGGGTAGCGTCTGGGGGATCAATGTACCAGACTGGTATCCCTAGGGTCAGGTTAGGAAGGGATAAGGTAGCCATAATAGGTACTGAAAACACTCCAGGAGGGGGAGCTAGGAATGGTATCTGACTGGAGGGGTAATGGCCAGGCGGGATAGCTCCAAGATGGCTAAGGTCAAGAGGAACCATGCCAGGTGGGTAGAGAGGCTCATGGATACCAGCTGTAGATAACGGGACTTTAGGAGGGGTTCCTGAAAGTTGGGTTGAAGGGTTAGGATCAGGTTGCAGAGGGCAGGGCTGCTGACTAGTCGAATCGGGTCGCTTGAGGGAAGCCCGAGATGATTTCATCATGCAAACATACGATGAGCTGGGATCATAGACAGGAGAAGGAAGACCAGGGAAAAACCCAGGGAAAGATGAGTCTTTGTAGACTTCAGGTGATACAGTGGTCAAAGGTTCAACGGTTTGCTTATTGGCCACTGAAGAGATGATGGACTCGAGGGAGGTCTGAGACTTCGGTTAGTAATATGTCAACTAGTCGATGGTGGCTATCTTTCCATTATGAGGAAAGGAAATATTGCAGTGAACCAAAGATGGGATAGCAAACATCACATAAGTGTAGCTACGACCCAATAGAATGTTGTAATCTAAGGGGGCATCAATGAATTCTACATCAATGCAAACAATCTTGCTCGCAAGAGTAATCAGACAATTGCGGAACATGCCAATGGGCTAGGAAGAGTGGCCATCCCATGCTCGGAGGGTGATAGTGGAAGGGGAAAACTCAGGTGATCCGAGTTGCTTCCAAACCAAAGCAGACATCACACATGTGGGTGCCCCCTCATCAATGATACAATGGGAGGTGTTGGCACTCTGGATCTTGACGGGGATTTGGAAGGCGACGGAAGCAGGTAAAGGGGGATGTTCGGACCAGTCAACATCGAAGACGATCAAACGATCATCTAAAGGATCCACAGTTCCCATGGAAGTTAGTAGAGCTTTTTGTTGTGAAGGGCACGGCTGGAGGTGTTCCAGCATTGATATGTTAGCAGGAGATTGCGCCAAATCATCTAATATACTATATGAATGGACATATTTTCCAGAGGTAGTGTTTTGGTGTAATGGTCCCTTGGGGATATTGATATGAACCTCTACCTTAGGCTAAGGGATTTGTAAAGGACCATTGGTTGTTGAAAGAGGCTTCATGGGACCTGAAGAAGGGGGATCAGGGGCAGACATAACGGGAGGCTTGTTGTACTGATGGGACCAAGTTTGAAGGTTGAGGTCAACAATAATGGGCTGGTCAGAGTTCATCATGATAATCTGGTAGTCAGAGGTACCAGATGGAGGAGGTTGAGTGGCCGCCCGACCTTCAAGTGGTTGGGTAGTCACGAATCCTTGGTGAGTGAAATTATTGGTAAACACAACCGGCTGGGTAGGTGGAGCTTTGGGAGGAACTAAAGGGGAGGCTTTGTAGGTTTTAACCCTTAACAAAAATTATCTACACACAAATATTATAACAAAAAATAAACAATAGCGAGAGCATAAAACATAAAATAGATAAACACAGAGATTTTCCCCTGGATCCAAAATCGGGACTACCAGCTTGATATTTCATTATATTCCTTTTAGTGTTACAACACATATATATACATGCCGAAGCATACATAAAACCTGATCCATTAACCCTGGATTAGAACATAACTGTAGTTCCCTTGACCAGATCTACAAAAATACCAAGGGCCGAAAACCATCGTACCCCAAAACCATGTGCCAAACCATGCACAAAACCATGGGCGCAGACTGCCCACCAGAAATTAAGGACCCAACACATACCCAAAATTCTCCCACTTGTTGTTTTCTTTCTGCAGGGGGCCATAGGAGAGCTTAGTTATTGGCCCAATTCTTCAACACCCATTGTTTCTCTACACCAATTGAACTTCTGAGTGCTCACAGACTTCGTCAATGCATCTGCAACATTATTCAAAGTGTCCACCTTTACCAGCAACACCCTTTTAGCCTCAACCATATCTCTAACAAAGTGATATTGAACATCAATGTGCTTTGTCTTTGAATGATAAGCAGGGTTGTTAGCCAAGAAAATTGCACTTTGGCTATCACAGTCTATCCTTATAGCTTGTTGTACCAACCCCATACTTGAACACAATCTCTGCAACCAAAATGCTTCCTTTCTTGGAGTGGCTACCATGTATTCTACCTCTATAGTTGAAAGAGCCACTACGGACTATATTTTACTCATCCAACTCGCTGCGCCTCCAAATAGGCTAAACACATACCCAATTGTAGATCTTCTTTGGTCCAGATCTCCAGCCCAGTCTGAATCAACAAAACCACGAATGTCCAATATTCTTTCCAATCTTGGCCTTTCCTGGTAGCAAAAGCCATAATCACTAGTGCCACGTAAATATTTGAAAACCAACTTCACTGTTGTCCAATGCTCCTTCCCTAAGTTTGACATAAACCTGCTCAATACTCCCACTACATGTGCAATTTCCAGTCTACTACATACCATTGCATACATCAATGACGGAAACAAAACTGAAAGTCGGCCCTAAGGAGAGATGGTCAACACTCGCTGCTATGTCAACATTTCTCTGCTAAAACCTCATTCTCCTCCTCCATGTGGTCTTCCCCAACTTTTTTGGTGTTATTTATCAAATTCGAGGAATTTGATAAATAAACATAATCAACAACCTTTGAAAATTTAAAATATATCTCTCGGGCTTATATTCCACCGTCCAGCCTTATAACTAAGGTTTTAATCCTTCGAACTTTATATAAATACCCGACGCTTTTAAAAAAAATGACTTATATTGGACCTTTGGTTCCGGCTCCACATATATAAACGATGGCCCAATCAAATACTCGCATCGTACCTTGGTTATCCCTCGTGCATTTTTCGGATATGACCACCGTCCGATGGCTTCCTTCCAGATCGAAGGCATTCAAAAATATCACGTGGCCTCCCTGGTCGAATGTTAACGTGCAATGGAAATGTGAAAAGGCGGTTTTCGGGGTCACACCTTAGCCACGTGTCCACTGTTCTATGGAATCGATTCTAATTTGAAAATACTGCTTATCTCTGCAAAGGCGGTGCGATATGGAAATCCGGTTTCGCTAATCCGCTCGCGATTTTGGAACAATGATTGACCATGGTCAATCGCATCCTTCCTATGCTCTCCGTTTGTTAACTTAGGTCAGGCCTCGGGTCAGGATCCTGATAGAAAAACAATTCTATCTCTGCGTAAGCAAGGTTGCACTATCATTAAGCAGAGTTTGACGACCACGATTTCTCTACGCAGGCCTCGCCTGCAGTGGGATTAATTCATAGAACTTGTTCGGATAATTCAAGAGAAATAGTAGACAGAAGGATGCAGAGACTGTACAACAGTTCCATTCAGAGACTATATACGCACAGAGTTCAATCACCTCACAGTTAAACAAATTTCCTCACAATATCAATTCAAGACAGTTTGATAAACAATAGGAACTGAAATTTATTCAACCTGAAGTAATTGCTTAACCCACAATATTTTATTAAAGAAATATCTCCCCCTCATACATCTGAGGGATACAATTTATATACATTACAATGCGTCTCTTCGGTTCCTCTGTGAGGACCATTTAGAAAATCAAAAGCCTAATTACAATAATTCAACTAACTGAAACATGATAGGTGGATCGAATATAACTATTCGGCTTCTACAAATTATAACTAATCTAAACGAAACAGTTAGTTGAGGTATTGACACCTAGCTGTTACAATTCAAATGTTTTCGAACCCTCCTAGCCACAACATGTGGACAAAACCTCCTACATTTCTGGCTAGTGTCTAATGCCCCTGCATCAATTAGGCTACCCACTGCACTTGGATATGGAACACGGGACATATCCTCCTCTTCTTCCTGTGTCTTGGGACACTGTTCATTAGGCAGCTTTACACCTACAGGAATAGGAAAATTCACCAGTTTACTATCATGCATATTTAACCTCTACAATATAGTCTCGAGACACTTCCTCTAGCTTAACTGGAGCTTCCTCTTTGCCCAATCTCTCTTAATTTCCATGCCCAAAATATAGTTTGCAGCACCAAGATCCTTCATGTCGAATTTGGAGAACAGTTGGGTCTTCAAATCTTGGATAATTTCTTTGTCATTTCCAATCAATAACATATCATCCACATACAAGACCAAATAAATAACACGGTCGCCAATTAATTTAAAATAAACACAATGATCCTCCTTTCTTCCGGTGAAGCCAAGTCCCCGTATATAGGTATCAAATTTCTAATACCGCATCCTTCGTGACTGTTTTAACCCATACAAAGACTTCTTCAACCTGCATACCAGTTCTTTCTTACCCTTCACCATAAAGCCTTCAGGTTGCTTCATGTATATCTCCTCTTCTATATCCCCGTGAAGAAATTTTGTCTTCACATCCATCTGTTCTATCTCAAAATCAAATGCAGCAGCAACAGATAAAAGTAATCTAATAGAAGTAACTTTGGCAACAGAAGAAAAAATATCACCAAAATCAATTCCTGGCACCTACGAATAACCTTTTGCTACCAACCGAGCTTTATATTTCTCCATCTTGCCTTCTACATTCATATTCTTCTTAAACACCCATTTGCTCCCAATGGGCTTCCTTACAGCCAACAACTCCACCATATCCCATGCCTCATTTTTGTGCAAGGATGCCATTTCATCAACCATGGCCTCCTTCTAGAGTTTTCCATCCTCTGAATCTACTACCTCCCTGACAATTCTGGGATCATCATCAGTTATAGTTAAGGAAAAACTTGAATAGAAAGCAGATGGACTATACCTTTCTAGTTGCCTTATTTCTCAAACTGATCTTCTCATAGTTGGAGTTTGTGGCTCTTCCTCTTCTGAATCTTCTTCTGCTGTAGATTCTGGTTCATACTCCTTTAGCTCAAACTCTATCTTCTCAGGTTCCTTTGGTATGACTTCATGTTTAACAACATATTTCACCTCTCTAAACACCACATCTCAGCTATACACAACCTTCCTTGTTTCCAGGTTCCAAAGTTTGTAACCTTTTAAAGCATCCTTATACCCAATAAATATGCTCCTTTCAAATTTATTATCCAGCTTGGTCCTTTTCTGCTTTGGAACATGTACATATGCATCACATCCAAATACCCTTATATGTGAAAGAGAGGGTTTCTTACTAGTCCATACCTCATGTGGATTCTTATCCTCCAACACTAATGAAGGTGATATGTTAACCAGATAGCATGCAGTCTCCACTTCCTCTGCCCAGAATTCTTGTCCTAACCCGATACCACTGAGCATGCTTCTTGCCTTTTCCATCAGTGTTCTATTCATTCTTTCTGCAACTTTGTTTTGCTGAGGTGTGTATGGAGTAGTCTTTTGCCGTGCTATACCACACTTCTTACAAAACTTTTCAAATTCCTTCTTGTAGAACTCCCCACCATTATCTATCCTCAGCGCCTTTATCTTCTTCTTTGTCTGGTTTTTCACTAGAGCCTTAAATTCTTTAAATCTGTCAAAGACTTAAGATTTCTTCCTCAAGAAATATATCCATGTATTCCTTGAGAAGTAATCTATGAATGAAACATAGTACACATACTTTCCCAGTGATGGAACTGACACAGGTCCAAACACATCACTGTGCACAAGTTCTAATATCTTGTTTGCCCCCTTAGCACCAGAAGGAAAACTCACCCGATTCTGCTTCCCATATACACAATGTTCACAAAAATCGAAATCTAGAGATAAATTAGACATACCTTCTACCATACCATTTCTATGTAGTATTCAAAGGCCCTTCTCTCCAATATGTCCAAGCCTTTGATGCCATAGCATGGTATTTTCTCCAGAGACAGCTAGGCTTTCCGCTCCACTTTCAGGAACCACAAAACTGTGACACCCATCAATAACAGTGCTACCTTGTAGCTTGTACAGAGTTCCAGTTTGAACTCCCCACATTAATACCAGTGCTCCTCGAACCATCTTGCAGGCATCTTTCTCTAACACTGTTTTTACACCTGTATCATCCATCTTGATTACAGAAATTGGATTTCTAGCCAATGCAGGAATATGTAGAACACCATGAAGTGTTCTAATCCTTCCACCTTGTAGCTTCAGCTTGACCTTTCCACGTCTGAAAATTCTGGCCTTCCTATCATCCCCTAGAAAGACATCACCACCATCATATATCTCATACTCATAGAACCACTCCCTATGAGGAGTGAAGTGAAAGGATGCACCTAAGTTAATAAACCATGACTCATGATCTACATGTGTGTTTGAAGAAGAAGCCGAATACACATCCCCACCTTCATCCGAGGTGGTTTTTTCCTCTGCAGAAGGAGCATCATTAGATCCCTTTCCTTTCTTAGGAGATTTAGATTTGCACTCCCTTTTGTAGTGCCCTTCCTTTCCACATTTCCAGCATATCTTTACAAAATTTCCAGGAGATGTAGATCTCCCTATAGATCTAGATCTCCCACTCGAAACCTTATTCTTTTTTTTGTTTTGGGACCTTCCTCGTATAGATAAGGCATCTCCATTCTGGCCCTCCATATTTCTCCATCTCATTGCCTCAAACAACAAGGCTATGATAATGTCATCAAAATTCAAAGTAGTTTTATTGCTACCTATTGCAATAACTAGACTGTCCCATTAGTCTGGTAGAGAACACAACAAACTGATGCACTTATCTTCATTTGAGATTTTAATATCAACAGATGACAACTGACTTACCATAGTATTGAAGGCGCTCATATGCTCTATCACCGAGTCTCCATCCTTCATCCTCAGGTTATATAGATTTTTCTGCAGGAACAACTTATTCACCAGAGACTTAGATTGGTACAAAGTCCCAAGTTTTTCCCACAAATTCTTCATCGCAGCTTCCCCAGATACATTCAACAATACCAAATTTGAGACACACAATCGTATTATGCTCTTAGCCTTCCGATCTAGTTTCTTCCAGTCTTCAACTGACATTACCGTTGGTTTAGTACCTAGAAATACCACGATCCATTGATCTTTATCCACCAGCAGATCCTCCATATTGAGCTTCCACAACTCAAAACACTGACCATTAAATTTCTCGATCTCTATCTTTCCACCGCTCGCCATCTTCTTTCACCACAAGAATCAATCCCGTAGATCTCCCACTGAACAACATATACCTCAGGCCCAAGCAAAAAACCCCTCAGCAGCAAAGGCATCCCATTGAAGCCAAAACTTCTTTGATACCAAATGTAGGTTTTAAACTTAATAGAAATTATCTACACACAAATCTTATAACAGAAAATAAACAATAGCGAGAGCATAAAACATAAAACAGATAAACACAGAGATTTTCCCCTGGATCCCAAATCGGGACTACCATCTTGATATTTCATTATATTCCTTTTAGTGTTACAACACATATATATACATGCCGAAGCATACATAAACCCTAATCCATTAACCCTGGATTAGAACATAACCGTAGTTCCCTTAACCGGATCTACAAAAGTACCAGGGGCCAAAAACCATCATACCCCAAAACCATGTGCAAAACTATGCACAAAACCATGGGCGCAAACCGCCCACCGAAAATTAAGAATCAAATTTTTTTTTTCCGGGGTGCTGCCCCGAACCCTGACAGGGGGGGCTACCGCCCCCCCTGTGACCCTTCGGTTTCACCCAACGCAAAGGGGGGGTTATCGCCCCCCCTCTTACCCCCTCGTGTGTGATTAGTTGTGGAAAGAATATAACACATACCCAATAGCCTTGATGTCCTCGTAATGCTGCTTGAGTCTCCAACATCTGTCGCGTCTGAGGTAAAATAGGACAATCGTGGGTGTAATGACCATAGACACTGTAACAAGAACAAGGCTTATTCATGCAAATAGGCCTGTCTTTCTTGGGCTGAGTGCCCTGTTGCTAGTTAGCAGTGTTAGGTGCATTCCCTTGGGGATTAGGTCCTGGATTACTGGGGGCACATGTATTTTGGGTTCCTTTCCTCTTATTTTTGGAAGTATAAGGATTAAACACACCCTGCTATCCATACACCTGCCCTTGGGGGGGTGGTGGCTGCTGTTGCGAGGGTTGAGAAGGCAAGGGAGGCAGGGATGATAATTCTGGAGGAGTTGGAGCACCAAGCTGTGGATATGGATAATAAGGAGGTTGTGAAACATTGTGGTAAATAGTTTGGGCAAAAGGAGGAGGCATGTCATATCTTGGATACATGCTACTGGGAGGGGGGAAAGTGCTAGAGGAGCTGGCCCCTACCTAAGGGAAACCATAAGCCATGGGAGGAGGAGTGTACAGATGAGAAAAGGCTCCAACAATACCATTGGTGGCATTGGATGCCCCTAGTACATGGGCACCACTGGGTCTATGGAGATCAGGTAAGACGATATAAACATAACCACACTGTGCATATATCAGGTCATATTTTAACCCAATTTGGAGAGTAGCTTCTTCGGTCTGAGGGAAATGAGATGTGACATATTTTCCAATAGCAGGCAAAAGGAATCTAAGGAACCCGTCCATGTAGACATGGTGTTAAAAGGTAGGGGCATGACATAGACTCTTTCTTCTCCACTATTCCTAGACATGATCGAGTAGGCGGGTCGCAGATGATTGACAGAAAAAGGTCAAAATTTTTGTACTAGTGTCATAAAGAAGGGGAAGCTGGAAGTAAGATAGAAAAGCTCAGGCAAGAGTCACAAAAGTAGTATGAGAGGAGGAGGCCTGGTCAACATACCACTTAGAAGCTTCTCTAGTAAGCATACATTGGAACAAACGAAGATGGATAGAGTCATCGGTGATGGAGTTAGACGAACATCACATGTAGAAAGATCGAACATGGCTTGTAGGATCTTCTCCAGCAAGACCTTCAAACTTGGGGATGTCAGAAGGGAGCTTGGTTGGCATAGTAGGCCAACCAGCATCATGGCTTATAGGGTCATTGATCAACTAGTTAAAATTGGGAAGACTGAGGCCTGCTATATAAGGGAGCAAGGAAGCAGCCATGATAGTTCCTGTTTCGATCCCACTAATAGTATTCCTAGAATTAAGGTCAGGGCTGCCACCAACGTTAGGTCCTAAACCAGACATGGTGAAGGTGGCAGGGGGAGAGCCGGGGATAGAACCAGAGGGGGAACCCAATGACCTAGAAGCAGATTCCAAATGAGGACTCGATGGAGGAATAACTTGAATCCTACATGGAGGAGTAAGTCTTCCTAACAGAAACTGATGATGAAGGCCAAGATATCTCTAGGATAAATGCCTTGGGGGCACAATGATGAAAGAAAAAAAATAGATCACAAAAGGAAGAGATACCAACAAGGGCAAGGAGGTGCAGGATCAAATGTTTACAATGCCGAAACAAGGGCAGAGAGGTGCAAGATCAAATGATTACAATTTTATAGTCTTTTCCTGGCAGTGTTAACCAAGCGCTTCTTCACTTAGGGTGTGTGTGTTAAGTGTGTTAATTTGAATTTTTAAACCCATACATTTGTAAAGAAGAAAGAAAAAGTGTGCTATATAACTATAAATAAATTTTCAGATAACAGTGAAGTAAACTTAATATAACACAAAATAAACAGCTAAATATGCATTAGTCTAAACTCAGGGAGGCAGGATTCTCAACAACTAGTCTGTGGGTGGGAAATAATCTAGTCAAAGCACATCAAAATAACCAATGGATCTAAATTCCAAAGGGACCATGATCTAAAGGTCAGATCTGCTGTAAATAGGTGCAGACAACAACAAAAAACCAGAGGGAAAAGTATTACAAATGAGGTGGTGAAAGGCTACAACCTGAAGGTAAACTGAGGGGACCCTAGAGGGGGACCAAAAAAAACTGAAAATAGGTGTTTTGGATGGATTAATAACCCATCATAAATGGATCTGAAGGTACAGGATCAGATTTGAAAAATGGCTAAAAACACTAAAATTTTAGATTACCTACTTTAGCTAAATTCCTCCTAGAAAGGTGGAAGCATATTGAAGCCCTAGGGGGCTAGGTTCCCACTTAAATGAGTAAAATAGAGCAATTACAGGTCCAAAATGGGTGGATACGAAGGTCAAAAAACCTTGAACAGAGGCCCAGAAAAACCCAGAAAAATCTCAGAAAAAAATCACGCAAAAAGTACAGGTTATTTTCTAACCTGATTTCTGTAGAGATCGCAGGTTTGAGGCTGTTTTGTGCATCCTGAAAGTCCAAATTGCAAGTTTTGGCCCAAAAAGTGTGACATGCACTTCTGGCACTCTTGAGAGCAGGTTTTAGAAAAAATTATCGTCTCAGCTGCGGCTAATGCCTGTCACCTGCGCAATAGTTCTGTAAACACACGGAAGTTAAAAATTTTACTGTTTTAGTGTTTTATAGGTTAAAAACAACATCAAGAAAAATCAAAACAAGAAGCTGAAGAAAAATCCTAGGGTTTGAAGCAACTGGTCATGTAGGGATCTAGAAAATGATAAAGGTCGTAATCGTAAACCCTTGTGGAGTCGCCAATTGTTAGGATGAATTTTAATCGCAAGTGTACGAAAAAATCTCACTTTAGTTGTGCATAACAAACAACCCTAACATCAAATATGGTTGCCAATTTGTTTGGATATGCAGTTATTTGACCAAGATAAATGCTACAAAATCTAGATCTATGCAGTAAAAGACATTAATCAGTATATAAAAGCAAGAGTTGCTCCATGCATCCAATAGACAGGACAAGAATATTTTTAAAGAATTTTTGTATTTATGACACCTGCGAAGGGAACATAGAAATATGTTACCAGTCCCCCTCAATGGGATGGGTTCTTTTATGTCCTCAGCGCTTCATATCTAAGATCTCTCTCTCTCTTAATGGTGTAGAAAACCGAGACAAAAATGGAACTCAAAGGGAGCTCACAAGCTAAAAGATAGAAAAATATGACAATGATGGAGGATCAAAGTTAGACCAAAAGTATAGATCCAGAATGATCTTTAGGCAACAAAAGGTAGTGGGTGAATGGAAAAACCCTTCTATTTATAACAAAATATTGAGTTAGTCTAGATATTGGTGCATAATTAAAATATTATTAACCAATTCTAGATCCAACTTTTATGGAATATTTTATTATATTTGTTGGAGGGAAAAAGAATTTGAATTTGGTCAAATCCCTTTATTTGTAAATAATAAATAAATAGATGATTTATTTATTATTTTAAGGATGTGGTTGAGTAATAATTAAATAAATAATGATTTATTCAATTATTTATAAATGATTGAGTCAAATTTAACAAGGAATATTATTTAAATAAGGTTTAAAAAAGTATGCCTAGAAAATTATAAGATAAATAAAGATTTATCTAATTAATTTTCCCTTTTTGGGTTAAATATAACCAGAAATATTAATTAAACTGTTGTTTAAATAATTATTCCTTGAAGAAAATAAAAAAAATATGGATTTATTCAATATTTCCTCATGGGGTTTCCTGTTTAGACCATAAATTAAGGATTACTACGTTATTTTTCATAGTGAAATAAATTTTAGTTAGGGTAATATTGGTCTTACATGGTGTACTTTGGTCCATCAAATAGTAACACGTTAGATGACCAAAAATTGGTGTAACACAAATAATGAAATAGTTCTCTACCATCACCTCTAATATGCTACTCTCTCAGATGTGATCCATGTCCCTTGTCCAATGTACTGAACTTCTTGTAAGGAACCGAATTTTATTTCTCACCTACATATTGAGGTATTCCCCACTTTGGTTTCCATCTTGCTTTAGCTTTCTCATTACCTTTTAAATCACACTTAGGCTTAGCTTTGTGTTTTGACTACTCATAACAATGATTCACCTTTCTAATTTCTTCTTCTAGTTATATAGACTCATCAAACTCAATCCAATCTCTCTATGCTACTAGAGTTCCACTGGTGAATATATGAACTTTGGCCTTCCCCTCCTTCATGTAAGTCACATATCTCAAAAACTCCAAGAACCTGCTAGTAGACTCATCATCTTTCATGAAGCCCATCTGCAGCTCATAAAAATCCTTAGCTCTCACATCATGGTACCTCTTGGATAAGTAATTCTTCTGAAATAGCCCCTTGAACTCACTACAAGTCATTTCCTCCTCATAAATGCCCCCGACATTCTTCACATATTCCCACCAAATTTCTTCTTTACCTTTGAGGCTAAATGTAGATATTCTATCGTTCATGTTTTCTGAGTAATCATGGACTATGAAGAACTTCCTCATACCAAGAATCCATGCCTCTACATCATGTGATTTATTCATCTATCCAAAAATAAGGTGGTTTTTCTTTCTTAAACTCATCCAAAAAATATCCCGTGTCACTCCTCTTGTAAGGATGATAACGAGGAAAATCATAGTTCCTATCAAAACTAGAACTATAGTAGTACTTATGTTTATCACCTCTCCTATCTGGAATGTCCAAGAACCTGCCCTATCTAATTGGATAATCTCTATCCAACCTCTAACTACCATGATACCTACTGTCATATGCCCCATTAGTCCCATCTTCCTATGCATAGTTGATCTGAAGTGGTCCTTGTTTCTGCAATTCTAATAAAATTTGAAGAATTACCACATTGACCTCTACTTGTTTCTCCTCTACCCATATGATTCTATCATTGTTCACCTTATAACTCCTTATGTCTTCCCTGAAAGTTCTTAGTGTGCCTTCTAAGTTAGAATAGTTGCCAACACCACGTTTCTCATCTGATTCATAGTGATAATTTTCATAGTCTGCCATCTTGCTAGTCATCTTTGATTTCTTCCTACAAAGAATCTCATGTTAGCTAAACCAAATCATAATAAACCTACATAACTTAGCATAATTCAGGGAGGATATCTCATCTAAAAGATCATCCAATCAGTGTAATACATGTATAGACATAATCATAACAACGTATAGACTTACAACACATAGGTGTACCAACACATAAACATCATTCTACCTAGAGTTCATTCATCAATGCATGAGAATATCAACTACACACCATGACCTCATGCATTACAAAATAAACCATACCATTGTGCACTTGACAACATGTAAACACCTAACATGTATAACCAGTAATACGCTCATGACAACACATTTCCCAAAAACACTATCATATCTCCCATGGTGACATCACTGCCACCGTGACCAACACTAAGATGATGCAAACAGTGAATAGACCATGAGTATGAGAAAAACATATGCAATCAATAAAAATACATGACCAACACACCAACCATCTAGTACAAGGGGGTAACCATGCTATGATACCTCCTATAATGCACTACCTCCCCTCTACACACTTTCATCGGCTTACTTGGATAAACATGAGATGAGGGTAAATTATGACCAAACTCAACCTCCTAGATGAACTTAAGGAAATGGACTCAACAAACAAACCTTACTGACTTCCCTCAGGTGCAACATGGCCCTCCAAGAGTAACCCAACTCCTCTAGGTCTCCATCTGTGAGGTCACCCTAAATTTTAACTATTTTTTACCCTTAGTGGCACCCTTACTAAGGAAGAAATGTGACTTGACCTCCTAGTCACATGCATAAGCCTGCATCAGTGCGATTGTGGATTAAACTACCCAGTTTTGTGCCAACAACTACAGATTTTTAAGTTTAGATTCTAGGGCTGGGGCTAGACCTCTAGCCAAAAATATTTATAACTTTAAAAATTCATCATTTACATATGGAAAATGCTTGTAAACCAAAAAATGACACCACGACTAGGCTTGACCATCCACAGGAGTAACCAAACCCCTATAGGTGTCCATCCCTGAGGTCACCCTAAATTTTAACTATTTTTCACCCTGAGTGGCACCCTTACTAAGGAAGAAATGTGACTTGACCTCCTAGTCGTATGCATAAGCCTGCATCAGTGTGACTGTGGACTACATTACCTAGTTTTGTGTCAACAACTATAGATTTTAAGTTTATATTTTGGGGCTGGGGCTAGACCTCTAGCCAGAAATCTTTCTAACTTTCAAAATTCATCATTTACATATGGACAATGCTTGTAAACCAAAAAATGACACCACGACTAGGCTTGACCATCCACAGGAGTAACCAAACCCCTATAGGTGTCCATCCCTGGGTCACCCTAAATTTTAACTATTTTTCACCTTGAGTGGCACCCTTACTAAGGAAGAAATGTGACTTGACCTCCTAGTCGTATGCATAAGCCTGCATCAGTGTGATTGTGGACTACATTACCTAGTTTGGTGTCAACAACTATAGATTTTAAGTTTATATTCTAGGGCTGGGGCTAGACCTCTAGCCAGAAATCTTTGTAACTTTCAAAATTCATCATTTACATATGGACAATGCTTGTAAACCAAAAAATGACACCACGACTAGGCTTGACCATCCCCAACCGGGACTGACCTTTTGTCAAACAATTAGAAACAATGTAATCTATATGTTATGAATACAATAATGAACATAAGGGACTGAAAATTCACATGAAACTTATAAAAAAGGATCACCACCCTATCCTATTAGTTGTTTTAATATTAATTAGATTTTGCATCCATTATTATTTCAGTTATAATTTAAAACATGAAATGAAACATGACTAGAACCTGACATATAACCATTCTTATAATGAGCATATAAACACATGAAAAGAAATAATATAACAAAAATTAAAGCCACATAAATACAATTAAAAAAGAAAGAGAACCTAGCTTTCATTAAAATAGGCAAGATCGAGCCGGGTTTGGGACTTCCATTTACCACCTGACCATAGACATGGTTGAAACAAATATTTATTTTAGCCATTCACCCCTGTGCCATATTCAAAGAATGAATGTGGGATATCATGGATAAGCCAATCCAAAAATAGCCAAGGGAATCCAGAGGCTAAACCACCTCCACCCTCACCATAACGTGTTCTCACCTAAATTGACACTAAGATCAAAAAACTAAGCTAAGCTTTGAATGCCTCCAGATATCATCACTATCCTTGAGGAATTTTCTATCTCCATGCCTCCAGGCTTTACCTTAATCCAAACTGGATCACTTAGTTCTTACTGAGACACCCCCCTCTGGCTTTGCCCTGTATCCCACCAAAACCAGTCAAGGGATTCCTAGGCCTTTGGGAATGAACTTAAGACCAACTTTGTCCCAGACTCTGAAACCATATGGAAATTTGAAAGCTCCAAACCAAGAAACATCCCATCACACCATGGCTATCCAAAAAAGTCAATGCAATGTTGGAAACCACTATCAAAACCCGAAAAATCCGTGCCACCGACAAAAAAAGAACCAAATACAAAAATTCACATACCATGCATGTTAAAACCAACTAGGAAATCATACACGCAATTTGTTACATACAAGTATCGCTACTGAAGCCGCTTCATCTTAATCTTCCTTTCTTTATCTTTTTTGCCTTTCCTTTCCTTGTCTTTCTTTTTCCTGCTTTTCCCTTTCTTGATCCAATGTTGAGATTCTCCAAGAAAACTCAGGTGTCTAGGAGTGAGAGAGAGAGAGAATAGAGAAAGAGCTCCAAAACTAAACTGAAGAAAACCTACCAACTAATCCTTATAATCCATTTTCTTAATGAAGCCTCTATTTTCTTCATTTTCCATTATTTTCCTTCAATTTCTTCCTCACATGCAACTTGTGACCTCTCACCTTCATTTTTTCCTAATTTCCTTTATTTTCATAAATAAATGTGCCAAAAATGAATTTTTCCTTTTTAATGCCTTATCCATTACCATTGCCAATTTCCCCTTAGATATAAACACATGCAATGATGCCCACTAGTATTTATTTTCCCAACATTCAGCTTGGAATAAGGGTCCCTTAACCATGGCATTAATTTTCCTTTATTAACTTTTATTACATGGAATTTTTAACCCGATTATGTTTCAATCTCATCACCTATGTGTCTAAGAGGAAGAATTCAAAGGAGATGTATGAAAATTTTATAGGGATGTATGAGGTCAATAATATAAGTTAAGTCATCTATTTTAAGATTCAATTCTATGACATCAAGGTGAACAAGTAAGGATGAATAATAACCTACTTCATGAGGATTTATCAAATAAGAGATCAACTTATCTCTATCGGAGAAGTCATCCTAGATAGAGAGCTTATGTATATGAACCTTATATGACTACCCATGTATTGGGAGTCATTCATTACAATATCAGTTGCAGGAAATAAATCCCAACATTTTATGAAATTTTTGGAAATTGAACTCAAGAAGAATACAAACTAATTTCTAGAGGAAGAATCCAGAGACAAGAAGAAGGAGATCCTATAGCCTTTGCAACTAATGTCAAGAAAGGAAAAGGGAAAGGAAAAACTTCCACATGGAACCCTATGAAGCAAACCCGAACTTTCATCAACCATAGAAGGGACATTTCCAAATTCCATTACTACAGGTATGAAAAATTTTCCCACATTGCCCGGGATTGTCTTGATAGAATAAATGTTAAAATGCTTAGTAAAAACAAAAACAACTTCAAAAATAGAAGGAGAAGAAGAGGTATTTATTCCATTAAAGTGTTGAAGAGTCCCAGTGCCCTCAAAATAGGTCCAAAAACACAAGGTATGACAAAATCATTTCTAATACTCAATCTAAATATTATCTTTTTACTGCTCTTTTTATCTTTTCTTTTGATAACATTGATAGTTGGTTGGTGGATAGTGAGGCATATATTCATTTTACTGTCTATCGTGACTTCCTCCCAAATTTGGCTGGGAGGGAGACTAATCTGAAAATTCTACTTGGGGATCATTGTTCTCTTTCTTTCAAAGGGTTTGGTTCATTTTATTTTTATTTGGATTCTGGTCAAACCATTCATCTAAAAGATGTGTTGTATGTGTCAAGTTTGAAGAAGAATCTTGTCTCCATATCTGCTTTGGAAGACAAAGGATTTAGAGTTGCATTAATTAATGTAAAATTCCTTTCTCATCTAAGGATATCTAAATTGACAGAAGCCTTCACACTTGGTGTTAAAAATGAAGGAATATATAGATTTTGTGGAAGAGAAATGCAAGAATTAGTCCATGATAATACTAATCAGTGTTAGGTTTGGAACCAAAGGCTTGCACACCTTCATTACAAGGCTTTTCCCATATTTGACCAATATGGTTACAATGATTCCCATGATTTAGGTGGATCATCAAGGTCTATGTTAGGGATGCGATAGTGGAAATAATATCAAAGGACCATTCCCTTCTAGTAGCATTAGATCTAAGGAGATACTTCATCTCATTCATTTTGATCTTTGTGGCTCATGCGAGTGACATCCCTAGGAGGATACTTATATTATATTTATTAATGATTTATCTCGTAAGACTTGGATCTTGTACTTGAAGACTAAGGATCAGGATTTTAGAATGTTTACTAAATTTAAGGCCCTTATGTGAATTAAAATGAAAAATAAGATCAATATCTTGAGAACTGATTATGGAGGTGAATACACTTCAAATGATTTCAAACACTTTTATAGAGATGTTGGGATTAAGGGGGGGTGATTTTTCCATATAATTATAAAAAAAATGGGGTTTTTCAAAGGAATAATAGGTCCATCATGGAAGCACCCAAATCCATGGTTCATGATCAAAAACTTTTGATCCTTATATGTGGAGAATCTACACATTATTTTTTATGTCCAAAATAGGATTCTTTATCAAGCCCTGGGAGACAAGACTCTTGAAGAATTCTTTAAAGGTTTGAAACTAGAAGTTGGACACTTAAAATTTGGTTTCCATATGTACTTTAATGTATGAAAATAGACTAGGTCCAAGTTGGAATATTTAGGAAAGAAAGGTACATTTGTTGGTTATTTTGAAAATTCTAAAGCTTACAGGATATATGTGCCAGGCTAAAGGAATATTGAGGTCAATCGAGATGCAAGATTTTATGAATATGATACCCTTGGAAAAGTAAGGGACTCTCTTTCCCATAAAAAATGCTAATATAAGGGATGATTCTATGGTTGTGAATGTAGTTCCATCCATTATAGACCCTCACCTTGCAGATGATCCTCCCATTAAGAAGAGACCCATGTTTCTCCATCATACTTTAGAGGATGTCTAGAGACATTTTTCCCAAAGGGGAACCTCAGAGAGATAAAGAAGCCTCATATATATTAGGGATATGCTGCTTTAATGAGTGAAATAATTCAATTTCAACCTTTCCTATTTGAAGAAGAAGTGAATGAACAAGTTTAGAGATATGCCATGGCCAAGGATATGAGTCCATCATGAAAAATGATGTATCAGAGGTGGTTTTAAGACCTTAGGAGAAGTTTATTGTGACTTTCAAGTTGATATACAAAATTAAAAATGTAGCTGATGGTAGCATTGAGAATTTTAATGCAATATTTGTGTCTAGAGGATTCTCCTATAAAGAAGGATAAGAATATGATGAGACATTTTCACTTCTTTCCTGATACACTACCATCTATTACATCATTGCTCTCACTACACACCTAGATTTGTGTCTTCATCAGATGGATGTGAAGACTTATTTTCTTCATGGAATACTTAAGGAAGAAGTGTATGTGGAACAACAACAGGGATTTGAGGAACGTGACAGGAAAACCAATGTTTGTTGATTGGAGAAATCCCTCTATGGTTTGAAGAAAGCCCCAAGGGCTTTGTATGCTTGGCTCGATGGATACTTGATGAAGCTATGATTCGCTAAGAGGATTTTTGATTTGAATGTCTACTTCAAATTTTTCAAAGGTATGCATTATATTTTGGTTTCATATGTTGATGAATTGTTCATGATAGAAGTGGAGCCTTTTATAATTTGTGTAAGAGTGAGTTGGCCTCTGAATTTGAGATGAAATATCTTGGGTTGATGCACTGTTTCCTGGGATTAATATTGTGGTGAATACTTGGAGAGATTTTCCTTACCGAAGGAAAATATGTTTTCAAACTACTAGAGAGTTTGGGATGGTGGATTTCAAATCCATGGCCATATGAATGGAGGAAAACCTCAAAAAGTTATGTGTTGAAGCTACGAGACTAGATCTATTAGATCCTTCTATATACCAATAGATTATTGTGGCTCTTTTTTTTATGTTCAATGCCAGACCTAATAAATTTTTGGATATTAACACCATGAGCCAGTTCATGGTGCAATATTTTCATTCCCACTAGGTGGCTACAAAACATGTGCGGAGATATGTAAATGGGACGATCAACTATGGGCTAAGATATAAATTTGATGATGAGTTGAGACTACATGGATATGTAGATGTAGAATGGGATGGGAGTGTTACTAAAATGAAAAACCCATCAGGTTTTTGTTTTCATTAGGGATCTACCATTATTTCCAAGATGAGCAGGAAGTTGAAATATGTCGCTCTTAGAAAAACTAAGGCAGAGTATATTATAACCAGTATGACTAGATGTGAGTCAATTTGGTTCTAGAATCTCTTTGCATATTTATTTAAGCAGATTCCTGATACTACCATGATATAATATTACAATCGAAACATGATTCGAATTTCATAGAATCCAATATTCCATGATACTTCAAAACATATAGAGATAAATAGCTTCTTCATCAGAGATATGATATTAAGGGGAGAGATGAGGCGCCAACACATCTCAACCAATGAGTAGATCAAAAACAGTTACCAAGCCTTTTCCAAAAGAAAATTTCTTCTTCTTTAGATGACAGCTTGGAGTGCAAGAGAATGTATCCCTCTCTGAGAGCGAACATTGTTGATCGAGAACATGGAACATATGCTATCCCATAGTATTTCAACTAGCCATGGAGTTAGTTAGGAGGGATTTAGAAACTAGGCTCTTCGGTGTGAGGGTACTCCTTAAAGACATGGACATGGTTGAGCATACATGACACAATATGTATCTTACCCATTAGTCACGTTTGAATTTTTACTGAACAAAGGTTAACAAACTTGGTTAAGCTTGCTGGAATTTCCACCCATCTAGCCAACGGATGAGAAAACTTAGGTGTGTGTGATATTTAACAAGGGAATGAAATTTGAATGTATACCATGGACATTGTTGTGGTAAATTTGTCACCCCGAAGTGTTGGATGCAGGTATTCTAGCACTTTATTACAAGCGATCAAGTTGGGTGAGGGCTAGTCAATGGACATAGGGCATGTGATCTTTACCAAGGTAATTCATGACTTCCATGGACTTGGTTGTGGTAAATCTATTTCCCATGTTCTCGTGTGGATCATTCTTATTCTTCTATGTATCAAGTCATAATTATTTAACATAGATGATATGTGATGAGATGAGCTTATGTTATGTTGATAAATGTACATCTAAGATGATTCTTATGGTGTATCTTTAAATTTCTCCCTAAATAAGATGGAGTGCTCGAAATTGGGAAGCTTCAGTCAAAATTTTGGTGGAAAATTCTAAAGGAAATTCATATTTTTTTACCCTTGATGAGGTCAGCCTGGAGAAGTCAAATCCAAATTAAGTGAAAAAATTACCCTCCTCAACCACATAAAAATATACCTCATGAACTCCTCATTTGTCACATCATGTCAAGCTTCAAATCATCTTTGAAATAGAAGGACAAGTTCACACCTACGAAGGAGAAGGATTCTTTTTAGATATATGTTTTCTCTCTCTTTCGACCAACATTTACATGTGTTGACTCTGCTATCTCTCTGTTGTTCGATAAAGATATTCAAGGAGACTTTGACTGGAATTTTCTTGGCACTTTGATTAGGTTGACACAAGCTAGAATAGGGTTTGAATATAGGTTTGACTGTGGAATTTTTACTCAAACTTTAGAAGGAATTTATCTATGTTTTGATCGTGTTTGATTAAGGAAGGAATATTGAACATTCTACTTGGATGAACAAAAATTTCTAGGCTAATTTAACCATTTAATTCAGTAAGTTGTTTACTATGGTTGATTGAACCTTAAAGGCTATAATTTCGTCCATCTATCGCAGACTATTTTATTGGATCAAATTTGACTTACTCTCTCTCTATTGACTTGTTTTTGGTTAGTTAAATTGGAAGTTCAAAGCTTTAATCTAACTCATTTATGGATGTACTATTCGAGTGATGCATCTAATGATGAAAATTGATTGACTAATGGAAGAAGAAGAATTGCCTTTCTGTTTTCCCTCTTATGGGGTTTTCCCCTAGTCTTTGACAAAAAAAATGTGTGTCTCATTGTGCTTGGATATCTTTTATTGTGCATTTATTGTTTAGTGTTATATCTATAATTTCTTAACTGTTACTTGGGTTATCGAAATTGGAACAATTTTTTGAAGTGATTGTTATAGCATAAAACACTGTGAAAATTAACATATAACATAATATCTTTTAATAGAGGAAATGGATAAATATCCATTATTAATCATAAAGTGCACAAAGATTCCAATTCCAAGGATAAAAGGAGAAGTCGTGTTCAAAACCTTTAGATAAAACATTGAAAGGAATAAAACATAAACAATCTAATAAAAAATGATAGTATATGGGGAAAATATATTTCATGAGTATGGAAACAAAAGGATACATGGAAAAATAAGTACAAGGAGAAGATTGAGGGCCTTTTCTATACATTAATGTGCTTTATCTTTACTTACTAGTGGTAATCGAAAGCTATAGAGGAAAACATATTACTAATATATTAAAATAATCACACTAAAATGTTTGGAATTAATTAATTAAGCTAATAATAATTTACAAAATCCAAGCGCAAACAATACTTCTGCAAATAAGAAAATATTGTATCAAATTAACTTAAAAAAAATAGAGAAAATAAAGAGAGGATGAAAAATTGGTAAGAATTGTTTTTTAAGGAAATAAGGATAATCAGTAAACTCCAAGCAAGTAGCAGGGCTTCTAGACAAGTACATTATAACCTAAACCAAAGTTTAATATGAATATGGTAACCTACAATATTATAGCATTCAATGAAAAACATAAGAGAAGGATCCTATAAATATGACCATAAAGGACAAACCAATGATAATGATGATACATGGAAACAAATGCAATGAAAAGACCATATTGCTACTAACCAAGATAATCTAGAACTTATGTGATACATCAATAATAAATTTAGAAATATTTCCATGACATATTCCAATAACATGGAAACCAACATAGGAAATTCTAGAATAGATCTTAGATATATGTAGATCTATCATGGAAATATACGAAGAATTGGCCTTTGTAAACATAGATTCATTGATCATGGATTAGATCATTAAAATAAAAAAATAAAAGTTCTTGAAAACATTTCAAGTTCTGGGAGTCATGTACGAAGGAAAGAGTATATTTTAGGAGTATAATTCAATTTGTATACCTCACTCATGAAAAAGGGAGGATCTCACCACTTGGAGAATTCCACTAGAAGTTATAAAGAAATAATAGATAATATCAAAATGGTGTATATTTAGAAAACCAATGGGTATCACACATCGAATAATCATGAAGGAAGTATACCTCAGGCAACAGTAAGGTTAGGTGTATTCCTATTATGAAAGGGTATTTTGGGGAGAGGAAGGACTCTCAATGTAGTAATTTTTAGAGACCTGGATAATACAGAGAGGGGGGGTTGAATTGGTATTTTAAGAATTTTAAAACATTAATTCACTACTGAAGAATACTAAGACACAAATAAACACTTCAATAACAATTCATATGAGTTTCACAAGAATAAATCATTATAATCACAAATGATATACACATATTCTTCAAAATTTTCTTCAATTTACCTCACGAAGGAAAGAATCTACTTCTTGTTACAAATTTATTTCGTTTACCAACCACTATTGCAAGGAGATACAACCCCTGATCTCCAAGATACCACTTTATTGACCTCAATGATTCATATTTCATACAATTTTTTAACTCAAATCATGAAGGCCACTTCCTTTCATTAAAAAAAAAAATTCCCCCTCAATCACACACCTTCAATAATATATCATCACTAGTTAATCAACTATACACAACAACAACAACAATCCATGAATAACATTTTCAAATACAATCTTGCAAATTTGAGTATTCTTATATCAAAATTTGGACTGATATTTTTAGTTCTTTGAACTTTATTCAACTTAGTGCATAAATTTCACCTAATAGAGGTTCTGAAATGATTCAAAATTCTTGTTTCTTTGGCTTTGGAATGTCCTCTTAATATTCACAATAAGTATTCAAACTCTTCTTACCTATCTCTATAAAAAAAAATCTGAGTTTAAATGATTTTTTCCTCCATTATGGTCGGTTACACAATTTAGTAGAAGTTTTTATAAATTTGGTGAATCACCAAATTTAGTTAATCTCCTGATTATTCTTCTAAATTATCCATTTTACCAATTCTACTACCAACTCATTCATGCCTATTTTACAAACTTTAGTGCACCGCTGGTTTGGTGATTAACCACCAATTTTGGTGTAAAATTCAAAATGCCAAGCTTCCGACCCATTCACAGGATAAGCTCTCATTATAGGTATGCATTGATTTAAAAGTTAAAATCATGGTTGTGGAACAGTTTGGGGCTCGAGTGCTAACACATAGAAACCTCTATATTAAACATTATTAGGTCCCTCTACGTTATAACCCTGAGGGCTTAACAAATGTTCAAACCTCTTGCATTTTCAGGGTTTTTACGTCCATGTGACCAAGTCCTAAGGCCAATACTCTAGCCATCAAATATTTTCCCCTATGCAGCATTGGGTTTACCCTTTGAGGATATGCGTCTTGTGAGGACACACCTTCCACTTGCACCCATATTATTGGTCTTCGAATCGAGTTGTATCTTCCTCCGTATCTTGTAGCCTTTTCATCCAAGAACAACCTCCATTTTCGCTTGATTTTAAACCTCAAAGGTCGCTTCTTCGGGATTATGTGTGCTGGTGGGACCTCTGTTGTGCACGTAGATCAATCACCAAACTGTCGAGCTGACTTACCTTGCCAACTATGATATACCATAGGGACTTTCATGTACACATTTTATTTACTTTTGGGGTTTACCATCCAGGGGGATGTGTTTTCCAGTAGTTTTCCACCTCTGCAAGGGTACCATGTGTCACTCTGTCGAGCTGACTTACCTTTCCAGCTATGATATAGTGTATCCCGTATCCTTGTAATACCATAGGGACTTTCATTTTGGGTTTCTTATCTGGGGGGATGTGTTTTCCAGTAGTTTTCCACCTCTGCAAGGGTACCATGTGTCACTCTGTCGAGCTAACTTACATTGGCAACTATGATATAGCGTATCCAGGATCCTTGTAATACCATAGAGACTTTCATGTACACATTTTATTTTCTTTTGGGGTTTCCCATCCAGGGGATGTGTTTTCCAGTAGTTTTCCAACTCTTCAAGGGAACCAGGTGAAATATGCCATTCATTTTCCTCCTAGTTAGCTACCTAAAAATTCCAAATACGCATGAAAAGTGTCACCCTCCCATTAGTGTTACGTGATGCTAATGTCATCATGATAATATGTCTCCACATCACCACCATGAGCCAATTAGAAAGCATCCTTTTGTCACCATTTGAATTTTCCATATGGATAAGATTATGGAGGAAGAGGGGATAACGTGCCTTAGCTTTACGAGGCATTTATTCATTAATGTTTTAAGGGTCTTGGGCCTTATCACCTGATGTGTCCTCCACCATGTCCTCTGAATTCCCTGTCATCCCAAGACTTTTCTTTTATCTCGACTTCTGATTCTTCCGAGGAGGTCCTCGTAAGATGAGGTGTCTAGTGGGGCAGCCATGTTCCAATCTACTATTTCTCCATTTTTTATTCACTTAGCCACATTAGTCGGTTCCGTGTCATCCCATCTCCCTCAATATTACGCTCTGTTTGGTTCTTCTGATTTCTTTTAGAAACTTATGGGATAGACATTCTAGGATGATTTTTCTAATGGAGACCTCCCCACTCCAAAATTTCACCAATCATATATGTTCCACCTCTATGTTGGCCATCTTACATCATCCCGGGAGTTCAAACTCGCACTACCTTTGGATATTTTGGGGAATTTCTCCCAACGTGAGAAGTATAGTGGACGCCTCCACCTGCCAATCATCTATTATTATGTTGCTTTGTTTTCCAACCTCTTTCTCTTGACGCTGAATGAGTTGATTCGCCAATGGCTCCAATGATTTTGGAAACTGCCAAACTTTCATGAGTTTGTCCCTACCACCATATTTAGTGTTGAAACTCTGACCTTGGGGATTGTATCCTTTCCCTTGAAATATATTATGGTCCACGAGGCCTTCTGCAAACTTCCATATAGCACTGGGAAGCTATTTCAAAGCTTTATCCATCTGAGTGGTCGTTAACAACATGAGATGATTTTCTATATTAGAAATGACTCCAAATTTTGTGCGCCTTGACCATTTTTCTTGCAATCATCAATTCATTTTCCATCATTTTCTTTAACTTTTCTATGAATGAAAACATATTTATAATAGTAATTATATTCTACATTGTCACATATACTTCACTAATATCTCAAATATGGACGTGTGAAGTTTTCAAAACCCAAGTCCTTTCATTTAGGGGAATTCTAGTTATCCCATCTAAATTTTCAATTGAAAATATAATGTTGGTGGGAGGAAGAAGAGATTCTAGAAAATTTTAAGGATGGAAATTTATTATAAATTTTATAAATCTTGGCGAATCTCGCTACTGTCTAATATGAAAAGTATATGTAATGTTTGTTTATATATTTAAAAAAAATATCCAAAATTCTAGTTTTTTAGAGGTCACTCGATATAATTTTGGTGATTTTTAGGGTAAAATAATTGTATACTATAAAATTTGGGAAAATAATTTTTATAAGAAATGGAAAATGACAATTCTTTTTCCCGGAAAAATAAGGAAAAATTAAACCACTTGCAAATACTATCCCCTAAACTTTTACATGGATTCCAAATGGTACAAAAACGAGTGCCCTACTATCCTTGAATACCATATAAAGTGAGTAATAACCCAAGTGAGAATTTCAGGAAAAAAAAAATCCCATGACATTCTTTGTTGGGGCCTTTGTTCTGGGAAAACCATTTTTGAGTTGCAGACGGACAGTTGTGGGTGGAGCGAGTGGCAGAGAGACATTGCGGAAGAAAGAGAGGTGTTGCGGGCTGCGAAGAAGAGGTAGGAAGGTGGAGGAGTGTGAACAAGTGATAGCACAGGTGGCAAGAACAATTGACAACGAATAAGCAGAAATACTACCAGAGGCAGAGCCAAGTCCGTAAGGAAACACGAAATGGTGGAGCGCAGTAGACTATCCGAGTGAAGAAGGGGCAAAGACTGCCAGTGTCAGGAAGAAGAGATAAATAAGAAAGGAAAAGGAACACGACAGTAGAGTTAGTTTGGTGATTTTGTGGGTTATGTATTGTATTGAACTCTGCGGAGTCTGAGATGTAATGTATTGCTCAAGGAATCTAATATACAAAAGGTGTTTTGTGGACTTATTTGATGTGTTGAATGCATGAATTTATATATATGATGTTTGAACATTTATTTAAATTTTCTAATAGCTTTCTTTGATACCTGCAATATGATAGTTCATCTCCTAACTAGTATGCAATAAGAGTTTTCCTGCACGGTTGTAATGTTTAAATGAACGCTAATTAGTTTCACTTCGGTAGTATGGTTCTAGCTCCCCTGTCTCAGAAAGGTCATGGCACACCTCAGGTGAGACTCCTTGCTCTCCTTTGAGCAGGGTGAAAATTTCGGTGTTGTCGTAGACTACAACGGGATCTTGTTGGCCCCCAGTGTGAACCTTGGTCTTTCCTAGAAGTCACCCTTTTGTGCCAACAAATGTTTCCATTGCCAGGACTTGAAAACTTATTGGAGAGCTAGATCATGGTATCGAAGATATATAAAAGGGAATTACGTAGCTGGTGGTATAATCATGTATATCGGTTCATATTGCAACAGGCTGAGCTCCGACATCAAAAGGAAAGGGATATTAAATTTCAAGTCTTTTTCTTTGACGCGTCGAGTGACTTGTATGAGATTTTTTAGGGAAAAATTCCTGAGGAGCTCTATAAATGGCTGCGAAGACTCCAAGTCAAAGAAACCCTTTGAGTATTGCTTCGATCCCGTCATAGTTGGACGCATGTAGATCTGAAGAAATTGCATAGACTACATACTGAGCTAACCTGAGCTATAAAATTTTGGGTTCAGACTACCTTGGAGAGATTTATTGTGGAGTTCACAACTGAATGTTATCAATCCTTTTGTAAAGCAGAAGACATATTTAAAGTCGGGTTGAGGGGAAAGTTGTTGAAAGAAATTCCTTTGTGGATCAAGGCTCTAATGGTGGATGAGGGACTAATGGCTTTCCAAATTCCTACGATGGAAGCCTAAACCTCTAGTACTGGGGGAAGGACTTGACCAAGAAATGCTTCAGAAAAGGGAAAAGGGGAATAGGGAGATGGACGTCGGAACTTCCAGCAAGTTGAGATAGCTAAGAGCACAATAGATGGATCAAATCACATAGAAGTGGTGGGAAAGGGCGATATAGGAGTTTTAAAGTAGAAGAGGAATGTACAATAAAGAGAAGAGGCATCACATATGATAGGGAGGGGAGAAGATGAAGTAGGACCCCAAGGAATGGACAGGTCCACCAGAGAAGTTAGACAGGTCCATAGGAGCCCATCTCGAGAAGAGAAGGGATAGAGGTCTAATGAAGAGGAGGATGAGTGCCCCGAGGATGAGTCTGATGTTGAGTTGGACGTTGCGACGGAACAACTATTCCAAGAGAGACCGACGACCATAACACAAGGTAATCCTATTCCCCAAGTTCCAAATAGCATTTGTCCTAACCTTCCCCTTGTACTCTATCACCTGCCTGAGAAGTTTTTGATAAAGTTGCAGAGGTAAAGTAAGTTACATAGTATTCAGTCTATAGTACAAGTAAACTCTAGCAGTAGTGCTAGCAAAAGAATTTCTCACCCAGGAAGTAGAGGATCTATACTAGTTACACCTGCAAAAGCATAAATGGCAGGATCATTTACTCGATATCCAGATTTCTCTGGAAAAGGGAACGATGGCATAGAACAAAACTGGTATATATGCAGCCAATCTAGAGAGCTTGTGAGACAGTAGATGCTATTAAATTGATTGAATTCCAAATTACACTCAGGGAAAGAGAATTACGTTGGTTTATCAAATGGTTCGAAGTGCACCAGAATCCTACTATAGATGATGTTAAATGAGAATGCATACAATAGGTCAAGCTCCCATAGACCAATAAAAAAGGGTTATCCAAATTATGGGAGATCAAACATAGAGAAGGAGAGACCTCTTGGGACTTAATGAGAAGGTTCAAGGATGCAATTGGGAAACTAAGTTACCCAATTGATCTAAATCAACAATGTGACTAGTTCATCAAGGCCCTTTTACCCCTTACAAGAATGCCATTGACACAGCAGAAGATTGATACACTCCAAGACACACCGCAACAAGAAATGATGATTGAAGCAATGGATGGCTATCCACAGGAATTCAGAGGAGGAGTATCTGCCCATGACCCTTCCATATTGGGGTTGCAACGTCAGATAGAAAGTATGACATAAAAACTCAAAGGTACACAACCAACACGACTAGCGCGACCCAACGTGTGGTGCACACATTACCTGTTGGAAGGACATTTGGTTTTCAAGTGTCCAAAGTTGCACGGAACAACCATTGGGACATCAACGGAAGGAGTGAAAGAGGCACCACTCATGGGAGGGGTCAGGCAAATAAATACTCAGGGAATGTACTAGGTGCAACCACATTTCCTGGGTTTTTTCGAACTAGCAAAACCCAACTCCAACAATTATTTCTAAATTTGAAAAGGATTTGGTCATCCTCTGCATTTGTGCCCCATTATTCAAATGTCCCGAATAATTATGCGCTTCAAAAACCCATCACACAGATCATTGTAGAGCCTTGGATGCATTAGTAGACCATCTGGATAGGTCCTCCTACAGGGTAAATGAGGCTCCGAGGGGACGAGGAGGGTCGAGAATGTGAGGATGTAGGACGGGAGGAAGAGGACCCTTGAGATGCTATAATTGTGATTAAGAAGGTCATGTAGTGAGAGAATGTCTGCTACCAAGTCGACCATGGTCTTCTCAGTGTCGAGTGAATGCACATGCCACAAAATATTGTCTTGAATTGATTAAAAGGTGGGAAGAAAGAAATAGTAAATGTAGGAGCCTAACTTGGTTAATGCATAACCAATATTAGTTGAATCACAACCTCTAGCCAGTGTGGACATAATAACTCGAGGAGGAAATAAAACGGGAGAGGATGCAAGAGAAATGGAGCTAGTAAAACTAATCAAACCAACATCACCAAAGAATTTCTTTGACTGAAGAATAGAAACAATACTTTAAGGAAGCGTTGGAAACATTTTCGAAGTTAGGAAGCCACAAGGACATGAAAAAAATACAACCAGTCAAATAAGGTGGAAAGGATGCAACAAAAGGAACACCGATAGAAGAATGGTTCAAGCTATTCTTGAGCATTGTAAATTACAGACAAATGTTGGAGCAACTAAAACAAAAATTAAAAGCAGTAGTAGAAGGAGGAATAGAGCATCTGAGCCCAATGAATACCAACCTTGCATAAAGGCATGTGAGGAGGTAAAGAGAAACAAAAGAAGAACCGGGAAGTAATTTTGAATAAATTCATGTGTTGCGGGTGTCAAGCTGCATTTTTCTCCAGATTTTTATGTTTTTTATCAAATAATTATATGCTTATGGCTAGTGTTTTTAATCATTGAGCTGATAGTTAGAGGCATTCAAAGGAAATAGTTATTAAATTGTGAATTCTTCTTGTTAATTACTTTGAAGAGTGTTTTGTGTGTCAATGTTATTAATAATATGCCTTCTTGGTGGCATATGAATAAGTCATGTATAGACTCAGTGATGTGTTGCCCATTCCAACATTGCAATGGTCGGATTCTTCCAAAAGTCGGGATCGCACCAACTCAATTTGTAAATAAAAATTTTTGTTTTGATTTTAACTAATTTATATTAACCAAAATCCTAAATTTATAATCGATGTACGCATTCGATCCATTTTTAATCAGAGCAGCACTACTACTATATAAGTGCGATTTATGTACATTGATGATATAGAGGAGGAGAATGAGAGATAGCTCGTAAAAATCAGAATCATTGTTGTATGTGACTTATGTCAATTGATTTCAATTTCCAAATGCTATTTTAAAAATTTACATGATCGCCTTCAAGTTGTGAGTATAAGAGTTGTTGCCATGGTTAATTACGAATTCTTATATTTGGATGTGTTGGAAATATGATGCGCAGTGTTGTCCTTGATGGCAACTCACCGAATGAAGATGAAGGATGGATCAAGTGATGTGTTGTCCTCGATGGAAACTGTCTTGTCATCTTGGCTTGATGGACTTGGTAAATGATGTAATTCTGATATGATATGATGTTTGTTGACAATATGATGCTGAGTGTTGTCCTTGAATGACAACCCTCTTGATGAAGAGGATGGCAACTTACTTGATGAAGTTATGCTTGATAGAATATGGGTTGATGAAGGAAATCTGATGTATCTACAGTGTGAACAAAAGGCAATGAAGAAAGGAATTCATCATGTGCTAATTCTATGATGAAAAAGAGTATGTCTCTAGGTATACGCGGATTGGCCTAGGGGAAGTCGCGTATGCACGCGGAAAATAACGTGCCAAGTCGCGTATGGGCTAAAGCGCTCAAAAAGTGCAAACTGGTAACCACCATGGTATTGACCCATTGTATTGGGTAATGATTCGTCTAAATGACCCCGTCCAGGAATACCATCGGAAGTAATGTGGTTTTGTCTCATGGTATTGAAAAGGGTAAATCTATATAAAGAGAAGAAATTCATTGTGCAAATCATGAGTGTGGGTGCAAGATGTCTGAGCTTGAATGAATACTTCTCTTTGAAGTATATCTAAATGGAAAGGGTTACAGTTGAATGAAAGATTTGAATGTATGATGCACCAATGAAGAAATGATGAAGAAGGAAATCTAGATCTGGAATGTATTTGTATTTGCTAGATCTGTTTATGGAATGTTTAGATCTGAGATGAGGCGAACATCTGTCTGAAGTAAAAGGTAACTTGAACTGGACATCTGGACTGGGTAGAAGTATGCTACTTATAATGATTGAAGATTCATACGCTTACTGCTGAGATAGTGCTGCCAGATATACGCTTTTCTCATTGAAGATAAAGCGCGTATGCTAAATTGCTAATGAAATACATACGTAGGTATACGCTGGTTTGTGTGGACGGAAGCGCGTATATACGCGACATCAGTGAAGTAAAAGCGCGTATGCAAACTAGGGTTTGCTGAAGCAATGGGTATGAAATATCTGATCTGTTCTGCTGTGTTTCTGCTATCTGATCTGTGTTGATATGTATCTGTTGATGATGTATGGTTGTGCTTAAAAGTATGGAAAGGGTCCAGTATGAAAATATGATGAAATGTGGCCTGCAAATGTTGTTCTATTGAAGTGTTTGGATCCAGTGTGAAAATTGATGAAACGTGGTCCAAGGTGGTGCTGAGGGTTGTAGCCTTCAGTCAGGGGGTTGTAGCTCCCTTCCAGGTGAGGCTGGTAAACGAGATCGGGGGTCGTAGCTCCCTTCCAGGAGAGGCTGGTAAACGAGTCAGGGGGTCGTAGCTCCCTTCTAGGAGAGGCTGGTAAACGAGCGCAGGTGGGTGCCTGCGTGCTGGTCAAGTCTGCGCCAGCACATATGTTGTAAGATGTTTTCTCTATAATAAAATATTGAAGGCTGAGCAACTGCAGCGATGGTTTTCTCCCGACTTGGGTTTCCACCTAAAAATCCCGGTGTTCATGTGTGATGCTTTGTGTGATGGTTTATTCTGTTCTTACTGCACATGTTTTCTGTTTATAGAACATCTAATGAATGAATGATGGAATGATATAAGTGAAGAACTAATGGCATAATTAGATCTCTGTGTATACGCGAGTTTTATGAAGGATATCCGCGTGTATATGCTACTTGGCTTCATCAAAGTAGCGTATGGGTTTTAAGGAATGAAAAAGTAAAAAGTTTTGAATATGCAGTAAATACTGATTCACCCCCCCCTCTCAGTATTTTTCCCAACAATTGGTATCAGAGCAAGTTCTTCTGCAGAAGCTTGATCGCTTGAAGAAGATCCGTCGCAATGGGAAGTCAAGAAGGAGTGATGTCTATAAAGCCACCTCTATTCAATGGAAGCAATCTGATATTCTGGAAGGTACAAACAAAAGCATATCTGCAAAGTCTTGGTGCAGATGTATGGGCAATCGTGGAAGAAGGTTATCAATACCCGGCAAGTATTCCTACTGATGCAGCTGAAAGAAAGAAGTATGAAATCAATGCCAAAGCAATGAATGTCTTATTGGGAAGCATGTCTGAATCAGAATTTGCTAAAGTAATGCAGCTACATTCGGAAAAAGACATATGGGACAAAATCATTCTAAGCTATGAAGGAGACACAAAGGTAAAAAGTGCAAAACTCCAAACTTTTAGAATTGAATATGAAAATTTGAAGATGCATAGTGATGAGAGTGTTGCCAGTTTCTTTCTTCGTCTGGATGATATTGTAAATCGAATGAGAAATTTGGGTGAAACCATAACTGATACTACTCTGGTGGAAAAGGTCTTAATATCCTTGACTTCAAAATTTGACTCTAAAGTTTCAGCTATTGAAGAAAGGCAAGATCTGCAAACGCTTACTATTGTTCAATTACATGGTACTCTGACTGCTTTTGAAATGAGACAAGGAGGTCCTTCTCAAATAAGAGAAGCCGCTTTTAAGGCATTTACAAAAGGAAAGGAAAAGGAAATTGTCAAAGAATCCAGCTATATATCCGATGAAGAAGAAGCGAATTTCGTGAGAAAGCTCCAACTAGGTACTGGAAGATTCAAAGGTAAGCTTCCCTTCAAATGTTTTGAATGTGGAAAAGTTGGTCACTATGCTGCTAAATGTCCTTATAGAGAAAACCATGTCAAAGGGAAACAATTTGAAAAGAGAAAGAGTTATTATGCAAAAGAAGATGATGATGAAGTGTCCAGTGAAGATGAAGAAGATTCTGACCAAGATCTGAAAGTGCTCATGGCTAAGAAGCAAAAGAAGAAGGCTACTCGAAACAAGAAGATACCTCGGAAATCATGTATAGCAAAAATTGAAGAAGATGAACCAGGTATTAATCGTTGTTCTTGTCTCTTACTTAACTGCATGTGCAAAGATTATGATAGTGAAAGTGACAGTATGGATCCAGAAGTTTCTGACGAAGCTCTCCAAATACTCATGGCAAAGAAGGAAAAGAAGAAGGCCACTTGTAATACTCCTCTTTGTGCAAACAATAGTGAAGATAGTAAAGTTGTGGAAGCTATCAAGATCAAAGTTGAAGAACAACAAAAGGAAATTGATACGAAAGATTCTATTTACAAAGAGATGACCTCTCAAATGAAAGATCAAATAGAAATGTTGAATGGACAGGTGGACAAGTATCAAAGGTTTCATACTTATGCATCCAATCAAATTAAAGATCTAGAAGCAGATCTTGGAAAATCAAGCAAGAAGAATGAAGGACTTGAAGCTGCAATCATCTCTCTGCAGGAAGATCTAGAAGCATCAAGTAAGAAAAATGAGGAACCTCTACAATCATTTGAAAAGGAAGGCCTTGAAGCAGAAATCATCTCTGTCAAAGAAGATCTGGAAAAATCAAATAAGAAGAATGAAGAGCTGCAACAAACATGTGAAGGAAATGAAGATTGGTTGAAAGAAGAGATTCTAAATCTGAAGGATCAAGTTGAAGATGGAAGAAGAAAAGAAGAAAGCATGACAAAGAAATGTCAAGCCTTGGAGGTTGAGGTAAATATTCTCAAAGGTAAATTAGAATAAAAGGTTAAACTTTTGAGGTTTCATGATAGTACTAACATTTTGGACAATATTCTGAGTAATCAAAGGTCTCCTGCTATCAAACATGGTCTTGGTTTCCATGAAACTGTTAAAGGAGAATCTAGCTCACAAGGAAGTGCCAAAAATTCAGAGGATGTCAATACAAAACCTGAAGTGGTGAAAGAGACAAAAGATCAACCAACAATCATGAATTCTCAAAGGAACGTTGAATGTTTTAAATGTCATAATTATGGGCATGTTGCAGCCAATTGCAGAAGCAGAACAATTCAGCCACAAACAAACAGGTTCTACTCAGAAAGGTACTCTAGTAGCTTCAAGGGATATTGTTTTTCATGTAACAAGTATGGACATAAAGCAGCTGATAGTAAAAGGAGGAAGAGTAGAAATACTCATTATGATTCTTATGCTTATTTCTCTGGACACATGAGATGTTATTCTTGTAACAAGTATGGTCATGTAGAAAAAGAATGCAGGTTGAACAGATATGAGAAATTGGATAACTTCCAGCACACAAATAGAAAGTTCAAACAAAACTGGAAAAAGATGGAGGACCGATCAGAAACGTAGGGAATTCTGACCCTACTGCAGTCATCCGCTTCTGAAGCTTACTTCTCTTATTGACTATAGGAATAATGTGGGATACATTATCATATTTAGTAATGTATCGTCACAGGGGGAGCAATGTATGAAGTCTCTCATGGTTGATTTGATTATTCTGGTTATATGTATTTCTGACAGTGCATCTGGTGTGAAGAAAAGACAGGAACAGAAGGTAAATTTGCAGGAAGAGATGAAGGTGTGAAATTTTCTATATTTCACTTTCCATACGCGGGTTATATGAAACAAAGTCGCGTATACACGCAAGTTCCAGCTGACACAGCCGCGTATGCATTGATGATAAGAGAATTTATACGATATGGAAACCTTGGTTTAGGAAATGACGAGTTTGTTACCATGGTTGAGAGATCTTTTGCCTACATATGATACTTCATGTTAAATCTTGAAGATCATGGTGATGTTGGACCACATGGATGATTGCTTGACACCTATGTGAAGATGTTGTTCTGATATGAGAATCTCTCTTGGAAAGATTGTATTGATGCTGCAAAGAATCTGAAGGCTTGGTTACTATTGTGTTGATGCTACAACCATTGGATGACGCTTGAAGACACCACTACACTGTTCTATCTATCTGTAGTCCAGGGAAGCATTCAAATATCTCAGAAAGAAGCTGAACACTGTCTTTGCCTCACAGAGAATCAGATCTGGTTGAAATTTTAGAAGATGGCATTGGATACGCGGGTTTCATGAAACACAGTCGCGTATATACGCGAGTTCCTGCACAGAAAACCGCGTATGTTTGGTTGCTAGCAATTTTTGCTTGGTTTAGCTCTCTTCAGCACAGCTGCAGTGCTGTTTGGTATCTCTGATACTGTTTGGTATCTCTGGTGGTGTTCCAGTTCTCATAATTCTGTTTCTAATGTTTTGATGAATATGCCTTGATGATTTGTTGGTGGAAGTTTTCAGGATGCACAAACTAAGGGGGAGCCTTAGTCTTTTGGAAAGATTGCTTGGTTGCACAGATTCAGGGGGAGCATTGGCCTTGCTGAGTATAATGCATTGTTGGCATTATGTTGATTCTAAAATATGTTCTCTTTCTTGAGGACTTTCTGGTGTTGGTCTTAAAGTTATATTTGTAGTTTGGTGTAAAGGTCTTGTTGAGACCCATGATGTAAATTGTAATATTCTGTCATGTATGGACTTTTCAATTTGTAAACCCACTTGGTTGGGTAGCTGAGTCAAATTTTGTAAACCCACTTGGTTGGGTACTTGAGTCCCATATGTAAATCCACTTGGTTGGATATTTGTTGTAAGTATGAGTCATTGGTGATAGGAAAGTCATTGAGTCATGTACTTCTTTGGAAAATATGTTTGAAGATTCAGCATGAACTCAGGGGGAGCTTGGTCACTTCAGTATACATCAGATCTGCAGAACGCTTCTTCCACATGAGGAGAAAAGGGGGAGAGTATGTTGGTTTTTGATCCGCCCTTTGCCCTTGATGTCAAAGGGGGAGAGTGACATCGTGTTTGAATGAAGAGAAAGAATGGTGTCAAAAATGGAGAAAGTGACATGGTGTCATTGTATTCTTAATGTACCTATCTGTTGTGGTAACCAAACACCATCATGGTTGCCATCAAGTCCAAAGGGGGAGATTGTTGGAAATATGATGCAGAGTGTTGTCCTTGATGGCAACCCACTGAATGAAGATGAAGACATGCGACTATTGACATGTGTTGTCCTTGATGGCAAACCACCTGATGAAGTTATCCTTGGCTTGATGGACTTGGTAAATGATGTAATTCTGATGTGATATGATGTTTGTTGACAATATGAGGCTGAGTGTTGTCCTTGAATGACAACCCTCTTGATGAAGAGGATGGCAACTTACTTGATGAAGTTGTGCTTGATAGAATATGGGTTGATGAAGGAAATCTGATGTATCTACAGTGTGAACAGAAGGCAATGAAGAAAGGAATTCATCATGTGCTAATTCTATGATGAAAAAGAGTATGTTTCTAGGTATACGCGGATTGGCCTAGGGGAAGTCGCGTATGCACGCGGAAAAGAACGTGCCAAGTCGCGTATGGGCTAAAGCGCTCAAAAAGTGCAAAACCAAGGGTAACCACCATGGTATTGACCCATGGTATTGGGTAATGATACGCCTAATTGACCCCGTCCAGGTAGTTTTGGGCTCATGGTATTGTTTTGGCCCATGGTATTGAAAAAGGGGCTCATGGTATTGAAAAAGGATAAACCTATATAAGGAGAAGAAATTCATTATGCAAAACATGAGTGTGGGTGCAAGATGTCTGAGCTTGAATGAATACTTCTCTCTGAAGTAGATCTGAATGGAAAGGGTTACAATTGAATGATAGATCTGAATGCATGATGCACCAATGATGAAGAAGGGGATCTAGATCTAAAATGTACTTGTATTTGCTAGATCTGTTTATGGAGTGATTAGATCTGTGATGAGGCGAACATCTGTCTGAAGTAAAGGGTTGAATCTGAACTGAATATCTGATCTGAAGAAGTATGCTGCTCTATAATGATTGAAGATATATACGCTACTTCGCCGCGGAGGAAGCGCGTATATACGCGGCTTCGCTGAAGAGAAAGCGCGTATGCGCAATGAAATACATACAGAGGTATACGCTGGTTTGTGTGGACGGAAGTGCGTATATACGCGACATCAGTGAAGTGAAAGCACGTATGCAAACTAGGGTTTGCTGAAGCAAAGGGTATGAAATATCTGATCTGTTCTGCTGTGTTTCTGCTATCTGATCTGTGTTGATAAGTATCTGTTGGTGATGTATGTTTGTGCTTAAAAGTATGGAAAGGGTCCAGTCTGAAAATATGATGAAACGTGGCCTGCAAATGTTGTTCTATTGAAGTTGTTGGATCCAGTGTGAAAATTGATGAAACGTGGTCCAAGGTGGTGCTGAGGGTTGTAGCCTTCAGTCAGGGGGTTGTAGCTCCCTTCCAGGAGAGGCTAGTAAACGAGATCGGGGGGTCGTAGCTCCCTTCCAGGAGAGGCTGGTAAACGAGTCAGGGGGTTGGAGCTCCCTTCCAGGAGAGGCTGGTAAACGAGTCAGGGGGTTGGAGCTCCCCTCCAGGAGAGGCTGGTAAACGAGCGCAGGTGGGTGCCTGCGTGCTGGTCAAGTCTGCGCCAGCACATATGTTGTAAGATGTTTTCTCTATAATAAAATATTGAAGGCTGAGCAACTGCAGCGGTGGTTTTCTCCGACTTGGGTTTCCACCTAAAAATCCTGGTGTTCATGTGTGATGCTTTGTGTGATGGTTTATTCTGTTCTTACTGCACATGTTTACTGTTTATATAACATCTAATGAATGAATGATGGAATGATATAAGTGAAGAACTAATGGCATAATTAGATCTCTGTGTATACGGGAGTTTTATGAAGGATATCCGCGTGTATACGCTACTTAGCTTCAGCAAAGTAGCGTATGGGTTTTAAGGAATGAAAAAGTAAAAAGTTTTGAATATGCAGTAAATACTGATTCACCCCTCCTCTCGGTATTTTTCCCAACTTTGATGTATTAAATCCTTCTTCCAAAGCTTTACTCCATTGCGGTAAGTCGGCTTACTCCAGTAAGTCAGCTTACTCCAGGCATGGGAGGACCTACCACCTCTGGAGATAAGCTTCATTTAACAGTTCAGATAACTAGATTACATAATTTAAGGATTAGTCTACTATGTTGAAGGTCTCCAATTTGTTTTATAACCTAACTTCACATTTTAACACAGAGCCATGCTAGGTTTATCTACTTGAGTCATGTTTACTCATATCCATAATTGGAGCATCCACGATATAGGAATATAATGACTTCTGAGTTAAATATATGTTGTGGATTTGAATATAAAAATATGGTTTGAAAGGTTCTGATTGTAATTACAAATGAATTTGTGCTTGGTAGCAATAGGTGTTGTGTTCTTCATTCAAATTGTGTGATTTATCTCCAGCATTACGATTGTTTAATTCAATCAATTTCAAGCAGTACCATTTAATTCAAGCAGTGTGATTTAATTCAAGACATCGATTTGAGTTATTAAATTATAATAGGATAATTTAGATCTATTCTCGCATAATAGAATGATTTTCATTGCCATTTCTAGTACTGCAGAATAACGATTAATTTTGAGCATTGAAATGTGTGATCTATATTTCTAGTATGATTTGATTTTTCATATTTCTCTAGGTTGTTTGAAGATGGCTAATTTTAGGATAAACTAGACTTCCATTTGAAAGACAATAGATCAGGATTGATCTTACAATTAAAATTTAGTTTTCTTATCATATTTCGTTACAAGTAAATAGATGCTTGGTCTCTTTAATAGTTGGAAGTTTTTCTTAATATTTATCGCTGGAGTGAATTTCATTAAGCCTTTGGTTTTAATAAAATTGTCTTTCGATTGCAGAGAATTAGAATAAGGATTGAGTCAAGTAGATTTATTTCCGATTTATTATGTTTTCTGAGGATGAGATGAGTGATAATTTACTTAATTATAGTGTTTTTACCATTTTGCACTTAATGACCATTATTGAGGAAGCTTATATACTCTGACCATTAAGATGAACCAAAAATGCAGTAAAAATCATGTTTACTACCCCCAGATTGATAATTAAATATTAAGAGGTTTAATCCACCAATTGAAACTCTCACGATTTTGCCATCGTTGCTGGGGAGTAGTATTTTTGTTCAGGTATTATTTTTATTATAGAGTTTCAAGGGTGTTCCAGGGTAGTTAGAGGGTGGAGAGAGTACAGTAAGACGTGAGTGAATAACCACACTTCCACTATGGTGGGGTTGCTCCAAAGTATGATTGCTTTTGCTTATCTTTGAACTTTTATTTCCTTTCCTTAACGTGTAGAAGAATAAGTAGGCTTTATACATTTAATTTTTGAATTGTTTTGATTTCATTAGATTAAATAGTACTCTGATCCGAAATTTTCCCCAACATGTCGTTCCCTTCCTTTGATGGAAATTTTCCTTTTTATGCATGTGTGGTGAGCTTTATTTTCAGCCAACATCTTTTAAATTCATTTATTGTCAGATTCCAATATTTAACGTTATATCATATTTTGGGTGTTGTAAGAACCCCCGTTACTAATATGTGTGTGGAGACAGGGACTATTAATCAACCAGATGGACTTGAAAATGATAAAAATAATGAAGGACCTCTCTCAAGCCCTAACAGTTGCTGGGATCTTGATCTCTGCCTCTCAGGAAGAGAACTTCTTGACAATAATCAAGAACTTGTCCATTTTTCCACCACCACAAGAGTATTTGGAAGTCTCTTTTGATTTCCCTTACCAATAATCTAAGAAGACGAATGAATCATGCACTATAATCAATAGATAATATCCACTGGAACCTGAGATCAAGGAGTTATTGACATGTCTATCAGCAGATCCAAAATGTAATCAAGAGACTACTCACCCTAAGGAGGAGAATCAACATGACATGGAAGAAGAGGATGTGCAGCATGGGCCGAATCCATAAATGCACCAAGACCACCATAATTACATCGAACATTGGTTTCGAACAATGAATCAAGTACGAAAAAATTCTCCTCTTCTAAAAATGTTTTTGTCGTATCATTTTTTTTTTTTGGTTTTTCATTCTCATGCATATTTCCAATTTTATATGTTAAATCTGAGCATGAATATATATTTGCACCTGATTCGAAAATGATGCATTGGAAGTACTCCTACTTAAAAAGGATTCTTCTTCTTTTCAGGGTAGAGTAGGGTAGAATAATAAATTAATGCTATGAATACAAAATGTTACAATAATGCAATTACGGTTTTTATTTTTAAAGTATGGCCACTGAAACTGCTTTTGATCCACCTTAGTTGTTAACACACACATCTGTGAAAAATCTTGTTGAGTACGATTCACTCTAATACTTCATGATTTTGCAAAAGTAACCATGATTAATCATTCTAATATGTTGTCATCTGAGATATACATTCTCAGTTTCCCTTAAAGGTACTATTGGAGAACCCTCTATGGCTGACCACTCCTGTAATGTTCATAATGAGCTACTCATGAGAACACTAGAATTATTAACTCGAGGAATATTTCAGTCACTATTTGGGATATTTTCGATAAGTCTTTAGGGTAGAGGAACTAGCCAGTAATGATTAGTCATTCAAAAGAAAAAATCATGCCATCTTGTACTCTTAAGGAGTAGATCTGTCTCCCTGCTTATTAAGTAACCTTTAAGTTTAATCATAATCAGAGCCTACAAAAGGTTTAGGAGAGGATAGGAGGTCTTGTAATGACCTGACCTACCACGATCATGGGACCTAACATGCATGAAATTACTGCTACTGGTCACCAATCCAGAGTAATGGATTTCAACCAAAAAGAAGGAAGATAGGAGGTCTCATCATGAGCCACCCTATTCATCCATGTTACCTCTTGTGAGTGGCACTTCCATCAGTTGGTTACCAAGCCAGGACAATGGCCTTCATCTAAAATTCAAATAATCTAACTTTGAATCTATATCTAGTAAGTGGGGCACGAGCATTTCGTTGGGTTAACAACATCCCTATCAAGGTTATGGGCATCGATGGGCAATAGGGCCATGTCTGTGGTATTAAATTTAATTGCATACCATCATTTTCTTGGTTATCCTTCGCTTTTCCTGAAACTTATCATTTTATTCCATGGACAACGGTTTTAAGATGATTTGGACATGATGCTTTGAGTTATATTATTCAAAAGTTTGGAATCTTTAACGATGTGGTACCTATAATGAAGGTAATTATTTGTACCGATTAAGAAGAAATTTAGTTTTCATGTAGATGAAAAAACAAATTAGAGTGTTTAATGAATAGGTTATTGATTGGTCCAGGAAGTGTCATATTGCTCTATTTTTATTTCCCTTTTCTAGCATCATAGCTCACTTTAATTATTCATGGTATATAGAGTGATGGATTACTCAACGATGCCTACTCACAAGGTGTTAATTGAAAACTATGTGTATTGATTTTTATCGCCTCTAAATACGTGATAAATATTCCATGTACAATATTTATATAGTAGTAGTCTTCTTGAAATTGCACCTTTTTAGCAGAAAATTGATTTTATCATAAGGCTTTAGGTAGAAACAAAATAGGGAGTTCATTTGGGACAAGACAACATGTATGTGCAATAGTCTCTTCTCTATAATGTCTTATTTTTGTACCTGATGTTGATACTGTAACATGGTTTAGCTGGAATTATAGTAGTTATATTGCAGGCTAATGAATGTTTTAAATGACAAGCATCTCTATGTTTCCTTGCTGAATTTTTGATGACACTCTTATCGCCAAGCATAGTCTGATCTTCAAACATTTCCCATACCTTATTTCATATTTTTACAGTTCAAAGGTTTGGATTTCATGAGGATGTGCAATAATATCAGCGTGGGGGGATGTTGAGATGTCATTTTGTCCATATTTTTATGATTTTTATCAAAAACTTGTATGTTTGTGACTAGTGTTTTTAATCATTGAGCTGATAGTTAGAGGCATTCATAGGCAATGATTATTAAATTGTGAATTATTATTTTTAATTACTTTGAAGAGTGTTTTGTGTGTAAATGTTATTAATAATATGCCTTCTTGGTGGTAGATGAATAAATCATGTACTAAGCAGTTTCCATACCAGCATTGCAGGAATGCTTCTTAAAACCCATTTGAGTACGGATTTGTTCCATGCACAGAAGAAGCAACTCAAATTCAATGTCAAAGATTGAGAATTACATTCGAAACTTCTTTCTGAGTCTCAAAATAAGATTGTATGAATATATCGTTGAGAAATACCCATGCAATGTCATTTTTTTTATGGTATTTTCACCCGAGCTCAATTTGAACCAAAATTTGAAAACACATTCAAAGGAAAACTATCACACTTTCCATATGAATAATGTGACAAACGATATGAATATGATTCCAAATTAAAAGCACACATAAGGTCCCACCATGAAAAGAATTGGGTTCCCAATGTGAAGTCAACTCCTTTAGTTGAAAAGGAGAGCGTTAATCCAAGACTTATCACTCCAGTTGCTGGAGTTTGCACTTTCATCGTCCATTTTCCTATCTTTATGAAGGTTTCCAAAAGTTCTACAAACACGAGTACACATTGAATCTTCATATTAGAAGACAGAATGTAGGCACTGCTAATGAGGAAATTGAAATAAGGTACAAACAAGTGATGTCAAAGATGAGATGGAAAAGGGAAATGAACAAGATGAAGATGTGGAAAAGTTGGGATCATAAGTAGTTCTAGTCGAGGGAATAATCGAATAATTTCAAATCTTTCATCTAGGATCAAGTATGAAAATAAAGAATTCAAGTGTAGCTTTTGTTGACTGAACATCAATGTCAATCCAAAGGAAACTGTAGGGAGAAGTGGGCTATTTACGAAGGCAGAATCTAAAGAAGACATCGAAAAGGAAAAATAAGATAGAGAGGATGCGATGAAGGATGGGGTAACAAAATGAGTATTGAAAAAAAAACGATGAGGATGATGACAGACTCAGTTATGTGTTGCCCTTGCGAGCAATGTGATGGTCAGATTCTTCCAGAAGCCGTGATCGCACCAACTCAATTTGGAAATAAAATATTGTGTTTCGATTTTAACTAATTTATATTAACAAAAACCCTAAATTTATAATCTATGTATGCATTCTATCCATTTTTAATTAGAGAAGCATTTATTTTATATAAGAGTGATTGTTGTATATTGATGATATAGAGGAGGAAGCGAGAGCTAGTTGGTAAAAATCGAAATTGTTGCTGTCTTTGACTTATTTCAATTTATTTTGATTTCCAAACATTGTTTTAAAAGTATACATGATCGCCTTCAAGTTGTGAGCATAAGAATTGTTTCCATGGTTAGCTACGAATTATGTCTTTTATGTTTTAAATCCTTCTTTCATTGCAGTAAGTCAGCTTACTCCAGGCGTGGGACGACTCACCAGCTTTGGATATAAGCTTCAGTAAATAGTTTAGATAGCAAGATTACATAATTTAAGGATTTCTCTCCTATGTTGAATATCTACGATTTTTTTATAACCCGAGTTCACATTTTAACACAGAGACATGCTCTATTTCTCTACTTGAGTTGCATTTATTCATATCCATAATTGGAGCATCCATGATATAGGAATATAATGACTTCTGAGTTTAATATATGGTGTGGATTTGAATATAAATATATGGTTTGAAAGGTATTGATTGTAATTACAAATCAATTTGTGCTTGGTAGAAATAGGTGTTGTGTTCTTCATTCGAATTGTGTGATTTATCTCTAGCATTACGATCGTTTAATTCAAGTCAATTTCAAGTAGTATCATTTAATTCAGGCAACGTGATTTAATTCAAGGCATCGATTTCAATTATTAAATTATTGTAGGATAATTTAGATCAATTCTCTCATAATAGAATAATTTTGATTCCCATTTCTAGTACTTTAGAATAAAGATTAATTTCTAGCATTGAAATGTGTGATCTATATTTCCATTATGATTTTATTTTTCACATTTCGCTAGGTTGTTTGAAGATGGCTAATTTTAGGATAAACTAGACTTCCATTTTAAAGACAATAGATCAAGATTTTATCTTAGAATTACAATTTAGCTTTCTTATCATATTTTGTTACAAGTAAATATATGTTTTGTCTCTTTAATAGCTGGAAGTTTTTATTAAGATCTGTAGTTGAAGTGAATTTTATTAAGCCCTTGGTTTCAATAAGATTGTCTTTTGATTGTAGAGAATTAGAATAAGGATTGAGTCAAGTAGATTTATTTCCCATTTATTATGTTTTCTATGGATGATATGAGTGCTAATTTACTTAATTAGAGTGTTTTATGATTCTGTAATCAGTGACCATTATTAAGGAAACTTATATACTATGACCATTAATCTGAACAAAAAGCGCAGTACTACTCATGTTTACGACCCCTAGATTGATAATTAAATATTAAGAGGTTTAATCCACCAAATAAAACTCTCAACAATAGGATTCCAGATAAGGGAAACAATGTTGGACTTAGGTTCAGATATAAACATACTACCGAGAAAAACATGGGAAGCATTGGGAAAGCCGAAATTGGCACATTCCCCTATACAGCTACGGATTGCAAACCAATACTGCATTTTTCCGTTGGGAAGGTTGGAAGAGGTTGAAGTAGATGTGGGAGGAGTGAAGACTTATACTAATTTCGAGGTAATCGACATCTTGGGTGATAAATATCCATATCTAGCTCTATTAGGGATAGACTATGCATTTTAAAACTATGCATTTATTGACTTGAAGAAAGAACTAATGATATTTGAAGATGGTGAAGTTAGAGTGGTTACATCACTAGATCCATATCAAGGACCCTGTTATACAGAGATCGTCAGGACCAGGGAGGATGTAGAACTCCTATACTAACTTTATCAGATGACAGCAGCTAAAAGACAATACTACATCAACCCTATGACAAAAGGGGCAATAAGTTGGCAGAGTGTTCAAAGCTCTGACATGGGGTAGGAAGTTGCATGGGATCATTGGTAGAAAGGAGGGTACGAGATCAACACTAGGAGGTGTGCTACTATTCGCAGATTCAATTGGATCGACAAAGAGGTAAGGGGTTTCCCCACCCTTGCTAATATGAAAATTGTTAATACTTTCATTAATAAAGTTGAATATAACATGCCAGAGTAGAATAAGGTTATGCTAATGGATGTAGCATTGAAATATAATTCGGCAAGGTAGTGCGTAAACCACCGCAACACGATTCATAATTGGGAACATGTAGATAAGGCACTAAGTACAATATTCCAAGCATCTTTAGGACCGTAGCTAAAAGAAAAGTACAGAGGAAGCTCAGATCTTCAAGCTCATATAAAATGCTGTGAAGATAAGTGGGAAATGGAAAATTACCAAAAATAATTATGGGTACATAATTTTGTACATTGATTGGATATTATTCCGCAAGCCTGGTACCTTATGGAAGAAAAGAAGAGACAAGCAAGTAGCTGGGATTCAGTAGCGGATATATTTGCATAAATTTTTTCTTTCAAGGGGGATAATGTATAACTTAAAGACACCTTGTAGGGAATAAAGGTGCTTATTTTATATTTGGAACCTGTAGAAGCTGAAGATACACCTTTTCCCAGCGAGATACCTGAGTCCAATTATCAAGAAGAAGTAGCATGTGGGAAAGTAGACCAAGAAAGGGATGATGATGACTTGGTGAACATCAAGCACTTGTCGTTTGAAGAAAATGAAGGAGAACATGATGTTGATGTTAAAAATGTAGAGGGGGGCTGAACTCGCATTTTACCCATATTCAAAACTTTGTACTTTTTCATTCCTTAAAACCCATACGCTACTTTCCTTTAGTGAACTCGCGTATACACGTGGATATCATTCATACAACTAGCGTATTAGCAGAGATCTAATTATGCAGATATTTATTAACTTAGTTCTTTGCAACATTCATCCATCTAATGTTAAGTTATCAGTAAACATGTGCAGTAACAACAGAATAAACCATCACACAAAGCATCACACATGAACACCAGGATTTTTAGGTGGAAACCCAAGTCGGGAGAAAACCACCGCTGCAGTTGCTCAGCCTTCAATATTTTATTAGAGAAAACATATTACAACATATGTGCTGGCGCAGACTTGACCAGCACGCAGGCACCCACCTGCGCTCGTTTACCAGCCTCTCCTGGAAGGGAGCTACGACCCCCTGACTCTCTTGACAAATTTCTCTCCTGTATGGAGCTGATGACTCGACTCGTTTATCGCCCTCTCCGGAAGGGAGCCACACCTCTGCCCGCTTACCCGCCACTCCGGAAGGGAGCTACAGAGCTACGACCCCCCGATCTCGTTTACCAGCCTCACCTGGAAGGGAGCTACGACCCCCTGAATGAAGGCTACAACCCTCAGCACCTCTATGGACCACGTTTCATCAATTTTCACACTGGATCCAACAACTTCAATAGAACACAACTTGCAGACCACGTTTCATCATATTTTCAGACTGGACCCTCTCCATACATTTAAGCACAGTCAAACATCAATAACAGATAGCTAAAACAGAGCAGATCAGATCAAAGATTTCATACCCCATGCTTCAGCAAACCCTAGTTTGCATACGCGCTTCCTCACTGATGTCATGCAGATTTCCGCGTCGTCCACACTGCACCGCCGTATACCGTATTAATTTCATCACAAGATACGCGCTTTCTCTTTCAAATAATACAGATATTAATGCGTCTTCCATGTACGAACTAGCGTATAGATTCTAACTATTTAAGAGTCGCATACTTCTTCGATCGCATAATCATCAGAAATAACCCTCATCGTATGATGTTCGCTCTCATTTCGCATCTAAGCATTCCATGATTCAGTTGCATACAAATATATCTCCAGACTGATTCCCTTCTTCATCATTTCACTGAGCATCATTCACCCATCATTCAACTTATAACCTTTCCTATCTTGAGTATACGTAGAGTAGTATTTGTCCAAGTTCATACATCTAGCCCCACACTCATGATTTGCATAATGAATTTCATCTCTTTATAGGTTTTTTCTTTTTCAATACCATGAGCCCCTTTTTCAATACCATGAGCCAAAACAACATTACTTCCGATGGTATTCCTGGACGGGGTCAATTAGGCAGATCATTACCCAATACAATGGGTCAATACCATGGTGGTCACCCCTGGTTTTGCACATTTAGAGCGCTTTAGCCCATACGCGACTTTGCACGTTCTTTTCCGCGTGCATACGCGACTTCCCTTAGACAGATCCGCGTATGCCCTGAGACATACTCTTTCACCATAGATTTAGCACAATCTGAATTCCTTTCTTCACTGCCTTCTGTACTCACTGTAGATACATCAGATTTACTTCATTAAGAACATATTTTATCAAGCACAACTTCATCAAGTAAGTTGTCATCATCTTCATCAAGGTGGGTTGCCATCAAGGACAATCATATTGCCAACAAACATCATATCACATTAGATTTACATCGTTTACCAAGTCCATCAAGTCAAGAATAACTTCATCAGGTGGATTGCCATCAAGGACAACACATGCCAACAATATCATGTCTTCATCTTCATTAAGTGGGTTGCCATCAAGGAAAACACTCTTCATCATATTGCCAACAATCTCCCCCTTTGGACTTGATGGCAACCACGATGGTGTTTGATCACCACAGCAGATAGGTACATTAAGAATATAATGACACCATGTCACATTCCTCATTTTGACACCATTCTTTCTCTTCATTCAAACACCATATCACTCTCCCCCTTTGACATAAAGGGCAAAGGACGGATCAAAGCCAACATACTCTCCCCCTTTTCTCCTCATGTAGAAGAAGCATTCTGTAGATTTGATGTAAACTGAAGTGACCAAGCTCCCCCTGAGTTCATGCTGAAACTTCAAACATATTTTCAATAAAGTACATGACTCTATGAACTTCCTATCATCAAAGACTCATGCTTACATCAAATATCCAACCAAGTGGATTTACATATAAGACTCAAGTACCCAACCAAGTGGGTTTACACATTTGACTCAGCTACCCAACCAAGTGGGTTTACACATTTCAATTCAGCTACCCAACCAAGTGGGTTTACAAAATTGACAAGTCCTTACATGACTGAATATTACAATTTTACAACATTAGTCTCAACAAGACCTTTTCAAAAAATTACAAAGATGACCATTTAAGACCAACACCAGAAAGTCCTCAAGAAGGAGAACAAATTTCAGAACTATCATAATGCCAACAATGCATTATACTCAACAATGTCACTGCTCCCCCTGAATCTGTGCATCCAAGCATCCTTTTCATATGACTAAGGCTCCCCCTTAGTTTGTGCATCCTGAACACTTTCACCAACAAATCATCAAGGCATCTTTATCAAACATGAGAAATAGAATTATGAGAACTGGACACCACTGCAGATACGGATCAATATCGTAGATACCAACATATTTTCAATGAGTGCCGAAGAGAGCCAATTCAAACAAATTGTCAAAGAACGTACATACGCGCTTTCTCAGGTATGGCACCATGTATATATGCGATCAGAGCCAGAAAACCCGCGTATCCACTCCATCTTCTACATTTCAATCAAACTGATCCTCAGAGAAAAATATTGTTCAACTTCTTTCTGGGATATTTGAATGCTTCCCGAGGCCGTATAGATAGAACAAAGGTAGTTGTGTCTCTGCCAATCCACAACTATTACATAAGCACATTAGTAACCAAGCCTTTGTCGCATCAATACAATCTTTCCAAGAGAGATTTATCATACCAAAACAAAATTTATCAGCAACCAGGGCTCAAAGTCTCATCATAATAAACCATGTACCAAGTCATCATCATTTGAGCATGAGTATCACAAAAACCAAAGAATAAGCAGTCATATTGCCAACAATGCAATCATTAGTATTCAACCTGCTGCTCCCCCTGGATCAGTGCTTCTTCTTAACTTGTGCAACCTGAAAACGTTCATCAGCAAGTCATCAGCAACAATCTCTGCATGGGCTGCCCTTATCTCCGAATTATAGGACTTTCATCTCAACAATGAATACTCTTCATCAACAAGCAAACAGGACTCATCCACAATCTTCAACACAAGAAACCATGTATCGTATCCTCATTATTTAGAACTGAGACACTAAGCTGAAATTGAGTCAATAATACAGTCATTAACAATCAGACTGATGCTCCCCCTGAACCTCTACTCCAGATCTTCAGCTAGCATATAAATTCTCTTATCATCAATGCATACGCGACTGTGTCTGATGAAAATCGCGTGTATACACGACTTTTGTTAATATAACCCGCGTATAGAAAGTGAAGCATAGAAATTTTTCACATTCCTTCATCTCCCCCTGAACTTGTACTTCCTGTACCTGTCTTCTTCATATCAGATGCTCTGTCAGAAATACATATAACCAGAATAATCAAATCAATCATGAGAGTCATCATACATTGCTCCCCCTGTGACGATACATTACTAAATCTCATAATGTATCCCACATCATTCCTGTAGTCAATAAGAAAAGTCAGCTTCAGAAGCAGATGACTGCAGTAGGGTCAGAATTCCCTACGTTTCTGATCGGTTCTCCATCTTTTTCCAAACTTGCTTGAACTTCCTAACTGTGTGCTGAAAGTTGTCCACTTTCTCAGATCTGTTCAACCCGCATTCCTTTTCTACATGTCCATACTTGTTACAGAAATAACATCTCATGTGTCCAGAGAAATAAGCATAAGAATCATAATGAGTATTTCTAATCTTCCTCCTTTTACAATCAGCTGCTTTATGTCCATACTTGTTACATGAAAACAATATCCCTTGAAGAAACCAGAGTACCTTTCTATGTAGGAACTATTTGTTTGAGGCTGAAATGATCTGCTCCTGCAATTTGCTGCAACATGCCCATGATTATGACATTTAAAGCATTCAACTTTATTGACTGATTTCCTTTGAGATTTCATCATTGTTGGTTGACCTTTTGTCTCTTTCAACACTTCAGGTTTTGCATTTTCATCCTCTGAAGTTTTAGCACTTCCTTGTGAGCTAGATTCTCCTTTAACAGTTTCTTGGAAACCAAGACCAAGTTTGATAGCAGGAGACCTTTGATTACTCATAATGTTGTCCAAAATGTTAGTACTATCTTGAAACCTCAAAATTTTAACCTTTTCTTCTAATTTACCTTTGAGAATGTTTACCTCAACCTCCAAGGCTTGAAATTGCTTTGTCATGCTTTCTTCTTTCCTTCTTCCATCTTCTACTTGATCCTTCAGATTTAGAATCTCTTCTTTCAACCAATTTTCGTTTTCTTCACATGTTTGTTGCAGCTCTTCATTCCTCTTATTTGATTTTTCCAGATCTTCTTTGAGAGAGATGATTTATGCTTCAAGGCCTTCCTTTTCAAATGTTTGTAGAGGTTCCTCATTCTTCTTACTTGATGCTTCAAGATCTGCTTGCAGAGAGATGATTGCAGCTTCAAGTCCTTCATTCTTCTTGCTTGATTTTTCGAGATCTGCATTTTGATCGTTGATTTCTGCTTCTAGTTCTTGAATTTGGTTGGATGCATAAGTATGAAACCTTTGATACTTGTCCACCTGTCCATTCAGCATTTCTATTTGATCTTTCATTTGAGATATCATCTCTTTGTAGATAGAATCTTTCTTATCAATTTCCTTTTGTTGTTCTTCAACTTTGATCTTGATAGCTTGTTCTAGATCCACAACTTTACTTTCACTTTCTACACCATTGCTTGCACAAAGAAGATTACAAGGGCCCAAATCACTATCAGATTCATGTTCTTCAATTTTCTGAGATATCTCCTTGCTTCGAGTAGCCTTCTTCTTTTTCCTCTTTGCCATGAGCACTTGTAGAGCTTCGTCAGAATCTGTTTCATCTTCTTCAATTTTTGCTATACATGATTTCTGAGGTATCTCCTTTCCTCGAGTAACCTTATTCTTTTGCTTCTTTTCCATGAGCACTTGTAGAGCTTGGTCAGAATCTTCTTCATCTTCACTGGACACTTCATCATCATCTTCATTTGCATAATAACTCTTCCTCTTTTCAAATTGTTCTCCTTTACCATGTTTTTCTTTATAAGGACATTTAGCAGCATAGTGACCAACTTTTCCACACTCAAAACATTTGAAGGGAAGCTTACCTTTGAATCTTCCAGTTCCTAGTTGGATTTTTCTCACGAAATTCGCTTCTTCTTCATCGGATATATAGTTGGATTCTTTGACAACTTCCTTTTCTTTTCCTCTTGCAGATACCTTAAAAGCAGCTTCTTTGATTTGAGAAGGACCTCCTTGTCTCATTTCAAAAGAAGTCATAATACCATGTAATTGAACAATAGTAAGAGTTTGCAGATCTTGCCTTTCTTCAATAGCTGAAACTTTAGAGTCAAATTTTGAAGTCAAGGATCTTAAGACTTTTTCCACCAGAGTAGTATCAGTTATGGTTTCACCCAAATTTCTCATTCGATTTACAATATCATCCAGACGTAAGAAGAATTGAGCAATACTCTCATCACTATGCATCTTCAAAGTTTCATATTCAATTCTAAGAGTTTGGAGTTTTGCACTTTTTACCTTTGTATCTCCTTCATAGCTCAGAATGATTTTGTCCCATATTTCTTTTGCTGAATGTAGCTGCATCACTTTAGCAAATTCTGATTCATACATGCTTCCTAATAAGACATTCACTGCTTTGGCATTGATTTCATACTTCTTTCTTTCAGCTGCATCAGTAGGAATACTTGCCGGGTATTGATAACCTTCTTCCACTATTGCCCATACATCTGCACCAAGACTTTGCAGATAAGCTTTTGTACGTACCTTCCAGAAGATCAGATTGCTTCCATTGAATAGAGGTGGCTTTATAGACATTACTCCTTCTTGACTTCCCATTGCAACGGATCTCCTTTAAGCGATCAAGCTTCTGCACAAGGACCTGCTCTGATACCAATTGTTGGGAAAAATACTGAGAGGGGGGGGTGAATCAGTATTTACTGCATATTCAAAACTTTGTACTTTTTCATTCCTTAAAACCCATACGCTACTTTCCTTTAGTGAACTCGCGTATACACGCAGATATCATTCATACAACTCGCGTATTAGCAGAGATCTAATTATGCAGATATTTATTAACTTAGTTCTTTGCAACATTCATCCATCTGATGTTAAGTTATCAGTAAACATGTGCAGTAAGAACAGAATAAACCATCACACAAAGCATCACACATGAACACCAGGATTTTTAGGTGGAAACCCAAGTCGGGAAAAAAACACCGCTGCAGTTGCTTAGCCTTCAATATTTTATTATAGAGAAAACATTTTACAACATATGTGTCACAGATTTACTCAAGACGTTGTGCACCCACTGCCGTCATTTATTAGCTCTCCTCGGAAGGGAGTCAGCAACCCCCTGACTTCGTTTCATCAGCCTCTCCTGAAGGGACACACCCCCGACTCGCTTACTGCCTCTCCGGAAGGGAGCTACGACCCCTCGCTTCTTGTTTAGCCACCTTCTCGGAAGGGAGCACACCTCTTTCTCGTTTACCAAATTTCATCCTGAGTTGAGCTATGACCTCCCGACCGAAGGCTACAACCCTCAAACCCATATGGACCACGTTTCATCAATTTTCATACTAGATCCAACAACTTCAATAGAACACCACTTGCGGTGCCACATTTTCATTTTTCATCATATTTTCGCACTGGACCCTCATACATTTAAGCACTCCGTCAAACATCAACAACAGTGTAGCAAAAACAGAGCAGATCGATAAAGATTTACACCTATGCTTCAGCAAACCCTAGTTTTCATACGCGCTTTCCTTTCACTGATGTCGCGTATATACGCGCTTCCGTCCACATAAAACAGTGTATACCTCTGTATTAATTTTACTGCGCATACGCGCTTTCTCTTCAGCGAAGCCGCGTATATACGTGCTTCCTCTGCGACGAACTAGCGTATAGATCTTTAACCATTTCAGAGCTACATACTTCTTTAGATTAGACATTCAGTTCATATTCAACCCTTTACTTCAGACAGATGTTCGCCTCATTTCAGATCTAAGCATTCCATAAACAGATCTAGCAGAAACAAATATATTCCAGATCTAGATTCCCTTCTTCATCATTTCTTCATTGGAGCATCATACATTCAGATCTATCATTCAACAATAACCCTTTCCATTCAGATATACTTCAGAGAGAAGTATTCATTCAAGTTCAGACATCTAGCTCCCACTCTCATGACGGTATAATGAATTTCTTCTCCTTATATAGGTTTACTCTTTTTCAATACCATGACTCCTTTTTTCACGCTCTTTCACATCCAAAATACATTCATGTGTATTCCCGATTCGGGGTCAATTAGGTGGATCATTACCCAATACAATGGGTCAATACCATGGTGGTTACCCCTGGTTTTGCACTTTTAGAGCGCTTTAGCCCATACACGACTTGGCACGTTCTTTTCCACGTGCATACGCGACTTCCCTTACATAGATCCGCATATGCCTTGAGACATACTCTTTCACCATAGATTTAGCACAATCTGAGTTCCTTTCTTCACTGCCTTCTGTACTCACTATAGATACATCAGATTTACTTCATTAAGAACATATTCTATCAAGCACAACTTCATCATGTAAGTTGTCATCATCTTCATCAATGTGGGTTGCCATCAAGGACAACACTCTGCATCAAACATCATATCACATCAGAATTACTTCATTTACCAAGTTCATCAAGTCAAGAATGACTTCATCAGGTGATTTGCCATCAAGGACAACATATGTCAACAGTCGCATATCTTCATCTTCATTTAGTGGTTGCCATCAAGGACAACACTCTACATCTTATCAGCTAACACATGAAATAGAGGAGAAAACTACTACAGAAGGACTATACCTATTACCACTAAGAACAAAGAAACATAATATCGGGAATGCGGAAAAACCCAAATTAGCTTCTATTAGGGACTATTGGGATGAAGAGGCGACGAAGGAAATTTTTGATTTACTGAAAGAATACAAAGATCTGTTCCCATATTTTGTATAAGAGCTAAAGTGTATCAAAGGAGACTTGGGGGATATGTGAATAGTGTTGAAACCGGGGTCTAGACCAGTGAAGCACAAACCTTATTGTTTGAACCCTAGGGTGAAAGACAAATTAAAGACAAAAATAGAAAAAATGTTAAATGCAGGTTTGATGTTCTCGGTAGAAGAGGAAAAATAGGCCAGTCTTAGTGATCCAGAACAAAAAGGAAAATTCAGAGATCAGAGTGTCTATACATCACCGAGCTTAAGCAATCCATGTGTACATGATCCTTTTGCAACACCATTCAATGATGAAGTTATAGATAATGTGGCTGAAAATGAACCATATTTGTTCACAGATGGGTTCTCTAGGTATCACTAAGTAATGATAGCAGAGGAGGACAAAAGGGAAACCACGTTCACTACTGAATGGCGATCTTATGCTTATGACATAATTCCTTTCAGATTAAAGAATGCACAAGTAGTATTCTCATGAATAGTGATAGTAGCCTTCAACGAATATATCCGTAAGTTTCTTGAAGTGTACATGAATGACTGGACTGTGTATAACTTATTGAAGAACCATGCAAGTCTCCTTCAAATAATGTTTGACCATTGCAGACAGCTTCAAATTTCATTAAACTTGAAAAAGTGCATATTTGTAGTCCCATTTGGAACATTGCTTGGCCATGTGGTTTGTAAACAAGGAGTATGTGTGGACCCTGCCAAGGTTGTGGTAATTGTCAACATGTATCCTCCAGAGAATGATAAAAAATTGAGATCGTTACTTGGACATATAAAGTATTACAAAATTTTTATCCGCAATTATGCCCGCATCACAGCCCCACTAGAAAAGCTATTGTGGAAAACAAAATTGTTCGTATGAAATGAAGAATGAAGTAAGGCATTAGAAACTCTAAAATAAAAAGAAACAAGTGCACCTATTTTGACCCATCCTAATTGGGATAAACAATTACATGTACATATTGACGCCTCATTCATTTCTTTGAGGGTCGTGCTAGTGCAACTAGGAGAAATAAATATAGACCACCCAATGTATTTTTCAAGCAGGAGTTGTCGACTGCATAAAAGAACTATACAAACACTAAAAGAGAAGTTATCGCAATGGTATACTCTCTCCAAAAATTCCACCACTATTTACTTGGAGGTCCTTTTAATTTTTTTATAGATCACTTTGCGTTGAATTGTTTTGTGAAAAAACTAGTTCTAGAAGGCAATATTTGCAGAAGGCTTCTATTGTTCCAAGAGTTCATGTTTGAGTAGTAATATAGGGGAGAATAAACGTGGGACCTCATCATATATCTAGATTGGAATTAGGAGAAAATGGGGTGCCACTCGATGACCAACTGCCATATGCAGATCTATTCCAGATAGAGGCTATCCCATATTATTTAGAATAAATAACAACATTTCTGGCTTCAGGACAGTGCCTGGAAGAAAATAAAACAACTGAGAAGAAACATTTGGTAGTTAAAGCAACCGATGACCAACTTATAGTGGGCCAACTATACAAAATGGTTCTAGATAAGGTACTGTGAAGATGTGTATTAGACCATGAAAGATCAAATATCCTATGGGAATGCCACAACAGATTTTTCGAAGGACACGTGGGAGAAAAGACTACCACAAGGAAAATATTACATGCAAGGCTATGGTGGCCTACAATGCATAAGGATACGAATAAGTATGTAAAGAAATGTGACGTATGTCAAAGAACAGACAAAACTCCACAATGTGATGAACTATACTTAAAGCCTATCATATCGATGTAGGTATTTGAAAAATGGGTTGTTGACTTTGTAGGACCCATTACACTAGTTGCATGCCATTCACAAGCAAGGTACATAATTACCGCAACAAAATATCTGACCAGTTGGGAAGAGGCAGAACTAGTGAAGGATTTCACAATAGACACAACATCCAAGTTCATTTTTTAGAACATTATTACAAGATTCGGTTGTCCAAGGAGTCTGACAAGCAATCAAGGCACCCACTTTATCAATGCCACAGTCAAATCATTGCTACAAAAACTCATGATACAACATCATAAGAGCAGTTCGTAGCACCCGTAGTAAAATGGAACTATTGAAGTGTTTAACAAAATCCTGGAAAAAGGCTTAACTAAAATCTGCAATGAAAATCAGGATGACTGGGATGAGAGAATACTAGCCATGTTATGGGTGTACAGGACCACGGTAAAGATGCTATACAATCAAACACCATTCTAGCTCATGTATGGGAAAAAAGAAGTGGTTCCAGCTGAATCTATTGTCCCCAATCTATTTATTACTACAAAAAATCAAATGTCTAAAGCAGAATCAGTCACAATGCACCTCCAGGAATTGCAGGAATTGGAGGAAACACTATTTTTTACAAACTTCCACCAATCAGTTTAGAAATATAGATAGAAATCCTGGCATAACTGCCACATCAAAAGAAATATGTTCAATATTGGTGAACGAGTACTACTCTACGACAACAAGTTTCAGAAATTTCCAGGGAAACTTAAAATGCATTGGATGGGACCATTCTATGTCATAGAAATCCGCTAATCAGGAGAAGTGAAGCTAGCACAATTGGATGGATTAGTATTACCTGGTTGGGTGAATGGCGCACACATGAAACCCTACCATGAGTGACTAAATTAAATTTTATTTTCAATAACTCTCGCACCTGAGAGGAATCTTTAGGTTAGATAGTCAATAACTCTCTCGTACCCGAGAGGAGCCTATAGGTTAGATAGAAAATAACTCTCTCACACTCGAGACGCGTTTGTAGGTTATAAATTCAATAAATCTCTCTCAAACAACGAAAAAATAATAAACCACATAAGTCTATTTCCGCAAGTAGGATAGGAAACCAAACAAAAATAATGTATGGGTCACGAACACTAAACTGCCACATGGTTCCGGCCTGGGGACTACACCATAAACAATTGTTGTCGGGGGAGGGTTGTGGTGACCATACGACCAAGCATGTCAGCCATCACTCTGTCATAATTAAACATAATTTAGGTGTTAGTTCGTAGTGTCCGTTGAAAATCGAAAATATTTTCCGTAATTGGAAACAACACTCTGTAATAAAGTTTCCACATCAGGAAATAATAATTAGCCATCACGTCCCCTCAATTTTCGAGGCCACCATCAATATATTCGTAGTCCACCTCGTCTAAGTAACCAACCACACAATTGTGGCCATGGAAGGAACTAGTGAAAATTAATTATCTATTTAGTCTCATCAATGTCGTTCGTTCCAACATTCCTACTTAATCTACATGAAGAAAAGAAAAATAAAAGTGTCGGAAAACAAAAAATTGCAAGGAGAGGAAACTGCTATAACTGTCATCCATATCATACCAGCATAGTTTTAAAGGTGTAGACATGCAACACTACTGGTGTATCACAAGAGAAGCAGTATGATGAAGATAGTGGTGTCGGTAGTTGAACTAGAACTTGACGAGAGGATTCAAAAACTGGAGCCCTTAATAGGAAGGTATGATAATACAACTCTGATAGATACATATTTCACAGATTCTTTCCAGTTTCCAGCATTGAATAGGAAATTTTATTTTGAGAATTATGTGAAGGAGGGTGGCAGTGAAGCAGCCAAATTTCACCCATATTTCAAAGTAATTCAAAGGTCAACAATTATACACCTGAAAATTTTATCAGTGTCTAGTACATAAGGAGCAACCATGGAATGCAAAAATATCCTAATTAATAGAATTCACAATGGGTCGCTCTGGCTCAGAAAAAAAATCCAAATTAATGCAGAGGATATCCACAGACTCATAGGGCTATCAACAATGGGGAGTGACATATCCATGGCCTTCCAGAATACCTCCAAAAGAGCAAAGAATGTGGGGGAATTAAACTACTACAAGAAGTATGAGACTAGGAGAAGGGGGAAGGAGGAAGACAATGAGACAGTATATAAAGGGGGAGTGTACCTTGACACAATTTCAGTAGCAGAGCACCGTGTACAGGGAGCGCAGCTAAATTGGTGCATTTTTCTGCTACAAGAGCTCTTTGAAGCCTACGAATACATCTTCAAAAGAGCCACAGGGTTTATATACGGATATTTAATCATGGCATTGGCTATGTGAAAATGGTGTCCATCGGTGAAATGACCTCTTGCAAAGATAGGCAAAGATCAACCAATGGCCCTTAGATATACACTGTGGAGAGTTTCATGGGACCCCAATGGTAAAGATATCAATGAAGAGGAATTCACATACTGGCACAGGTTGATGCTGGATGTCTTTGAAGCCCATAAAATAATTCCCAGAGTACTGATAGATTAGTACTATGAGAAAATATGGTTTGGAATCTCACATGACAATACATGGATTAGACCCCACCATGTTGTGGCAGACTTCTAGAAGAGATCATTGAGATTCCAATTGGTAGAGAATGATTTCCACAAAGAAGTTACTTCTTGTTCGGGAGTTTTAGGAGAAATATGAGAAGGGAAAAATAAGTATTCTTTTGATGCTATGCTTCGAAAACCTCTCCCAGGAGAAACACCAGTGGATAAAAATTAAAGTATATCATAGATGCAACTCTAGCCGCTAATTCAAAATATAGATACACAAGTGCAAGCCATCAATAAATCCATGGTAGGTATTGTAGAAAAAACCACTATATTCCCATTGTTTAATGAATTTCAAACATTTAATTTTGGATCACCATCGTTAACGACCCAAGTCCTCACTTCTCTCCCTTCCACCACCTTCCATTCATATTCATAGTTGACCATTTCCCCATTTCAAAAAACCAAGGAAACCAAACCACCCATCCCTGGGCCTAAGGGAAAACAGGACAAGAGTCTGAGATCCAACCAAGTGGTAGACTTAATAGAGGATCATCCTATACAATAGATAAGTACATGGATCTCGATCATAGAGGAACCAGAAAATGGTACCCAAAATTCCCCAACCAAACTGCAACGCAACCCTTCGTCATTGCAAAGTGCCCTGACCTCCTCACCCCAACTACTCAGAATTCATCGTCGCATACCTCTAATTCTTCCAAGGACCAGTCATCCCACATTGCTTCCAGTCCCACAACCATATCTAATGTGATACCTACAAGAATGATAATTCTAATTGATATTGAGACACAGGTCAACTCGAGTACGATAAAATTAACCGAGGTTAATTCAACTATGGTAGAGCCGGGGACCTTCCTAAATCTACTTATTCAAAATAACTTACCCTTGCCCAAAAATATACCAAGCGAGACTTCCTTTTCTAAATTCCAATAATCAATGTTGGCATTGAAGCCATTCATACCCACTCATCCACCTTCCACTAGTTTTCATTCAACCCAACCTCCAACCATACCACCGAGTCAACCTAACTCTCCACTAGAACAATATGACCATTCCATCGCTATTGGGAAACCTCTCAGAGAGAGAAATTCTAGCCCTAAAACGATGAGCAATGAAGATATTCCGATTTGGAGACCAGGCCAATTTTTTAATTTCATATAGGCAACAACCCGATAGGCAGAATCGCTCCATAACGACCTTGTTTTGAGGTACGAGAAACAACACCAACAGATTACAATGCTCACTAAAGAGTGTAATACGTTACAACAATAAAGAGATACCTTCCAACAACAAATCGACTGAACCACTAAGAATTTCCAAGATCTTTGTCCAACCACTTCCAGCGTTGTCGAAGCTGCCCCCACAGATATGTGGGCCTGCCCCATGATGGAACATTCCATTCACATCAAGATAGTGTGCACAAATTTGGGTAGTGCAAATTTGGAACTTCGGAAGGCCCTGTCAGCCAGAAAAACACTACAATATCCCTCCACAGTGTATGCAAAGAAGATAAAAAAGAAAAAAGAGCAGATGAGTTAGCTTAAGGAAACACTAGGGAGCACTGTCACTAAGGAATACACTTTTCTTGAGAAAATCCATGTGTGCTTGAATTCACTGAAGATGAAAGCTCAACCAGTTTCATAACAATTACAAAATATTTTCACTGAGATTAAAGGAACACCTGATCTAGCCAGCTGCAAATAACTATACAATCATACCGATTCTATGCAACTGCAAATGCAAAGAATCAAAGAGAACTCAACACAGAAAAAGCAGCTCCTTCGGGATCTTCGACAACCCATCAAACAGAAGGAAAAGACGATTCAACAACTGGTCTTCAATGTAGATCCTAAGTATAATGCAACCTTTACATACCTACCGCAACCAATAAACACTGCTCAGGCCGAAAAGGTGGTGAATGCAACAAAATCCTTGATGAAAACATGGTAGGAAGAAATTATTGACTTCATAAAACTCAAAACAAAATCCATGCAAAAAGTCCTGAAGTTGGGCCTTTGTTGGAAGATTGGGAACCAAAGAAAATGGAGCAGGAAAAAGAATGAACCGAACAATACCAGCACAAGCCCATAGTAGACGGTCAATTAGGGACCGCAACACCCAGAGAAATTTTACTCGGGATGAGTCAATAGCTTGTGGTTGGGGCGTATTTGGGCCTTTGTTTTGGGAAAACTATTTTTGAGTTGCAGATGGTCATTTGCAGGTGGAGTGAGTGGTGGAGAGTTGTTGCAGAAGAAAGAGAGTTTTTGTGGGTTGCAGAGAAGAGTCAAGCAGGTGGCAGAGTGTGAACAAGCAGCATCACATATGAAAAGAATATTTGACAATGAACATGAAGAAAGAATCCCAGAGGCAAAGCCAATGTTGTGAAACGAACTCCAAAAATAGAAGAAAAGAGATATCAATGCCTTAGAAATAAGCCACTTCGAGGGGGAAACCTCAAATACATTACATAAATGAAAAATTATTGGATGATCCAAATAAAAAAACCTCCTTTCTATATATAGGAGTCCATGGGGCCACAATGTAATCCTAACTAACCTAACAATAATATTGTAAGGGCATAATAATAACAATATGGGGGTTACAAGGGTACAACAATAACAATAAGGGGGTTACACTAACAACATTAAGGGACTATACTAGTAATATAGGGACCTAACATGCTCGTCTCTTTCAAAAAAGTGTTTTCCTTAATTCTTGAGTAGCTCCGAGTGCTTTTGTATTAAATTCTCATCCTCCCATGTAGAATCTTCAGGGTAAGTTCTTCCATTTGATGAGATACTTTGAAATTGATCGATTTCGTAGTTGTCGAGTTCTTGTTTCCGTGACTGCTTCAGGTTCCAATATGTTTTTTCCTTCCTCATAAAGTTCTGGAAATATTGTTTGAACTGGATGTTTGTCCCCTATAACCTTATTTAAGCATGAAAGATGGAAAACTGGATGCACTCTTGAAGAAGAAGGAAGCTCCAATTTGTATGTCGTAGTACCAATATTTTTCAACACCTTGTAAGGACCATAGTACTTTGGTGATAATTTATTATCCTTCTTATCTTCCTTGAGGGACATTTGTTTGTCCTTGTAAGGACCATAGCACTTTGGTGATAATTTATTATCCTTCTTATCTTGCTTGAGGAAATTTGTTTGTATGGTTGTGTTGTGCCTCAATCTAGTCTCCTAAACTGAGTTCATTTAATTGTCAACCAGGATTTGTAAACTGCTGAAGTGAAATGTACCATATGTACCTAGGTGCTTGGTTCCTAGTGCGTTGTGTGTAGTGTTTTGTGATGTTTTGGTCTTTTATGTTGATTTATGATGTTTTTGGTCTTTTGAAGTTTTGTGTTTACAATGGAAATGTCTAGAAAACTAATGAAAAGAAATTGGTGGTCAAGAACACAGTTGAGCCTAATGTATGGAATGGCAAATGTAATCAAAAACACTGAAGCAACATCTAAATTATGACTGAATAGAAACAAGAGTTTAATGATGACTTCTTAAACAAATGACACAAACTAGACTTTGAGAAATGATCACTTAAATATGCAAGTTTTCTAACTAGACAATTAGACACTAATCATGATGCAACATTCTATTCTAAACTCATCTATTCCATGACTAATTCCTAGTTCTATTCTGCAGTTTCAATTGAAGGTCAGAGTCTATTCTCCAAGAGTTATTGGTTTCTTTTCAGGGTAGTTCTGTTGAGGAAGAGCTCTGTTTGTAGTGAGGAATTTGCAGAGATATTTCAGACCTTGTAATGATGTTATCTTCTGTTCCTAAAGTTATGGATCACTGATGGTTTTTAGAACAAAAAGATATTTGTAAATAATGAAGGTTGTCTTAGGAATCCTATCAACTAAAGTGATCTACTGTGCAAAGGGAGACAGTGTGACTATGAGATATGAGTGCAATGAATTGATTTAAACATGAGCTTAAGATGCTTCTAAACTAGAACAATGTTAAACCATAAGCCATCATCAAACTTTGAAATGAAGTAGCTGGACATGAATTAAATGAAAAATGAAACTCCGGAGCATTCTAATTAACATGCACTATCCTATGAAGTTACACAATCGGTTTGTTCATCATGAGTGATATTTTGGAAGAGTTCCTTCTTGTGGAAGAGTAGAACAATTTTGACTGTGGACTTGTATGCAATTGAAAGCAAATTAACTGAAAGCAAATGAAACTAAGTTTTCACATCACAGTTATATCTTGAACTTCTTAAGGATGTCTTGGAAGAATTTCTTCTTGTGGAAGAGTGATTAGGACAAGTGCAACTATGATAGTGAAGACTAAAAACTACAACTAATTCCTATGACACTATAGCTATTCATCATTCATTGTTAATATTTATTGGAAGAATGTCTTCTTGTGAAAGAACTATGATGAATATAACTACAGTCTCTAGTTAAAAACAAATACAACTCCTATCCTACAGTACCATAGTCATTAAACATTCATCGTTTTGATTTATTGGCAAAGTGTCTTCTTGTGGAAGAGCTGGAACGAATTATGGCTACAGTAGCTAGCTAAAACAAATACAAATCCTATCCTACAGTACCATAGTCATTAAACATTCATCGTTTTGATTTATTGGCAAAGTGTCTTCTTGTGGAAGAACTGGAACGAATTATGGCTACAGTAGCTGGTTAAAACAAATACAAATCTAACTGATATCCTACAATACCATAGTCATCAATCATTCATCATTTTGGTCTGTTGGAAGAATGTCTTCTTATGGAAGAACTGGAATGAGTACGACCACAATATATAAAACACAACAACTACTAATTTAATATGCAGAACGTAAAGACAGCTAGGAAAAACTTATCTAGTTTACGCTAAGGAAATCCGTTCAAGGGGCAAGGGCCCTCTACCACTTGACGGCATTCGACTTCACAATTAAATCACGCCTTCAAGATAATTTTGTCTGCTCCATTAACGATGCAATAGTTTGAACATAATGCTATGTGTCTTAAAAGACGTAACACAGAGTTTACACCAAAATCTAGCAGCAAATCTACACAAAATTTCTAACTAAGCTCTCGGCCTACTCAAGAGTTTATAAAGTAAATGCAAGTAACAATATTTACAATAATTTAGGAATGATGTCTTCCTAATCCAAATCATTTTAGGAGTCTTTGAGGTGGCTGCGTAAAAGAGAAAAGACACCTGGACTGTAACAGTCCTAGTATGAGTCTTCTTTCACAAATGTGTTCCCACGTGCATAACCGTATCCAGAATTCATTTCCTCTGCCATGACGAGCAACACACCATGTAGGCACGACGTGGATCATGCCCATATGCGTTTTTCCTCAAGAGGCCACCTGGAACATGCTCAAACATAAAGGTAGCTGCAGAATCGCCGGTTAGCTACGGAATGCCTGCATTCTGCAGCTAATTCCGGTCAAAATGCTTAACAATGGCAACAATCACAAAATTCAACAAGTCAGTCATATAAACCATTCTAGAAGTAATTTTAACTATTTTTATTGATCAATTGGGTTTAAAATGGAAATGGACAAGGGAAAAATGAGGTAAAATGAGGTGAAGGAAAGCACAAATTTGAGGCTCAACATACCCCCGCTGCTGTCTCTTTGCATGTCCTCATGCAAATTATCCTATGAATTCTGAGGCTTCTGCAAGGACATCTAATCCCCTTCTTTTCCTTTGTCTGCATGCTAAAGGCCTTCTGGGTTTCCTGATCACAAGTTTGAACCTGAGGTTTGTGAGTGCTCTGATCAACTTTCTGTTCCTTTTCTTCATCTTCTCATTGGTTCTCTCCACTTTGTCTATATGCAGGGATAAGGTTGAGTTCATGTCAGTCTTGAGCTTGATTTGATCTTTGAGAATTTCATTCTCATTTCTGATGTGTCTATTCAACACTTCCAACTCATACCTATCCCTCCTCAATATATCAATTTCGGTTAGTGGAGGACTGGGGGTTCTCTCTTCTCTTTCTGAAGCTGTTCTCTCTAGAGTTTCCACATAATCATAGATTTCCTGTTGAGCAGGATCAATCTCAGGGGTGCCTTCATAAAAATCTTCATCATCATACTCTTCCATGGATGTTTCTTCATCTTCAATATTGATTACCCCTGTTTGTTTGATTGATGTTTTCTTCAGTTTTCCTTTTAATCTGTGGCTTCTCCTAAGTTGAGAGGAACCCTCCCCTTTTTTCCATAACAGATTCCTTGATTTCCTTCTCTGCCTTGAGTTGACTCTTGATTCTAGTCAACTTCTCCAGAATGACTTCTTCACTGCTTTCTTGAACCGGTTTGTCAATTTTACCTGTTGGAGTCCTCCATCTCCTACTTCTCTTTGTGGCTTGTGGTTCAGGTGATAGTTCTTTTGCTTCCTCAAAATGATTTCTTATTAAGAAATCACCCCATGTATCATTTGATTTAGATAGATGATGCTCAATTAAATTTTTTACTAACCCATGATGATACAGGGTTGTTTCCAAAAACTGAACTCTTCTCTGAACACAGGAAGCCATTTTCTTCAGACTTTGATACAAGAAATATGGTAAATTCAAATCTTCTCCTAGAAAATGCAACATTAGTCTCATATGGTAGACATAAAATGTCCCATATCTACCCTCACATGTAACAAATTTTTGTAAAAGAAGTAGTATATTCCTCCATTTGCTCTTCAATCCTGTACTGGGAATTCCCTTCTTGAACACACTAACATCCATGTTTGGTGATTTTAAGATTTGTTTCCATGAGTCATTATGGAATTCCCTATTTTTAAACCATCTTTCCCCAGCTCTGGATAATCCTGTAGCCTCTGCTATAAAAACTTCATTAACAGTAAACTTAACATCTCCTATTTCAACCTCAGTGCCTTGGAATGATCTAGCAAATGTTTTGGTAACTTCCTTATGGCAACCATTAAATTTTTCCAAGAATTGGAGCCATCCTATTTGTTGTAGCATCTCCTTGCATTGTGGATAACCTTCTAAATATTTTGATCCTATAGGCTCAATCCTTACGATGAAACCCATGATTTTTCACTATCAATTAACACTCTTCTCTATCCACAAAACAATGGCTTTTACTTCCGGATTAAAATGGCTTCAAGCTCTAAATAAAAATGGCTTCAATTTTGGAAGAACATACCTTTGAAATAGCTACAGTCTTAAAAATCTCTGGTTTGTATGCCTCTGTTTGAAAAATGCCTTCGAATCCTCGGACTGATGTACTTCTGTTGAACTTTGGAATGATATGGAAGCAATTTCAATTTTCGAGCTAATGTGTCTCTGATAGACAGTGGTAGATGATTTCAAATTCAACACTACAGCCTCTCTGTCTCGGGTAACAGCAACTTCAAAACCAGTCACTACCACACCTCTATCTTTGGTAATAACAGACTTCAAACTTCAATTACTACCACACCTCTGTCTTTGGTAGCAAAGTCTTCAATTTTAGCACCTCTGTCTTCTGGTAGCAACAGGCTTTAAACTCTACACGACCACAATTCTGTGTTGACAGTGAAAATGCTCCAAACTTTGTTCTCAGTGATATGCTCTCTGTTCATTGAGTTCTCACACCGTTATGCTTCCAATGTACCTCTTATGTTCTGCCCCTGATGATAATAATGCTTCTGCCTTCGGAATGGAATACTGGCTACGGAATGACGTTATGGCAAATGGTCACGGCATAGAGTGGTGAAGTGAGGTGGAGGATTGCATTAATGATTTGAGGAGACGGCGGAGGATTTACGACGGCAGGAAAAATCTTCATCATTAAAGAACTTGGTTAAGAGCCGTGGGAATTTCAAATGATTTGGCCGTTCCACCGCTCAAATGCTATTGGATAGAAAATTTGAATTGGAAGATTTAATACAAAGTCTATAGAGGTTTTTGTTTGGTGTTTGATCAATAAAATAATTAAAACAACTCTTTGAATAATTTCACAACTAAACTATGCTAAATTTTCATGAATTGCCATCGTAATTGAAATTTGTTACCTCTGCCCTTGATGTTTTCGTAGCCTTTGTCTTCTTTGCTCATTTTTGGAGGAATCTTTCACTATTTTCTTGATGTCTTTGATTCATGAATTCACTGGATCAGTTTGTTGTAACTCCGATGTTTGCTGGTTGATGCCTTCAGGGTTTGTAGCTGCCAAAAAGACTGTCGGGCTGCAGAAAAGGTGATCAGCTGCAGAATGTCCACTGAGCTACAGAATGTTCCTATAGAACACTTTAATCATGAAAAATGAAATGTTTTTGGAAGATGGGTGAAATGTTTATGAAAATGGATGAAATGGATGATGGATTATGAAGTGGATAATGGAATAAGAATGGATTCAGTTCATGGAATGAAGGAACATAAGGGTTGTACTGCAATTCATGGCATATTTTTATTCATTTGCAGCAAGATATCAAATTCTATGTTTTGACATGAGAATGGAAGATGGAGTGAAATGAATGGAATGGAATGGAGTGAAATGAATGAAATGGAATGGAGTGAGATGTGAATGATGAATGAGATGAAGTATGGATGGATAGTGAATGGAGTGAGATAAATGAATCATAAGTACTATGGCACTGAACTTATGATTTATAACAGCTGCTTAGAAACAAAAATGGGAAAAGTTAGAGTGTCAGAGAGACTCTGATTTTCACCCTATCTTTTCTGTATAAACATGCCAATCAGTGATTGGTTTTCATGTTTATACCTTTTTTTTTTTATTTTTTTTTTTTATTTTATTTTTTTTTTCAAAAGAGAAATGCTTCAGAAAATTTAATCAAGTTGATGAAGAAGAGAGGCTCTTCTTCATTAACTTCACATCATTGTCTCCTTGGAACTTCTTGACAAACTCTTCTCTTGAGAGTGGCTTGTGGTATAGCTTCAGTCTGTGGCCATTCACAAGAAAAGTGACCTCCTCTTCATCTATAGTTCTGATTTTTACTGCCCCATTATCAAAAATTTGAACAATTTCATATGGCCCAAGCCAATGTGTCTGAAATTTCCCTTGAAAATCCTTGAATTTTGAATCAAACAAGAGAGCCCAATCACCCTCTTTAAATTTCTTCTCTTTGATATACTTGTCATGCCATCTAGCCCTTTCCTGTTGGACTAGACTTGTTTTCTGAACTGCATCTTGTCTGATCTCATCCAATTCATTAATTTTCTCCAGTCTATGCTTTTGTGCCTCCGTTAGATCAAGTCCTAGCTGAACTGCCATCTTGAATGTTTGGATTTGGAACTCTATAGGAAACAAAACTTGCTTTCCATAAACAAGCTCATAAGGAGTATGGCTTGTTGTGTTTCTCCATGTAGTTCTATAGGCCCACAAGGCTTCAGGAAGCCTATCTACCCAATCTCTTCTATGTAGATGAACAGTCTTTGTTAGGATTCCTTCAATGACTTTGTTAGTGGATTCCACTTGACCATTTTCTTGTGGATGATAAGGAGTAGATGTTCTATGTCTGATTTTGTACTTCTCCATCATTTTCTCCACTAGCCTTGATGTAAATTGAGCTCCTTGATCTGTAACAATTTCCCTTGGGACACCAAAACGAGTAAAAATATCCTCAAAAAGAAAAGTAACTACAGATGATTCATTAGCAACAAGTAATGGTTTAGCTTCTACCCACTTAGTAACATAATCAGTGCAAACTAATATGTATTTCTTTTGTCTTGATGGAGGACTAATACGTCCTACAAAATCCAAAGCCCATTTTTCAAAAGGTTCAATGTGTACTTGAGGTTGTAATGGCATCTCACCTGAAGGAGAAGGTTTCCCTACCCTTTGGCAACTGTCACACCTTTTGACATACTCCCTTGCATCTTTAAACAAAGATGGCCAATAATATCCTAAATTAAGGATCTTATAGGCTGTCCTCTTATCTGCAAAGTCTCCGCCACAAGGTTCATCATGACATACCTTGAGAATTTCAGGCATCTCATCTTCACGAACACACCTTCTAATGATCAAATCTGGACCTGTCTTGTACAACTCATTAGCGACCCATGAATATCTTGCACTATCATTAATGATTTTTCTTTTATCCCTTACATTCATAATTGAAGGAAATTTTCCTGAAACTAAATAATTGGCAATATCAGCAAACCATGGAGTTTGAGTAGAGATTGCAAAAAGATATTCATTAGGAAATTGATCTTCAACCGGAGTGTCATCTTTGATATTTTGAATTCTAGACAGGAAATCAGCCACAGTGTTTTGTTTTCCAGGCCTATCTAGAATAGTAATGTTGAATTCTTGCAATAATAACAACCATCTTATAACTCTACCATTAGTGATTGATTTATTCATTAAATATCTAATGGCAGAATGATCAGTGTGAATAAAAGTTTCATAGTCTGTTATATAGTGTCTAAATTTGTTAATGGCATGAACAACAGCTAAAAACTCTTTTTCAGTTACAGTATATTTTAACTCTGCAGGAGTCAAATTTTTACTGATATAATAGATGGCGTAGGGAATTAAATCTTTCTGTCCCAATACTGCTCCCAGAGCTGTATCGGAAGCATCTGTCGAGATATGAAAAGGTAACTTCCAGTTAGGTCCCCTTAATATAGGTGCTTCAGAAATTTTGGTTTTCAGGGTTTCGAAAGCTAACTGGCAATCAGAAGTCCACTTGAATTCACAATCTTTGGTGAGTAATTTGAAGAGAGGAGATGCTATTTTGGTGAAGTTTTCTATAAATCTCCGATAGTACCCCGTAAATCCTAGAAAACTTCTTACATCTCTTTGACAACTTGGAATGGATAAGTTAGAAATAACTTCAACTTTCGCTTCATCAACTCTAATCCCATCCCCTGAAATGTGGTGCCCTAAAACAATACCTTCAGTGAACATCATAAAACATTTTTCATGACTAAGAGAAAGGTTTGCTTCTTGACATCTTTTTAAGACTTTTTCCAAGTTTTCTAAAGCCTCTTCAAATGTATCCCCATAAATTGTAAAATCATCCATGTACACCTCTACACAGTCATGTATTAGATCAGAAAAAATTCCTAATACTGCCCTTTGGAATGTTGCAGGTGCATTGCACAATCCAAATGGAAATACTCGGTAGGCATAAGTACCCCAAGGACAAGTAAATGTGGTTTTATCTTGGTCTTCAAGTGCTACTTGGATTTGATTGTAACCACTAAACCCATCTAGGAATGAAAAGTACTTTTTACCTGTTAATGTATCTAATACTTGATCTATGAAAGGTAAGGGAAAATGGTCTTTAAAAGTAGCTTTATTCAGTTCTCAGTAGTCAACACACACCCTCCATTTTCCATTTTTCTTAGGTACAATTACTAAAGGGGAAACCCACTGACTATCTGAAATAGGATAGATGAAGTTAACATTTAACAATTTTTGTAATTCTTCCTTGACAATTTCCCTAAGATTTGGATTCATCAGTCTTTGAGGTTGTCTGATTGGTTTGCAATTTGCCTCTATATAGATGTGATGAGTACAAGTCTTGGGACTTATCCCTTTCATGTCAGTGTATTCCCATGCATATGCAGAATAATGTCTCTGTAATACTTTGACTAGTTCTTCTTGTTGAGATTTTTCCAGATTTTTGTTTATGTTCAAGGTTTTGCCTGGAAAAATTTCACTTGTAGAACTGCCAAATTTGTCCATAGAATGAAGAGACATCTGTCTAGATGACAAGAACTAAATATTGGATTTCTCTTGAAATGATTCTTGTTTGTGCTCTGGAGAAGATTCAAAATTTTCTAGAGTATTCAGAATTTGATTATCTTCACTAATTTCTGAAATTGTGAAGAGTGGTTGCAAATATTCTTCTTCCTCTATCCATTGAGTGTCATCTAGATCTGTAATTGTCCTAGCTGGAGGATATAAAGTGAATTTCTTTGTTGAACTTCCATCAGAAATATACATATCACCGGACCTACAACTAATAAAAGCATCAGCTGTAGCCAACCAAGGTCTTCCTAGTATAACAGGATGGCCTCCTAGATTTTTCTTGGGTGTAAGGATCATGAAATCCACAGGGTACTCCCAAGAGTCTAGGGACACTGGAATATCTTCTATTACCCCATCTGGTCTGATCACAGATCTATCTGCTAGTTGTAATAGTGTGGGTGTAAAGAGAATATTAGGAAGTTTTAGTTTGTCCATGATTTGTCTACTCATGATATTTATTGCTGCTCCTAAGTCAATGAGTGTGTTTTGAATTTCAATTCCATTGATGTGAATTTTGACAACTGGATTTCCTGGGTCAAGGTACTTTGGAATGGTAATCTTACCCATCATAATATCTGCTATTTGTCCTACCAGTTGAATTTTCTTGGTTTCTCTTATTCTTTTCTTTGTTGTCTTCATACTCAACTCCTTTATTGTTTTGGCTAGAATTGGGATTTCCTTGATGGCTTGCAATAATGGAATTTTAATGCAAACATTTCTCAATTCATCCAAGAAATCATAATTAGGCACCATTATTTGTTTTTCCACACCTTTGTCAATTTGTAATCTTTCCGGAAAGGGAGGTATAGAAGTAGATGTGGATGGTTGCTCTAATACTGGAGTTGGGCTTATTGGATCTTTTTGTTTCGGTTTTTCAATGTTTTGGCCTTGAAAGGATGTTTCTTCCTCAAGACTTTTATTAACCCGTAGGGAGTCTTCCTCAGAATCATCTTGTTCTTGTATGATCACAGAAGGTTTCCTCTTTTCAAGTATCCTTCCAGACCTAAGTTGAACATCACAAGGTCTAGAGGAGTAATTAAATAAGTTGGAAATTGTTGTCCTTCTATCATGTATGTATTCTGAGGATTCTTATTATTGGGGTTTGGTATGGGCTGAGTTGGTAATTGATTGGATTTTTGAGGGAATGGTAATGGAAGTGGTTGATTTTGATGAGGTTGGTTCAGATGATGTTGTTGAGAATTTTGTTGAAAATTTTGTTGAATATTTTGAGGAAAATTTTGTGGATATGGTGGATAGGATGGTGGATACTGATAATATGGAGAGTATCTTCCATAGGGACCTTGTGATCCTTGTGCCCAAGCTTGAGATTGATTTTGAAATTGGGGCCAAGGTTGCTGCCAAGAGTTCCAAGGTGGAGGTTGATTATACATTTGATCATGAAATCCCTGTGTCTGAGGTCCCTGCCAAGGTCTTCTAGATACAAAGTTAAGAGATTCTGTGGAATCTGTAGGAGTTTCTTCTTGAAAAACAGCCTTGAGACCAGGAAGAGAAGGAAAATTCTTGGTCTCATGTTTCTCGGAACAAATAACACAGGTTTCTACAACTTTTACATCCAAAGGGCACTCTCTCAAGGCATGTGTCTTCCTACATTTGGGACAAAAGATTGCCAAGGCATCGGATTCAGCCTTTTGCTTATTTTGTATCTTGAGGGTGTCTATTTGTTCACTAAGACTCCCTAAGATGTCAGATTTAAAATCATCAAGCATGTGTCCTATTTCTGATCTACTTACTGTCCCAGAAGCAGATTTACTTGCTCTTGCAAGAGCAGGATCTCTTGGACCTTTGTCAGTTTTGGATTTCCCTCTGGAAAGGTTGATACATAACTCAGATATTTCAGGTAATGTGAGTTGTGATATATCCCCTTTTCCCATCATGTTAAGGATATCCAACCATTCATCCCTAATGGTTTTCAACAAAAGAGATTTTAAAGTGTCTTGATCTAGGTTTTCCATTTGTGCCCTTTTTATGTTGTATTTAAATCTTTCCAACAAATCTTCTAAGCTTTCATCTTCTTTTTGTAACATCTTGAACACTTCTTCCTTATGATTAACTGGCATACAATAATCCAAGTATCTCTCTAGAAATGCTTGTTTCATGTCTTCCCATGTCCTAATGGAACTACTGCTTAAGCTCATAAACCACTTAAATGATGCTCCTTTCAGAGTTGAAGGAAATAATTTCAATTTTTGGGCATCTTGAAGGTAGTCATAAGTCCTACACAGTACTTCAAATTCGAATAAGAAAGTTTCGGGATCCTCAGTTTTAAGTCCATAGAAGTTCGGAAGGACAGAAGGTGAAATGTTTTTCATGGTTGTATTGGTTTCTCCATCAAGTATAGGGAACCCAAAAGAGCTTCCTATTCTACCTCTTCCTCCATCTGCACCTCTACCTCCTCTTCCTCCTTCTCCTCTACCTCTACCTCTACCTCCTCCAAATGTGTTTTCTCCATTAACAACTCCTCCTCCTCCTTCTTCTTCCATGGTTGACTCTCCTGTGGAAGTAGAAAGGTTTGTATCCTCAACAAAAGTTTTTGGATCCTCTTCTATGGCAGGTTCAATGGATGAAGTGGAAGGTTTCTCTAATGGAATAGGTGACCTTAGATCTTCTAGAAGTCCGGGATCAGTAAAGGATGGAAGATGGGTTTGAGTTGAAGGTGTACTAGTTCTGGATCTAGATGAAACAAGTGGTGTTCTAGATGTCAAACTTCTGCCTCTGCTGCTTATAAATCTTCCTCTTGAATCTCTCTCCCTACGCATAAAATTGTTTTTGGATGCTAAGAAACAAAGGTTACCTAGTTTTCACTTCCCCGGCAACGGCGCGAAAATGTTGTGCCTCAATCTAGTCTCCTAAACTGAGTTCATTTAATTGTCAACCAGGATTTGTAAACTGCTGAAGTGAAATGTACCATATGTACCTAGGTGCTTGTTTCCTAGTGCGGTGTGTGTAGTGTTTTGTAATGTTTTGGTCTTTTATGTTGATTTATGATGTTTTTGGTCTTTTGAAGTTTTGTGTTTACAATGGAAATGTCTAGAAAACTAATGAAAAGAAATTGGTGGTCAAGAACACAGTTGAGCCTAATGTATGGAATGGCAAATGTAATCAAAAATACTGAAGCAACATCTAAACTATGACTGAATAGAAATAAGAGCTTAATGATGACTTCTTAAACAAATGACACAAACTAGACTTTGAGAAATGATCACTTAAATATGCAAGTTTTCTAACTAGACAATTAGACACTAATCATGATGCAATATTCTATTCTAAACTCATCTATTCCATGACTAATTCCTAGTTCTATTCTGCAATTTCAATTGAAGGTCAGAGTCTATTCTTCAAGAGTTATTGGTTTCTTTTCAGGGTAGTTCTGTTGAGGAAGAGCTCTGTTTATAGTGAGGAATTTGCAGAGATATTTCAGACCTTGTAATGATGTTATCTTCTGTTCCTAAAGTTATGGATCACTGATGGTTTTCAGAACAAAAAGATATTTGTAAATAATGAAGGCTGTCTTAGGAATCCTATCAACTAAAGTGATCTACTGTACAAAGGGTGACAGTGTTACTATGAGATATGAGTGCAATGAATTGATTTAAACATGAGCTTAAGATGCTTCTAAACTAGAACAATGTTAAACCATAAGCCATCATCAAACTTTGAAATGAAGTAGCTGGACATGAATTAAATGCAAAATGAAACTCCGGAGAATTCTAATTAACATGCACTATCCTATGAAGTTACACAATCGGTTTGTTCATCATGAGTGATATTTTGGAAGAGCTCCTTCTTGTGGAAGAGGTAGAACAATTTTGACTGTGGACTTGTATGCAATTGAAAGCAAATGAACTGAAAGCAAATGAAACTAAGTTGTCACATCACGGTCATATCTTGAACTTCTTAAGGATGTCTTGGAAGAATTTCTTCTTGTGGAAGAGTGATTAGGACAAGTGCAACTATGATAGTGAAGACTAAAAACTACAACTAATTCTTATGACACTATAGCTATTCATCATTCATTGTTAAGATTTATTGGAAGAATGTCTTCTTGTGAAAGAACTATGATGAATATAACTACAGTTTCTAGTTAAAAGCAAATACAACTCCTATCCTACAGTACCATAGTCATTAATCATTCATCGTTTTAATTTATTGGCAAAGTGTCTTCTTGTGGAAGAACTGGAACGAATTATGGCTACAGTAGCTAGTTAAAACAAATACAACTCCTATCCTACAGTACCATAGTCATTAAACGTTCATCGTTTTAATTTATTGGCAAAGTGTCTTCTTGTGGAAGAACTGGAACGAATTATGGCTACAGTAGCTAGTTAAAACAAATACAAATCTAACTGATATTCTACAATACCATAGTCATCAATCATTCATCATTTTGGTCTGTTGGAATAATGTCTTCTTATGGAAGAACTGGAATGAGTACGACCACAGTATATAAAACACAACAACTACTAATTCAATATGCAGAACGTAAAGACAGCTAGGAAGAACTTATCTAGTTTACGCTAAGGAAATTCGTTCAAGGGGCAGGGGCCCTCTACCACTTGACGGCATTCTACTTCACAATTAAATCACGCCTTCAAGATAATTTTGTCTGCTCCATTAACGATGCAATAGTTTGAACATAATGCTCTGTGTCTTAAAAGACGTAACACAGAGTTTACACCAAAATCTAGCGGCAAATCTACACAAAATTTCTAACTAAGCTCTCGGCCTACTCAAGAGTTTATAAAGTAAATGCAAGTAACAATAATTACAATAATTTAGGAATGATGTCTTCCTAATCCAAATCATCTTAGGGGTCTTTGAGGTGGCTGCGTAAAAGAGAAAAGACACCTGGACTGTGACAGTCCTAGTAGGAGTCTTCCTTCACAAATGTGTTCACACGTGCATAACCGTACCCAGAATTCATTTCCTCTTCCACGACGAGCAACACACCATGTAGGCATGACGTGGATCATGCCCATATGCGTTTTTCCTCAAGAGGCCACCTGGAACATGCTCAAACATAAAGGTAGCTGCAGAATCGCCGGTTAGCTACAGAATGCCTGCATTCTGCAGCTAGTTCCGATCAAAATGTAACAATGGCAACAATCACAAAATTCAACCAAGTCGGTCATATAAACCATTCTAGAAGTAATTTAACTATTTTTATTGATCAATTGGGTTTAAAATGGAAATGGACAAAGGGAAAAATGAGGTAAAATGAGGTGAAGGAAAGCACAAATTTGAGGCTCAACGGGTTGTGGCTGACAAAAATACCAATTCTCCTACATCAGAAATTCTCTCCTTGCGGTGTTGATGCACTTTGTTGTTTCATTCGATTTTGTGCCAAATTTAGGTTATCCTTTAAGAGTTGGAGAACTTCTTGTTGATGCTCAATGTGATCTTCCAGCACTTGAACACAAAATTTTCCTTAAAGAAGATGTGATGGATGGTGGATGATATCCATAAAGTGCCATAAATGGGGTCATTTTGCTACGAGTATGGAAGGAAGTGTTATGTAATATCCCAAAATGGAATAATGCATTGATCCACAAACATAAAATTTGTAACACAAAAAATGTACATGTAAGTTTATGATCAACATAGATATAGAAGAATATCTAAGCTATTTTATTATATGAGAGATTCGGTTACACGATGTACAAAGATGAGCTGATTTAGCCAAATATATGACCTAGAATCACCACAAACATTGCAACTAATAACATTGTAGCAGATTTCTTTGGAAAAAAATATTGCGATGTCCCTTCAGCCAGATAATGAATATATGGCTGTAGTCTGAAAAAGTAAAATGCAGATCTACATAAATCTAGAGCTCTAATGATGCCAATATTCTAGATATGGGGTCTATCATGTATGCAGATAACTTAGACATTATTTTCCATATCTAAAACTTTGGAAAAGCACCCTCCTAGAGTTTGATCCTTTGGTGTTGTGAAAATCTGAATCTATATCTGAAAAATAGATGTTTGAAATATGTCACTAGATCAGATCTAATATTGAAGGCACAGTCCTTCAGGGCTGACACAGGGAGCTCAAGATCTAGCTCCTCATTCCTTCAAAGAATTTTGCGAAATTCTTGCTACACAACTTCTTATGAAAACTGCATTGAAAAGGAAGGAGAGGCTCTCTATCATATTGCTAAGATATGAAATATATCTCGGGGAATGTTGGAAATATTGCATACAATGTGAAGGAATGGTCCTCCTTTGGATTACTAGCTAAAATGCTAACAACTTCCCTTCTCCCTTGGATCTACAAGGAACAATTTTGTGCAATTCTGAAGGGATTGCGCTCTTGGGAGATGAATAATAGATGGCATGATGCTTGATATAGATCTAAATCACTAGAAAGGCTGACCTTGAAGCTCGAGTGATATGATGAATCCTTCAACGGTTCCTCGGCTGAAATATTTAAGGATAACCTCCTCCTCTCAAATTTATCTTCATAAATGTACAATTTACAGATATGGTTGTTACTGCAGTAGGATCAACATGGAACCAATTCTTGATGATTAATGAAGTACAACCCACAATACTCTTTGAAGAGCTAGTCGGTAAGAAAGGAGGGTTGGTTACGATGGGGAACACCAGTGCTAAACAACACTTGCAATCATAGCTAAAAAACCAAAGAAAACATGGAATGTCACATGAGAATTACGGATCTAAACAGATCATACATCAAAAATAATCTTCAACATGCCATCTATTGTGCCTTCATCTTCTTTATATATATTATGAGCCTTCTCATGCGTTGGCCTTCTTAATAACTACGTTGTACATGTGGCTAGGCCTCCATGTTGGCCCATCTTTGTCTCTCCATGATCTCCATCATGTGTGAATGTAATGATCACCCCCTCCATCATGTGTAGATTAAATGAACCACTCCTCCATCATCTCATCATAGATGCTAATTATCTTACATTTAATTCTTTCCATGATCTTGAGTTGGTATCAACCTCCATGATCTATCTTATTAATGAGATATGATCTCCACTCCCTTTACATTAAGTAGTTTCTCTACTACTCCATTATTTAGATCTAGATTTGAAATATCAGCATACACACATAAAAAGTGTATTTTTATTCATATTTTAGGATTATGGGTCCCTCCACCCTTTTATTTACTTAATTATTTAAATTTATTAAGAACTCTAGTATTCCAAATATCATGTGAAAATTTGGGAATATGCAGTCCTCCTAGGAAAAATGTTGCTTGTCCTCAAGCAAGCAAAAATGGATGCTACAACAAACATCCTCCCTCCAAATGGCACCCTCATGTGGAAGAGCCTTCCCATCTGTCACAATGTGCCATGCATGTCCAACCTCCAGAAAGTTGCCTCTAGAATGTCTAGAATGGCCTCCAATTGAAAATTTAGATACCTTTCCTCATCAATGGATTCCAAGTGGCAACGATATGACAAAAATATCTCCTCTACACATGAGATACATATGGTGAAGTGGTTCATTCCCAAAGTGGAAACTCCCAACTCATGGAACTATCTCTCCAACCCATGATACATAGAGTAGATTACATCCATCAATGCCCTCATCATTAGCCACATTATTGGCCATGTAGGAATCAAACATCACATCATCATAGTGAAAAATGAGAAGTAGATACATATTAGAAAACATGAAAAATGTCAAACCATATTCTCCTAATAATATCCAATGCAGCAAGGCCTTGGCTGCCATGCTAGACCATCATGAAAACAAGCGGGGGAAAATTTTAAGGATAGAAAATTATCTTGAAGTTTAAAACATTGGTGAATCTCACTAGTCCCTAATATGAAAACTATAAAATGTTTGTTGATGTATTTCTAAAATCATTCAAATTTATATTGATTTTATATATACTCTCTATTTAATATTGGTTATTTTTAAGGTAAAATAATTTTATATTGTAAAATTTGGGCGAATCATTTTTATAACAAATGGAAATTGGTGAATCTTCTTTTTTGGAAAAATCATCGAAAATTAGCCCACTTGCGAATAGTGGCTAATTTTCCATGAAAACAATTAAGAGAGCGATACTCTCTCAAAAGAAGCCACCACAACAATGCTTCTTCTTTCCATGCCAAATCTGCATCAATATAAATGTGAGAGCCATACTCTTCCAATATAAGCCAACACACCCAACAATGCCTCTTGCTGCCATACCCACCATCATTGTACCAAATGTAGTGGCCATATTCTCTTAAGATAAGCCACCTTAATAGGAATCTTGCTACCCCATCACATCATCATCATACCATGTACAATGACCATATTCCCCCAATAGAAGCCAATGTTGTGAGCCCTCCTGTTGCCATCCTCCAACAATGTCATGCAATGTATGGGAATAATTAATCATATACTCTCCCAAAGTAACCATAGCAATGAGGATTCTTCATGCCTTCTCACATCATCATGATGCAATTCATGGAGCAACAATATAGTAGTGGACATGTGAAATGTCTCATTAACATAAAGCAAATAAGATCCCTTATGCCACATCAAGTGAGAGTTATTCTTTCTCCCAAACCCAAAGTACATACATGAACATGAGATACATCCCAAACAATACATGTAAATACATGAGACATATCCCAAACAACGAGTAAATACATGGAAATAAGATATATCATGAGATGTCCAAACTCTCTCATCAACAACCAAAAGTAACCATGCATTTTCTTGTGCATTCTTCCGGTGATGTGCAAGGCATGAATTAGAAAAATATGACTCCTTGAGTGGTAACCATACTCACCCAAGAGCAACCAGCGCAACCATCTTCTTTCCTATGTATCATAAGTTTGACAACCCCTTACACCATATCATCAACCATTCATCCCAATGTTGATGATGGATCTCAGTCTCCAAATACTTGGTATCCTCCCATTGTAGGACACCAACCTCCTCAAATTGTTGAAGAACTTTGCACTCCATGAAATTTTTAAGTGCACCTCTAATGGAATCTCCATGAGATTATCTTTTCATCAAGCCCTCAGAAATAAAAGGTTCACTAGATATATTTGTAGGTAGAAGTTTCTTTTGGTGTGAGATGCTCATTAAGAAAGTGTCATCTAGAAAGGAGAAAATATTTCTCATCTCAATATGTCTATCATCTATCATATTTCCTCCATTGCTTCATGAATGAAGCTGCCATATGATTTCTCCCATGAGGAATGGGTCCTCTTCTTCTCCCTTGCTCCATTAACAACATTATAGATACGCAGGTGATACATGTCTTTGTCTCTCAAAGCAAGGCATGATGTTGAACTCATAGCCGGCCTATTGTACATAGGATGCATACTCATCCCATATTCCAAAATTCTACACTTCAACTCAAAGGGTTGAATGAATTTCATCCAATGAAAAACTAGGATGGTTCTTCATCTCTTCCTTGATTAGATCAAGGGTCCTCTATGTAGCGATATAGTGCTCCAGTAAATGATGTTCTAACCCTTGGTCATGCGTAAGCACGATGGCATGTCCCCATAAGTTTCCAATAAGAGGTATTGAAAGAATATGTGATGAAAATGTATGCATAACTTGGATCAATTGTGATTGAGAAACATCTTACCAAACATAAAGTTTCTTTTGGTGCAAGGTCTCTCAAGCTATTTGGTAATTAGGTAGTGATTTCACTTCTACAAGTGTACCATCAACGGTATCTGTCTCCTCCTCCTCATGCATCTCATCAATCATGCATGGGGCTCCATTCAAGAACTCAAGACCATATTGCAAAGATGCAAGTGATCCTCCTCTTGATGTAAGCACTTTAACGACTAGTGGCGGTAGAGACTCCTCCTCTTGAGTGATAATGAGAACATCTCCTATTGAATCTTCATGCACTATCTCCTTGATGATTGGAGATGTCACTATGTGAATGTCTCTGGTTTCTTCCTACCATATTTATTCTTCGGTCCTTGCATAAAATCTACACAAAATACTTCCATGTGTCACACATGACTAAACCACCAAACTCTTACACTTCACCCTCTAGGTGCGGCGTTGCAAACTCCCACAGCCTCTCTTTCGATATACAATATTTTAGAACGAGTAAATAATTCTTCCTCCAATCCCTAAATGTTCTTGTGGAAGATCCATCAAATGTAGGCAAGAAGAATCTATGGCTCTTTCTTCTATTCTTGCTTCTAGATCTCCTCTCTTCTTTGAGTTGCGAAATGCATTGGAGAGGAGAGATTATTGTTCAATAATCTAGGTTGCGACTTGTATTTAGATAGATATTCACTTAGGGTCTCATGCCCCAAGCCTTCATAATATTTAGACTAGTCCTCTTTCTCAAAGAAAGTGGATCTGATGGAATAATGTGAAGCTCCTTTCTTCTATGGTCTTCTTGTTCTTTGAAAAGAAGTGCTAGGACCTTCTTCATCTTGAAACCTTCTTGAGGTTTCTTTCTTATATTCTTTCTTCATTGATATCTGCAGGGTATCCTTCATAGATCTAAAGGAAGATAAGGAAAAAATTAATCCTCACATGATAAAGATCTCTATTTATCTTGTTTTCTTATGTTGTCAAAATGTCAACAAGCTCGGCCAAAGATCATACTCTAATACCCTTTGTAATATACCAAAATGGAATAATGCCTTTGATACACAAACATAATATTTCTAACACGAGAAAATGTACATGTAATTTATGCTAAACATAGATATAGAAATAATAAATTAGCCATTTATTATATAGGATGAATTCGATTACACAATGTACAAAATATGAGTGGATTTAGCCAAATAGATGACCTAGAATCACCACCTCAAACATGCTACAAGTAGCACTACGTAAATTTGGAGAGATATTGAGTAAATGATATATTGTCCCTTTAGTGAATATTGAATATGTATTTGTAGGTTAGAAAAGAAAAATCACAGATCTACATAAATCGGGAGCTACGATGATGCCAAGATTCTATGTACGGTACTATGATGGATACCAAGATAACCTAGAAGGATTTTCTAAGATCTGATTTGAAAAATCACCCTCCTAGATTTTTGTATCCTTTGAATGTTTGGGTTGTGCAGATCTGAAAAATAGATGGCTGAAATATGTCACAAGATCATAACTAAGCTTGAAGGGTTGATCCCTTCACTAGATCCTTAAGCTGAGGAGCTCAGAATCTGTCCTCATTCCTCCAAAGAATGTTGCGGCCCCTGTTTGCTACACAAACTCTCATGAAAAGCGCATTGTAAAGGAAGGAGGCTCTCAATCCTGCTTCTAAGATATGAAATATAGCTCGAAATGATGGAAGTAATGTACAATGTGGAAGAATGGTCCTCCTTTAGATTACTAGCTAAAATGCTAACCTTCCCTTCTCCCATGGATCTACAAGAATGAATTTGCGCAATTCCTAAAGGGAATGCTATTGTTGGGAGATGAATAATAGATGGCATGATGCATGATATAGATTTGAAGCATTGGAAGGCTGATCTTGAAGTTAGGTGATAGGATGAATACTTCACCCAGGTTCCTCAACTAAAATATTGAAGGACAACCTCCTCCTCTCAAAGTAGAGTCTTCGAAATGTACAATTTTTGAATATGGTTGTTATGCGAAAGTAGGATCAATATGGCACCATGCACAGTGAATGAGGTACAATACTCTTTCAAGAGATACTCAATGAAAGAGGTGGGATTCTGACGAGGAACACCAGTGCTAAACAACACTTACTGATCTTAGCTAAACATCCAAATAAACCATGGAATGTCACATGACAATTCCGGATCTAAACGAGATCATACATCAACGATGAGCTCCAACATACCTTCTATTGCTGCTTCATCTTCTTTATATAGATTATGATCCTTCTAATGTAGCCCTCCTCATAACTTTGATGTACATGTGGAGGCTGGGTCTCCATGTTGACGGCGTTTGTCTCTCCATGATCTCCATCATGTGTGAATGCATGTGATCACCCTCTCCATCATGTGTGCAGCTAAATGCCTGGTATATATCGTCATCTCATCATGAATTCTTATGATCACACATTTTATTCTTTCCATGATCTTAGTTGGTAGTATCAGCCTCCATGATCTATCTTATTAATGAGACATGATCTCGATCCTTTCACATTAAGTGGTTTCTCTGCTACTCCATTATGTAGATCTAGATGCGGAATAACCACATACACACATTAAAAGTGGATTTTTATTCATCTTTCAGAATTATGGGTCCCTCCTGCTTACCAATTAATTAATTTTTATTAAGAAAACTAATATTCAAATATCATGTGAAAATTTGAGAATATTACATGGTATACCACCATTCGGCGAGAGGTAACCACTTGACCCAATGTGATTGCTTGCTCATATACAAAACAACGAATATATCCTTCCAAACATGTATTCACTATCTTTGTTTGACCTTGATTGAGGACGATAAGATGAGCTATGAGATAGTTTAGTATGAAGACAAGAAATTAGTGTTAAAAAATTTCACAACAAAAATGGGATCTCTTTCACTTACAATAATCTTCGGGTTTCCATGTATCTTTTGAATTGTTTCCATAAATGCGATATGTTGTGGTGCTTTAAATGGATGAGGTAATGCACAAAAGTGTGCATACTTGGTAAGTCTATCAACTACCCTTGATGACACTCCTTCATTCATAATTATGTAAACCTGTGATAAAATCCATTGAAATATCCTCCCAACGTTGACTTGGAATGGATAAACATTGTAGAAGACTAGGGGTCTTAATTGTATCAACTTTATTTTATTTTGGCCAGGACCAAAAATTCTGCCACAAACTTCTGAATATCAGATTTAAGGCCATCCCAAAAAATTATTTCTTCACCATGGTAAGTTTTTGAAAATCCCAGTGTCCTCCTAAAGAAGAAGTGTGCAATTCCAAAAGAATATTTTTTTTTAGTTAGAATTCTTGCAAATATATAAGTGATCTTTGTACCATAAGGAATCATTTTCCAACTAAATGTATCATATGTACTAGGATCTTTACTAAAACTTATGAATGAGTGTCACTTCTTGTCTTCTTCATTCATCCTTGCTTTTGTTATCAATCTGGTTGGATAATAGAAATAGCACAAAGCAATGCTTCCACCTCTTCATCCTTTCTTGAGAATTTTATCTGCAACAACATTTAGCTTCCATTTTTTGTAAGATGATTTCCAAGTCATAACCTAACATCTTTGTCACCCATTTTCTTTGCTCTTAAAAATAGTCTTTGTTCCAAAAAGTGTTTAAGACTATAATCATCATTTTTTACCTTGATGTCTTCCATTAGGTAAGGTCTCCATTTCTTTAGTACATGTAGTATTGCCAACATTTCCTTCTCATAAATAGCCTTTTGTAAATAATTTCCTTTGATTGGACGACTTTCAAAATCAATGGTTCTTTCTTCTTGCTTTAAAAAAACACCAATTCCATTTCAGGAGGCATCACATTCCACAATAATGGTTTTTGTGAAGTACGGCATAACTAAGACTAGTGCTAGGCACATTGCCTCTTTAATATGTTCCAAAGGCCTTAGTTGCTTCGAGTCCATGAAAATTCATCTTTCTTCAATAATGTTGTTAGGCGCTACTATTCTTCCATAATTCTTAACAATCATGTGATAATACCCTGTTAACTGAGAAATCACGCAACTCCTTTATGGTTGTGGGGGGCATTTCCATTCGTAATAGCTTTTATTTTGTTAGGGGTCTACCTTAACACCCTCATGAAATACAATATGACCCGGATATTCCCACCTCTTATGAGCAAAAACATTTGGATGTTTTTGCATATAATTTTTCTTCTCGATAGTTTGAGCACCTGTCAACATGTTGAACATGATCCTTCAGACCTATTGGCAAATTAGTATATCATCAAAAATACTAGCACAAATTTTCTAAGTAAGGGTTTGGAAATGGAGATTCACATCCAACCCTTGAAATGTAGAGTTCATTGGTAAGGCCAAAAGGCATGACCAAAAATTCATAATGAACCTCATGAGTTCAAAATGTTGTTTTCAGAATATCTTGATCTTCATTCTAATTTGATGATATCTTTGAATGAAGATCAATTTGGTAAAATAAATTTCTCCATGTACTTCATCCAATAATTCATCAATCACATGAATGGGGAAATTTATCTTTAGTGAGCTTATTGAGCTCCCTATAATCTGGATACATGCACCATGATCCACATCCTTCTTGCACCAATACTATTGGAGTAGAGAAGAAGAACTTTGACTAGGTTGAATTATGCTAGCCTCTAACATATCTGCATTAATACATTCAATTTAGCTCTTTTGGACATAAAGGATATTTGTAAGGCCTGATGTTTGGAGGAACACTTCACCGGAATCAAATGAATAGAATGATCATGATCACAAATAGGTGGGATTCCTTTAGGAGTTTCAAACACCTTGGAATGATTGTCCAAGTCTTTTGAAGATCTAGAGAAATAGATGATTTTGGTGCTGGAACTTCTAGTAGAGCATAATTGTGCAATTACGCCTCGTTTTCTTTCTTCAAAATATTTTTCATGACATTAGAGCTTATTAAATTCCTTGGCTTCCCTACAATACCCTGTAATTTGATTTCCTTTCTTAAAACAATTCCCAGAAAGGAATTTCTGAAAATTAGCTACTGTCCCCAAGGAATTGTAACCATTGTACTCCTAATACAACATCGGCACCTCCCATTTGGATGGAAAGCATTGGAGATATTAAATACATATTCCCCCATGGATAGCCTGATATTATGGAATTTTCGAGCTAGTAATAGTTCCTCCATTTGCAACCATCACTTGAAATTCTAGTCTTGGGTATAGGAAACAATTCAATTCTTGGCTACCTTACAATGAATAAAATTATGGGTACTACCTGAATCAATCAACACTACTACCTTTTTCTGCTTCATATGTCCTCCTATCTTTAGAGTTTGATGAGTGGTATTTCCTACCAATGCATTGTGATATGGTCGGACTCATCTCTTCTTCTTCTAGGGTTGGTTCATAGTGTATATCCTCTTCTTTTGAAGTTTCTTGTTCATTTTCTTCACTCCCCTCCTCACAATCTATGTAAAATAATTTCTTCTCGGCACACTTATGACCTTTAGTGTATTTTCTATCCCCAAGCTGTATCAAAGCCCTTTTGCTCTTTTTTCTTCCAATTGTTGTGGTGCCAACCTTGTAAGTTATGGAAGTCTAGGAGTAGCAACACTTACATCTTTAGATGTGAGTGGTAGGCTTCCTTGTCGCCCACAATTTTAAATTCCAGTATTTCTTTCCAACCTGAATGTCGTCTCCAACGAATCAGGTTCCCAAATGTGAACTTAATTTTAGATCTCTTTATCCTTTAAAGTCCCCATGAAGACATCAATCCTATGCTCCTCTGGAATATCGATTACCCTTATATTCAATATTTGGAAGTTCTCAATGTGCTTCACCAGGAACCCTATTGTTTGATTTTTATCAATTGGCTAAAGATGGTGTTGCTCTTTGTATCCTCATAATGTGCTATCATTTCCCTCTAGTAAAAATTGACCAAGTGACAATTTTTTTACGGGAAGAAAATCCATCGATACCATACAAATGTATTTTGTTCTAAATGTAAAGTTACAATGCATACCTTTTGTGTGTTTTTCACATTATTGAGATCAAAATATTGCTCCATTTATAGTATCCATGTTATGGGATCCTTGCCATCAAACTTCCTCATTCCAACTTTGGAATATTGTGGTTCTTCCAATCCAACATTAAGGTTTGTAAATCATGATTACGAGAAAACACGAAATGACGGAGAGCACAACAAACCAACCAAGCGAAGAAGGGAAAATCTGCAGGATGTCAAAGGAAAGAGATAGATAAGCGAGGAAAAGGAATGTGATAGTATAGTTAGTTCAATGATTTTGTGGGTTCTCTATTGTATTTAACCCATGAGAATTAAAATGTAATGTGTTCTCCAAGGAATATAATATATAGAAGGTGTTTTGTGGACTTGTTTGATGTATTTCAATGTATGTTAATTTCTATATATGGTGTTTGAACAATTATTTAAATTTTCTGATAGCTTTCTTTGATACCTATAATATAATAATTCATCTGTGCTATTATGTAATAAGAGTGTTCACACGCAGGTGTCACGTTTAGATGAATGCTAAGTAGTTTCACTTCGGTAGTATGGTTCTATCTCCCCTATCTCGGTAAGGTCACACACTTGCCTTGGGTGAGACTCCTTTCTCTCCTTTGAGCGAGGATGAAAATGTCGGCGTTGTCTGGAGCTACGATGGGATCTTGTTCGCCCCCTAAGTCTAAACCTAGATCTTGCCCAGAAAGTCACCCTTTTGTGCCAACATTATTCATGTCAAAGAAAATTGGAAAGGAAGATAAAATATCTTCAAAAATATGATAATATCATAAGGAAACATTTAGGAATAAAAACATTGGAATATTACATTTAACATTAGTGGGATTTTAGATCATAGAGGAGAGAAATCCTTTATCATCAAAATTTAAAATTAGATGGCTCAAATAAGGAGATAGTAATTTTAAACACATTGAAAATTTTATGATCAATAGAGGGAACCACATAAAAATATAATCCCATATGATGCCATAAAGAAACTTACTTAGGGAACTATAAATAGTTTTAAAACCATTAGTCAAATCCATTGAAATTTTCATCCATATTTTTTAAACTAGAGTAGTGTGTTTACATGATGTGATACATACAATTTGAAGATGTGGACAAATTTTTTATGCCAGAGTCTAGCTAATTTATTCTCCCAATTGGTTTGATAAAAAATCATTCAATGCGGCTTATTTAAATATTCTTAATAGTGATGTATATGAATTAGTCAAATACTCTACAACTTATAAGGAAATATATAATCATTGGCATTTACTAATTTTACCTCATTCCAGAGTAGATTGAGTTAGTAGATAAATTATTGATAAGTTATAAAAAATGGAATATGTTAACTTCCATCCTACCTCTCTTTGTATTTTATATTCAAAATGTATCAAAAGTCATTATTAACCATTTAAATCCTATCATTTCTAGGATCATCTAAACAAAGTAGGAAGGCTATAGAGAAGGAAACAAAAACTATATGGTATTTTAGTATCGCTTGAAATTATTCACACATTCAAGCTTAATAACAAACCTAGTATGACAATAAAAATTCATATCCTTGAGGATTAGACTCACGTAATGTGAATTGGTCCCATTGAGAATATGAACTCAACAAATTATTGGAACATCTTAATGGAATTTCCACGAGTAAATCACTATGCAAATTGAGAGCAAGCATTCCATTCCTTTCTTAAAATTTTATCCTCCTAAAAAAATATGATGGAAGAATCATGTATCAAATATATTGTACAAAGATTCACACGGATAGATTATCTCACAATGATTCACCATGATCAAAATATGGGGATCTCAATACACATGTCACTAGGGCATTAAGATTATCTGACAAGGATCATCTTCAGCAGAAATTGACCACCTTACTATGATTTTTTCCATGGAATAGGCTACATTTACAAGGACATTAGTATATCCATCAAAGAGCAAAAATATAATCCCCTTCCCTTAATTCCCCAACTCTTAATGGGTAGGCGAGTTCTTCCATATATCGGTGGTACTACTAACAAGATCACAACAATCATCAAAATAAATGGAATTTTCAAATCATTCAAACCTTGAAACCATCCAACATAAAATCAAGTCCATGAGAGATAAGGTTTCACTTTGTAGTTCAAAGGTGTCTACAAAATCAGTTTTTCTTGTGGATTATGGAACATTGGAGAAACTGGTCAATCATTTAAGATAATATTGAAGGAACATTGTGTTGATATAAATAGGAAAAGAATTTTCCCTCCACTCTTGATGAGAATTCATCTAAGACTAGAGATCTTATGCCTCAAAGAATCTTGAAATCATCACCAAAAGACTGCTTCTTTAAACACAAACTCGAGAGAGGAAGCTCTTGAAATCATGAAGAATCCCAACAAAATTAATAGGGATGGAGGTATGGAAGTTAGAAGAAGTTAAGCTACCATTAAAATCTAGAAACTTATCTCATCATTTCATCTCCTATCTTTTCCTTTCCTTCCTTCCCTCTCACGTCCTCCACTCTCGTCTTCTCCTCATTTCCCTCTTTTCTATTATCTCTCTTCTTCCTTTCTCTCCCTTTGCTCTATCCTTTCAAGATTTTTTCTATCCTTCCTATAGTTTCTTGTTTTCTTCCTTATATATCCACCCTCTAATTAATAATTAATTTATTTTATCTTGTTCCTTCCTTTTTATTCATTAATTTTGATTATTAATATTTTATTTTATACTTTAGATGATTATTATTATTATTATTTTGTTTGTAAATTTTATCTTCCTTTATCTTCTCTTCTTTTATTTAATTTAATTTATGTCCTATTTCTCTTATTTTTGTACTTTATCCCCCTATTTTATTTAATTTGTTCCTTTTATTTTATCTTATTTTATTTTTACTCTCGTTTTATCCTTTTTGCTTTATTTTTCTTATTCCATCATTATATTTCATGACAACCTTATTTATTTTTCATATTTTGTTCTCTTGTTTTTTTCTTAATTCATTATATTTAATTATTGTTTTATAATTAAAAATTATTTTATTATTAATTTAATACTTTTTCTTTTTTTAATTATGAATTTTCTTTTCTTTAATTATTTTATCTTCTATTATTTATTATTTTTTATAACCAACCTTTCCTCCTTTCCTCCTTTCATTTTTATCTCTTTTGGTTTATTTTTGTATTTATTAATTATTTTTTCCCATCCTTCTCTCATTATCTTATTATCGATGATGGGTCTTGATTGTGACCCAAAACGTAGATTCAAAATGCATATTGTAGATTCATATCTTATTTTTTACTCTTCAAAACCCATTCACAAAAACCTTCAAACAAAAATTTGGAATTTTTAAGAGAAACAATATGGGATTTCATGCTTTATCGATATTGGATTAAGTGGGTAAAAAACCTCATCTTCGCGTCCTTTTTTTCTTAAATTTGGTAAATGGATCTCTTTCTTATCTATTCAATCCCTTCTGAAGTAGTAAGACATAGAGACATGTTTTCTAACGTTGTATTCAACCTAATGGAAGAGGTCCACAACATAAGTATAAAGAGTTAGTGATCAATAGAATGATTAAATACGTTAACATACTTTCTAATGTTGGTTTTTGTATCATACTTAAAATATTGGGATTATAAAATATTTCTTTCTTCACACAAAACCATTGAATCATGGAAGGCTAACACTAGCTTAAATACATTTCTCCAAGTTTCAAGTAAACCCTTAATATTATTCTTCAATACTCTCATGAAAATTGAATAAAATTACAATAATATTAGGTTTTCAAGTAAGTTCTCTTCAATATAATATTTGGCTTCCTCATTATTGGATGTTATATTGAGAAACACTTCATGAAAATATCTTCTCTATAAGATAATGTTTAAACATACTAGTTGGATCTTTATATTTATCTCATTCCTTAGGGAAATTAATCTCATAAAGGAAGGGCTATCATTGATGCATCTACGACTTCTATATGATCAAAACTTACTTCAAATTTATATATATTATTAAAGATATTGGAAGAATCCTTATGTGAGAGGAGTTGAATAGGGAAAACAATGGGCCTAGTTTCATTAGCTAGATTGTTAGGAATAATATAAGCCCCATATTAACCTTAAAACCCCATATATTAATCCCTACATATTGACTTATTACATTTATTTTGTTATATTATTATTATAAATAGAATCCCTAATTATCCTATTTTAGTATAAGTAGACCCTTTGTCTCCTATAGATCTAAAGTCTACCTAGTCATATAATCATAAAATATTGTCTTGTACATTGTATCCTATTATGTCCACATGATACTAGTTTAGCCATTTATTATTGTTATTTTAGTCATATTATTGTTATTTTTTCCCATGTAGTCCCCATATTGTTATTATTGTGCCCCATAAGTGTAGCCCCATTATTTTTTATTTTTGTGCCCATGTGGTCCCCATATTGTTGCTATTGTGACCCCTACGAATCCTATATATGAAGATAGGTTTTGTCATTTGTATCATGAAATAATTGTTCATTTATGTAATGTAAAGGATATTTCCCCTCGAAGAGTCTGATTTCCAAGTCGTTGATCCATCTTTTCTTCTATTTTGAGGGTTGGTTTCATAACATTTGGTATGAGAGCTTTGGATTCTAGGGTTTCTTTGTTACAAACGAGTCATATTGTACTTTTCACTATAACGTTTTTTTATAAGAACATTCACAAGATGAAATTTTACCTAAGAAGTCGAAATCTTTAGGAGCTTCATGTAAACATTTCGAATCTTGGTTTTTTATATTTTCGGAGATATGATGCGAAGAAGTTAAGTTTTTGCACTCTCCATAATTTCATCTCAAACATGTGACAAAGGGAAAATCAACATAACTTTCGTTTCAAACATCACATTGGAATTTTTTAATAATTATTTGAAATTGCATGGATTGTAGTTTATTTTATCAGAGTTCGAGCCGAAGGTCGAAACATTGACATGTGGCATAGAACTTAGTCCATAATAGGCCATTGTGGGAGGTTGGGAATAAATTTATCTTGAAGAATCCAAATTGGAAATTCGACTTGTAGGTTTGAAAGAAGACTCGAGAGGGTGGTTGTAGGACATAATTTCATATCTTTGAAATCCAAATTATAGAGTTACAATTGTTTCAATATATATCTCCTAAAAGCAAGAAAAAGGTGTGTATTTTAAAGAGTGCATAACTTTTGGTTTGAAAAATCATTTTGAAGTGATTCCAAGGAATATTCAAGCACGGGCCTCGAGTATTGAGTTCCTAAAATTCCTCCAAAAAACATAATTCCACACCCATTTAGCCCTCATAAATATTTACTATGATACATGAATACATAGGAATAATTGCGGCATGATATCTCAAAATTGCGGGACCGAGAGCAACAAATTCCTCTCTCACATAGATCAACCACAAGTGAACTAGAGGCTAAGATGGATGGTATGAATGGCATGGAAGATAAAATCGATGGTATAGGAAACCTTTGGAATATTTGAAGAAATAAATGGAAGGTTTGAAGGATGGTTTGACAAAGTTTCTACAAGAAAAATATTCCTAATGGCGAAAAACTAGTAGAGGAAAATCATGATGAGAAAATATAAATGTTAATCGAGAATTTCATACACTATAATGTTGGATTAAGGACCCTCCATATTCCAAAGATCAATATGAGGAAGTTTTATGGCAAGGATCTTGTAACATGGATACTACACACGGAGAAATACTTTGACTTGCATAATGTGCAAAACATGCAAAAGGTACACATTGCGACTTTATATCTAGATCCCAATACATTTGTATCATATCGATGGATTTTCTCTCGTAAATAAATTGTCACTTTGTCAATTTTTATGGAGAAATTATAGCACATTATGATTATACAAAAAAAACATCTTCTTTAGCCAATTGATAAATCAAACAAAAGGGTTCAATGGTGGAGCACATTGAGGACTTCAAAAATTGAATATAAGGGTAGATGATATTCCAAAAGGGCTGATTGATCTCTTCATAGGGAATTTAAAGGATAAAATCCAACATGAGGTTTTCCTTTTAGGAGCCTAATTCATTAGAGAAGGAATTTAGGTTGGCAAGAAAAATTGAAGAAAAAATTATGGTGACAAGGAAGCACTTCCTCACAACTATAAATATGGAAGTGTTACTCTTGTTAGATTTCCACAACCTTCAAGTTTGACACCACAATTGGAAGAAAAAAGAGAAAAGGGGTTTTCTATCTTTAATTGCGATAGCAAATACGCTAAAGTTCATAATTTTGTTGAGAAGAAATTATTTTACATAGATTGTAAAGAACGGGAAGAAAATGATAAATAAAATTCAAAAGAAGAGGATATACATAGGAACCAACCCTAAGAAAGAATAAATGAATGCGACTATATCTTGTAATGCATTGGTAGGAATTACCACTCCTCAAACTCTCAAGATACAAGGGAATATCAAGAAGAAAAATGTAATAGTGTTGATTGATTCGGGTAGTACCCATAACTTTATTCATTATAAGGTAGCCAAGAATTGAATTGCTTCTGTACGCGGCACCCAGTGTCAGGCGATGGTTGTAAATGGAGGAACTATAAATTTCTCTAGAAAGTGAAATAATATCAAGATAACCATGGTGGAATATGTATTGAATAGTCCAATTATCTCCATTCCAATGGTTGGTGCGTGTTGTATAGGAGGTTACAACCTTAGGCGATGATAACTTTTACTTTTCAGAAATTTCATTTAAATTTTGTTACGAAGGAGAAAATTTGAATTACTATGTATCACAAGGAAGCCAAGAAATATAATATTCTCTAATGTCATGAAAAATATTCACAGAAGAAAAAATGAGGTGTAAGCTAGCAGTGTCGACTAGAGGTTAAAACATCAAAATCAACTATTTCTCCATATCTCCGAAAAGTCTTTAACAATCATTCCAATGTGTTTGAGAACCCCAATGTACTCATATATTCATGATAATGATTATTTTATTCATTTTATTCTGGAAGTGGTCCTCCAAACATCGGGCCTTATAGATGTCTGTATGCTCAAAAGAGTGAGATTAAACATATGGTTGCATAAATGCTAGAGCTTGGTATAATTCAACCTAGTCAAAGTTCTTTCTCTCCTCACGTATTATTGGTTAACAAGAAAGATGGATCATGGCATATGTGCCTGGATTATATGGAGCTCAACAATTTTGCTATTAAAGATAAATTTCCCATCCCCGTCATTGATGAATTATTGGATGAATTACATGGAGAAATTTACTTCACCAAGTTAGATCTTAGTTAAGGATATCATTAAATTAGAATTAATATTGAAGACATTATGAAAGAAACATTCGGAACTCAAAAGGTTTCTTATGAATTTTTGAGTCTTTTGGCCTTACTAATACCTTCCAATTTTTCAAGGTTTGATGAATTCCATTTCCAAAACCTTCCTTATAAATATTTTGTTAGTATATTTTGATGATACAATAATGTATAGAAAGTCTTGGAAGGATGATTTTCAACATGTTGAGAAGATTCTCAAACTATGGGAGGAGAAACAATTATATGTAAAAACCTCCAAATTTCTGTTTGGGTCATATCGTATCTCATGCGGGTGTTAAGGTAGGACCTAACAATATTAAATCCACCAAGGAATGGAAAATCCTTGGGGAGTTAACGGGGTATTATCGCAAGTTTGTTTAGAGAGTGGGGAGAATGTTGCTACCTCTAACATTATTACTAGAGGAAAGATGCATTTTCTTGGACTAGAGAAGAAACTAAGGCCTTTGAACATCTTAAAGAGGAAATACGCCACACCATTCCTAGCTACGTCGAATTCACAAAAACTTTGATTGTGGAATATGATGCCTCGGAGGAAATAGAATTTTTTTGCGGTTGTCGAGAGAAAGGGAGAAGACCCATTGCTTTTGAAAATCATCTAATCAAAGAGAAGTATTTATAGAAACCTATTTGTAGAGAAGGAAATGTTGGGAAATACTACGGGCACTAAAAAAATGGTGACCTTACCTAATGGGAAGATAATTAAAGGAAAAAAACATCATGATAGTCTTAAATAATTTTTTGGAACAAATATTGTCTTTAGAAGAAGCGGCAAAAATGGGTCACACGGATGTTGGGTTATGACCTTGAAATAATGTACAAAAATGGAAGGAAAATGTTGTTTCATATTCAATCTCAAAGAAAGGGATGACGATGTGAAAGCATTTCTTTGTTCCATTTCTGTTGCTCCTTTGGTGGATAATCGGAAAAATAGGGATGAATGGAAGAATGATGAAGGGAGGTGTTTATTCAAAATTTATGTGAATCCCAATACATCCCTAAAAAAATTAGCTGAAAAATGATTAATTTTTGGTACAAATATCACTTATATATTTGTAAGAGTTCCCAAATCAAACAAAATATTCTTTTGGAATTACACACCTCTCCCTTAGGGAGGGCACTCGGGATTTTTTAAAACTTACGCAAGGTCAAGAAGGAATTTCTTTTGGATGGCCTTACGGTTGATATTCAAAATTTTACGGAGGAATGTTTGGTTTTCCAACAAAACTTAAGTTGAGAAAATTAATATACAGTGCTGTGACAAGCTTTATCCATTCCAAGTGAACAATAGGAGGGGTTTCAATGGATTTTATCACAATTTTAACCAATTAGGAAATACTAGCATCATGGTGGATCGGGAGCTCAAATCGAGCTTGGGAAAAATCTCAAAAATAAAAGGTGCTCAAATTGATTTGGAACCTAAGCGATGGGATAGGCCTCGGTGATACGATCCTAGCACTGCTAACGACACTCAATCCGTTACCGTATGAAGAATCTATTGCACTTTTAGTGGAGTGGGTCCGGCGGAGCACGGAGGGGCCAGCCCTCCTCCCATGGAACCTCATCATATGACCAGTGTGGGAGCTTAATGTTAAGAGCGCTTAAGGAGCCTAATCTCAAGTTTAATATTTAATTAAGCTTCAGTTAAGTGTAGTTTAATATGGCGAATATTCTGGAGGTGCTCCCAAATTTAGGCGGACTTCCACTTTTAGTGGAGTTAACTGGCAGTTGCCCCACATTTAGTGGAGGAAATTGGGGCAAAATTGTTTTGGTCATAACTTTCTCATTACTCAACCTTTTGAAAAGAATTTTTTTTTTTATTTCATATTTCCTCAGCATTTTGGACTGAATGGCGTAGGTTTTAGAGCCATGGGAGCTCATTTTCAGCCTGTTTAGCTTCGGAGAAGCTTTTTGAGCCACTAGGGCCATTTTGGGTTTTGAGTTTGGTTGAGCTGTGGTTAACCTTTTTTGGTGAAACAAAAGTCATTTTCGACTATTTCCTACATTCCAGAGCCATTGGAATAGGTCTTAGCTCTGTTTGAAGACTTTCAGAGGCCCAAAACCTTTAGGAGAGTTTTCAGGGCCACCATGGCCATTTTGGGGTTTGAGCTATTTTGAGTTGTGGTTATCAGTTTGAGGTGAACCAAAGCTCTATTTCAGATAATTTCGACCTTATGAAGCCATTGGAAGTGGTTTGAAAGGAATATGAGGACTTCTACAACCCGAAAAGTTGCAGAGAAGTTCAAAGCACCAGCAGGACATTGATGAAGAAATCACTGTTTATGGTAATCTTTCACTGTTTAGTGAATTTGAAAAGGCATTATTAGCTTTTTCCTGCCTTCTGAATCAGTTTATATATTCAGATTTTTCTATTGAGACACTTATAATCTTGTATTGCATTTGAGAGCTTTTAATACAAGAGGACAAGCCCATTTTGGGAGGCTTGATCCAGGAGATGTAGCCCAAGAGTTGGGTTGAACTCCTATATTATATTGCTGTTGTGTTTTGATATTATATTGCTGAATATTGTTGCTGATACCCATGTTAAGTTTCAGAAAAAACAATTACACTTAAGATACATAAACAATGAAAATACATACACCATTTGCAAGCTAAATTTCCGCATAACGTCAAGTTTAAAGCAAGATCATTTTAATTAAATCTGAGTGTTTACTTCTATTATTTCTTTAGGCAGAGTCTGTAAGAGGGCCAGGTAGCCTCTGGATTCATCCTTTCCTTGAAAGGTGAAATATCCGGTAAATGCCCCTACAGTCTATCTCTGTATTAGAAATATGAAGTTCTCACATTTTCAGATTTAAACTTAGAGTATTTTTGCACTCATTTACATAATTGAAAATGGATACCTTGCACCCTTTTCAAGTACCTTCCATTTTTATATCAGATGGTATCAGAGCTCGAGTTGAGCATTTGTTATTGTGCAAAAGGTTTTAAAACAGTGTAAGAGATTTACTGTTTTATTGGTTGCAAAATGGTTGCATGTATGAGTTTTCTTAAGTTGGAAAGATAGTTGTTGTTAGATGAGTCTTGGAAAGGATTGAAGACTATTTTCCTTACCCAATTTACCTCAAGATTATCTTTGGAAAACAAACTCCAATAGTTTGTGTTTTATGGCTGCTTGAATGAGAAGGGGTCTTTACTGACATTTGGCTAAAAGCTTGTCGTTTGATTGAAAGCTTTGAGGAATTTTCTTTGGAAGTTCCTTTTGGTTGTTTGAACATTTACATAATGTCAACTTCTTCTACAAGTGAAGTTTCCTCCTTCATGAGATTCTTCAATGATGACATGAAGAATGAGTTCTTTAAGGTGAAGGACATGGTGCAGATTCTCCTTGAGGATCAAAGGGAAAGTGTTCAACTTCGTGCACAATTGCTAGCTATGTAGGAAGAGAAAGAAGTCATTCTTCAAAGACTGCATGATATGGAGTTGCAGTTTCTTCAAGCTCAAGAAGCTTTGTCCAAGAAAATTCTTGAGGAAGAGGATAATCGTTCCAACTTGTCTTCAAGTTCCTCCATTGAAAAGTATGTTGGTTCTTTTGAAAAACATACAAGAGGTATTGGGTCCAAATTGATGTTGAAAATGGGCTATCAAGAAGGCAAAGGTTTGGGAAAGCATGCACAAGGCATTGTTGAGCCTATTTGTGTTGTGGAGCGTCCCAAGAATATTGGTCTTGGCTATGAGCAACTTAATGGCAAAGCTTTGAGCACATGCATTCAAGAATGTGATGCAAATTTAAAGAGAACCTTTGTTCCAAGTTCTCAAATGCATTTATGTCAAAATTGTTCTAAGGATGATTGCCATTGTTTTAAGCCATCATTGCAGAAAGTATAAGGTAAACATGTCGCTTATGGCAAGCATGAAAATGTAAGCAGTTTTCAAGACAAGAACAGTGATGAAAGTCTGAAAAGGGAAGCTATCTCCTCTACTAGTTCATCGTCTTTCGAACACAAAAAGGATGGACATTCCATGCAACAAAAGAGGTATAATTATTCACATGATCAATTTGATTATGTTTCAGCAAAGAATAATAATTATGCTTGTTCGAATGAAAGAAAATTTTGTTGCACATTTTGTGGTGGAGTTAACCATGTTGCTTCAAGATGCTGGTTGAAAAAGAAAGCACACAGGAAGCAGAAGAGGCAAAGAGAACTTTCTCAGAAAGTGCTTAAGATTTTCTCAGTTTGTCAAAGGAAGGGACATGATGTCTCTCATTGTTGGACTTTGCATCCAACAAATCGTCCAAAGCGTATGCAGCTAAGGGACAAACAGTTTGGCGCAAGTGGATCTATGGAGTCCATTATTGATGTGGAAAGGGAAGTTTCACATGAGGAAAATTTGCAGCAGCAAAAGTTGCCATGGAAGTGGCTTGGTGAGAAGTGGATGGACTTCTTGACACAGTAAGACGTACTCCTTTTGTACATATGCAAATTTCGGATGTATGCATGTATTTTGTTGTAATATCTTTTTTGTTTTGAGCCACCTTAGATCATTGATCAAGGCTGCGTTGTATAGTTTCACTCTGTAAATTTCTCGCCAGAAATTTCTGTGTGGGTTCAAGAAGGTCAGTTGTGGACAGTTGTGGACAAGCGCATTCAGAAAGGGAAATGTCGATTTCTTTTCATTTGTGGTTCAAATTCACTTGCTTTGTAAGGAAAAAGTGTTTGAAGGGATGAAGAGAAGAGGATTTTTATTCTCTCATTTGTTGTACTACAGTTCAGTTCTTCATTTCAGTAAGCTTTTGGGGACCAAAAGCCTCTCATTTGGGAGGTGTGATCAGGAGCTCAAATCTGAGCTTGGGAAAAAGCTCAAAAATGAAAGTTCTCAAAATTGATTGAAACCAAGATGGTTGCATAGGTATCGTCTTCCTGATTCAGGCGCCACAAACGGTTCAAAAAATGGACACCGTATGAAGAAGTTATTGCACTTTTAGTGGAGTGGGTCCGGCGGAGCACGGAGGGGCCAGCCCTCCTCCCATGGAACCTCATCATATGACCAGTGTGGGAGCTTAATGTTAAGAGCGCTTAAGGAGCCTAATATAAAGTTTAATATTTAATTAAGCTTCAGTTAAGTGGATTTTAATATGGCGGAGATTCTGGAGGCGCTCCCAAATTTAGGTGGACTTCCACTTTTAGTGGAGTTAACTGGCAGTTGCCCCACATTTAGTGGAGGAAATTGGGGCAAAGTTGTTTTGGTCATAAATTTCTCATTACTCAACCTTTTGAAATGAATATTTTTTTTTTCATATTTTCTCAGCATTTTGGACTGAATGGCGCAGGTTTCAGAGCCATGGGAGCTCATTTTCAGCCTGTTTAGCTTCGGAGAAGCTTTTTGAGCCACTAGGGCCATTTTGGGTTTTGAGTTTGGTTGAGCTGTGGTTAACCTTTTTTGGTGAACCAAAAGTCATTTTTGACTATTTCCTACATTTCAGAGCCATTGGAATAGGTCTTAGCTCTGTTTGAAGACTTTCAGGGGCCGAAAATCTTTAGGAGAGTTTTCAGGGCCACCATGGCCATTTTGGGGTTTAAGTTGTTTTGAGTTGTGGTTATCAGTTTGAGGTGAAAAAAATCTCTATTTAAAATAATTTTGACCTTATGAAGCCATTGGAAGTGGTTTCAAATGAATTTTAGGACTTCTAAAGCCCGAAAAGTTGCAGATAAGTTCAAAGCACCAACAGGACATTGATGAAGAAATCACTGTTTATGGTAATATTTCACTGTTTAGTGAATTTGAAAAGGCATTATTAGCTTTTTCCTGCCTTCTGAATCAGTTTATATATTCATATTTTTCTATTGAGACACTTATAATCTTTTATTTCATTTGAGAGCTTTTAATACAAGAGGACAAGCCCATTTTGGGAGGCTTGATCCAGGAGATGTAGCCCAAGAGTTGGGGTGAACTCATATATTATATTGTTGTTGTGTTTTGATATTATATTTCTGAATATTTTTGTTGATACCCATGTCAAGTTTCAGCAAAATAAATTACACTTAAGATACATAAAGAGTGAAAAGACATACACCATTTGCAAGTTAAATTTCCGCATAACGTCAAGTTTAAAGAAAGATCATTTTAATTAAATCTGAGTGTTTGCTTCTATTAGTTCTTTAGGTAGAGTCTGTAAGAGGGCCAGGTAGCCTCTGGATTCATCCTTTCTTTGAAAGGTGAAATATCCAGTAAATTCCCCTACAGTCTATCTCTGTATTAGAAATATGAAGTTCTCACATTTTCAGATTTAAACTTAGAGTATTTTTGCACTCATTTACATAATTGAAAATGGATACCTTGCACCCTTTTCAAGTACCTTCCATTTTCGGATCAA